>JASVEL010008299.1:0-147799 GCA_032618575.1 Nicotiana noctiflora | reverse complement strand
TATATATTGATGTGAAGGTGGAGTTATGGTTTGACATAAGTATGGGCTTGAATGTTAAAGTATATATATTAAAGTGCTTAGGGAGGTATAGTCACTCTTATATCTAAATGTATCATACCCGTCCCTCAGCCTACATTACAACCAAATAAAGTTATACTTGATCCGAGACTGAATGAGTTCAATTAGTAGAGTAGTACACTACGGGCAAGCCTATGGGGCATCTTTTGTGGCAAAATATTATTTCTGAGAGTGAGTGAATTCTTTCTATCTTGAGTTTCTAAGTGCTCTTAAATTTTATTGTGTGGAACTACTCTCTTTTGTTGTGTGAGAGCACTTGATTCATGAAGGAACGGTAATGTTAGTGACCTCTATGTTAGAGTAAATGAGTGAATTGTGAATAATGCACGGTGCTTGAAAGTCAAATCTTGAGGTGAGGATGTTACACTTTTGTGCTTAGTCTATTTTAAGTATTCTTGGTGTGATGGGTTAGGAGAATTGTTTAAACGGCCGTGTCTATATAAAGTGTAGTTTAATTGCTCGAGAATGAGCAATATTTTAAGTGTGGAATGTTGATAATATGATATAATTAAGTATTCTAGTTGCTTATTACACTCTAATTTACTGCACTTTAATTGAGTTTGAGCTTTAATCGCTTGTGTTTTGCACTAAATTATATATTTTATTTCTTGTAGGAGTGATTCTGAGCTATGTAGATGTTATGGAATGAATTCAAGTGATTTAGAGCTTTGAAGTCTGTGTAAAAGCCCAAATAGTCAAGCCGGGATCGTGCTTGGGGATAAGCAGATGATAGTGAAGAACGAAATAGAGAATCGAGCGTGCATACAACGCATTATCTAGTAAAATGCACATAACTATTCGCTCAAAACTCCGTTTGGGCTCCACAATATATCATTGGGAAGCTATTTGAAAGGCTAAAACTTTCATATTTTGCATTTTTGTGAATTCCCACTCACTGAAATGTGTGCCGTATCTTTGCAATTTTCCAACAGTCTGTCAGAAATAACTCTCTGAACTTCCCCACTGTCGCGTCGCACAGTGTTGCAACGTGCAGTGCACCTATGCAAATTTTATAGATCCAGAGTCATATTTCGCGCATGAAAAGGTGTTTCGTCTGGTATCGACCGTACTTGGTCTAAATACATATAAAAATGCTATTTAAAGGAGGGGCCATACTTTTGACACACTTTAGACCTAAGGAGGTCGTGGAGACCAGGGATTCAACCTAAGGAGGCAAGAACCTACTAGGAGCAAGGCAGAGAATTCTTCTACGAGTTTTTCACTTCCTTCTTCCTATTTTCATTATTGGTTATGAATTTTGGTATTGTAATTATGCATACTATTATGAAAAGCTAATTTGTTATCTAGGATTTTGATGGAAGCTATTGAATGATGATTTTCTTGTTACGTTAATATAGATTTGCCGTAGTATTTTCTCTATTTGTTCAACTGCGTTATAATGTGGTTGGTTGAAGAGCTCTCAGTCAACCGTGCCTATTTAGTGTATATTAATCATGAGAGAGTGCATATGTAGGTAGTTGTTGAACAACATCACTCTTGACGTATATGAGGGATCAATACGGAGGGTTTAAATGTGGAATTAGGGATAACGAAACTTTGGGCGCGATCCAAGTGAACCGCACTTAATGCCAGCTAGTGTACGGGAGAATATGTCTAGTAAATTGCATAATTACTCGGGAAAGAGTTACGACAATCACAACACTCATGATCGGTAGAGAATACTTAGGCGAGCTCATAGAAAACGCAGCGGGAAGGATTCCGACAATAGGGAAAATCATAACTCTAGATCTCCTTAATTTTTTCGCCAACCATTAGTATCCCTAGTTGTTTAATTTACTATTTTAATTTGTTAGTTAATTAGTTAAACACAAGAATCTTAATATGTATAAGTTAGGTATTGTTCAAGTTTGTCTTCTTGGTGATATTGAACAATTGTAGCTAAGCCATAGTTCTTTGTGGGATTTGACTCCAGACTTGTAAACCAGATTATATTTGCAACGATCACTTTGCTCTTTTTATAATGGCATAGTTGAGCGTGATCAAATTTTAGCGCTCTCTTATTCATAATTTCTTAAAAGGCATGTAAAAGAGAAATAGAACAAGTAATTATATGGATAGGAGAAAATATATATATATATATATATATATATATATATATATATATATATATATATATATATATATATATATATATATATAGATAGATAGATTCGAATATGGAGAATATATCGCGCTTTGTTAAATTTTTATTTAATTAATAAGCTACTACATGTAGCTGGCGGGTCTTTTCCTGCAAACTTCAAGCATTAATGTCCGATCTAGATCCTTAAGTGTTACATTAATGATTGTTATAAGATAATGCCAACTATGCATGAGTCAAGCTGGAATCACCAATAATTAATCTACCAAAGAAAACTTTCAATTTTGATGTTACATTAACTAAAAGTTATGTAGTTTTTCTAATACAACATTGTGTCGAGACCAAGTTATTCTTGTGAGCGTGTTTGAAAAGTCAGGTAAGTATTGGATTTGGCTTTTATATGTTTTTTTAGCTAAGTAATTATTTGGTCAGTATAAAATTAAGTATAATTAAGAAGGTATATTATACTTTTTAATTTTCAGGAGAAGGTAAAAATTGATGGTAATTACACTTTATAATTATAAATAATATACTTTTTTTTCCAAATTTATTAAGTACTATTCTACTTACAATTGTTTTTTTAATATTTCTTATATTCACATTTTCTAACCTTCCCACATATTGCTTATGGTGTGCTTCCATAATTGTAACCTCATATTTTGCTTCTTCTTTTTCTATTTTTATTTCTTTAGGTGTTAAACACAATTTCCTTTCGTACATAACTTGCCTTTTTTATTCATTAGTTTAAAATATTTATTAAAAGAATATATTCTACGCTCATATTTATTTTTATCATATTTAAGATTACAATCATAAATTTCATAAAAGAACCTTTATTATTAGTTTAACTCAATGCTAAAGCAATTACAGCAGCTAGCTTACTTGGTGAACTGAGTACAATAGCGTGTGATTCTCTTTTCTTTTCCCGTTATGTGATATAATAAAGAAAAATATAAAAATAAAAAATGCTAAAGCAGCCACTAGTAAAATGATGAGAGAGCAAGTGGTATGATGGGGTATTAATTGCTTCTATATAAGGTTCGAGGTGGCTATCATGGCCAGTGGAGGACACGTTGCTTCTATTTGCTTCACTACAAATCCACTGCTGTCAATTTTGCCATCAACTTCAAAAAAACTCGTGGTGTATGTGTTCTGTGTGGACTAAGATTAAATGTTAGTATCAATTATGCATAAATTTACTAGCTTTTGCTTAAATTATATATATAAAATAATAAATATTTATAAAATTTAAATAAATAATAGTTACTTTATTTAATTTGCTTCTACAAAAACATTATAGTAACCATAAAAAAATTCTCTTTATGATCCGGTTTGGATTGACTTATTTTAAGATCTCATTGGATTAGCTGATTATAAATAGCTGATAAG
The DNA here is from genome assembly GCA_032618575.1 of Nicotiana noctiflora. NCBI lineage: Eukaryota > Viridiplantae > Streptophyta > Magnoliopsida > Solanales > Solanaceae > Nicotiana > Nicotiana noctiflora. The sequence continues at coordinate 144,231 of JASVEL010008299.1, read as the reverse complement.
CTTGAAGTGCTGAGAAGCCTTTTTAAGTGCTGAAATTGATTTTGAAAATAATTATTTACGTGTTTGGATAGAAGTGATGAAACTACTAATAAGCAGTTCATATATTTGATTAAAAAGTACTGATAAGCTATTCTTTTGTTAAAATGACTAAAATACCCTAGAATTTTTTTCAAAAAATTATAAATTAAAACTTTCTATGTAAAGAGAAGAATTAACAACGAATATGGAATGGAGAGAAAGTCAAAAAAATTATTTTGCGAAAACTATTATGTTAATTAGAAATATTATTAAAGATAATTTAGTAAAAGTGTTGGTCAAACTAAAAGTGCGTATAACCTAAAAAGCCATAAGTTGGGAGTGATCAGCTTATGACTTATGACTGATTTTAGCTATAAGCATTTTGGTTGTTTACCAAATGCGTATATAAACAAAAAGGTGCTCATAAGCTAGTTTGACCAGCTTATAAATTTATCCAAATACCCTTTAAGTGTTGTTAATCCAAAATAATTTTTAAGTCATTTTTGTAGTGTTTTGTCAAGGTAAAAAATTACTTTTAAACAATTATTTTTAAGTTAAAAAATAAAAACAAGCCAAAAGTTAAAATTCCTAACTTATAATTTAAAAGTTATTTTAAGTTAAAAGTCACTTAAAGGAAGCCCATCCAAACTACACTATATCTTCTACTTTACTTTGTACTTGAAAACATAAAAAGGAAAAGGGAACAATTTTGCATAATTGTTGTGAAATTTGTTAGTAAGAACCTTGAAATGAATGGGAAACTTGAGTGAAATTGCAATTTTGAGCATAATTGCTAAAGGAAACTTCATTTCTCGGGATGAAAATACATGTGGAATATAACTGAGAAACTTATAAGTAGTTGCTGAGAATCTGAGATGTATTCTTCTCTAAATCATGAGAATGGGATTTGAAACACAATGGAAAGTAAGCAAAATTTTACATTTTGATATATAAGGTGGAAAAGATAAAGAAAAAAATTATTTTTTAAAGAAGAAATTTATTTCTTTTTGTTTCTCGGTCAGTATTCGATATTTATGGTACTTATAATAAGGTTCCTATTAATTTAAATTTGCATCGTGTAAAATCACCAAAGGAGAAACACTCTCTATCAGAATTTTTTTCATGCTCAAAATTTGAACCCGATACATCTAATTTAAGGTGATGATAAGATCTTATCCATTTCATCAAATATAAATAAAAACATAATACGACAGATTAAAGTTCAAATTAGTAGCAATGGAATTCTCCTAACAAAGGGTACCATATTTGAAGTTTCCTCATCGATCTTTTGTGTTAGTCAAGGCCATTAAGTTTCTAACAACCTTCCTAGTATATTCAAAAAGATTTGATGTACAAAAGGAACATAATTGGAACTCACACGTTTATTTTATTGTAATGGTTGTTAAAATTTTAACTATATTCTAACTGACAAATCAAATCATATTATTTTATCTAACATTATTTGACAAAACAATGAGTTAAAACTAGTATTACACTTATATCACGTAAGTACTACTGCAAGAAAATATTAAATATATTAAATAAAAGGGTTAATTTATATGTAAAAAATTACATTATTAAACTAAAAATTTTGAAGAATTACGTACTTTTTTCCAACGAGAATTATGTAATTTAATTTACTGGAAATAGAAGTGTCAATGGATATTTAAAAATCAAATAAACCGACCGAACTGTTTTTTGCGTTTCTTTTGAAGAAATCATAGATTTTTTTTATAAATCTATAACCGAACCGATATTTAGGGTAGACTTTTTATTTTATTAAAATAAACCAAAAAAATATCAAACCATACCGAATAAATCTTACATGTGAAAAATATATTTATATACTAGTAAGTTTAAAAGTAATAGAGTATTAAATTTTTTATTGGGCCTTGAAATTATGAAAGCTGTTACAAGCCAATAAGTAATTAAACTCAAATACTAAATTCCTAAAACTTATTATGCTACTTATACTTAAATTAAGTTATTTTAAATATCTTTATTAGTAAGACATAAAGTATTCTAGTGATTGGAGTAGCAAACTATAATGTGTTGAATATGTTTTCTTTCATATAATTTAGATTTAACTTTTTGAATATTTAATACAGACTTTATTCTTGAGGCCAACTTGGTTAATATCTTTTCACTCGAGTGATTTATATTTTTTTTGCTCTTACTTGGTTTCTTTTACGTTGCTGTTGAATAGTTGTGTATTTATAATCTAGGCATCTTTCATATTTTTTTTTAATTCATTATCCTTTAAACAATAAAAATGCCTAGAGAGTTTTGCTAAGTCCTATAATGAATATATGTACGTATTCTATTTTTACTCATGAATTTTACATGACATTTAAATAAATACCGAAAATTAATCGAATCATACTAATATCGAAGTAAAACCAACATGATTGGGACGATATTAAGAAGTATAGTTTTGATTATATATAATAAGTAATAAAAAAATTGACATGATACAAATTTTATAAAATAAACGACTAAACCAAAGCATTTACGCCCTCAAAGTTTAAATATTTTTAAAATGAAATCGTCCACATACGCGAGTCAAAGGCGGAAGACTGTCTACGTGGAATGCATGTAGGCTGCACTTTGTGGACGCGTTCTTGACTAGTCCAATTCTCGGTCAAACTAATATATATATTATTATAGAAAGGAAATATTATATTATAAAAATAAATAAAAAATGTACTAATGCTTGAAATTGGTGGACTTTCTTTAGTACATAAGCCTTCACTATATACCAATGAATTTACTTTATAAACATATAAATAAAAAATACACACACACACACACACACACACACATATATATATATATATATATACATATATATATATATATATATATATATATATATATATATATATATATATATATATATATACACGATAAGTGCTAAGGTTAATTATTATTTTTATAGAAAATTTATTACATATTTATTATAAAAATTTACTTTAAATTATTTTATAAGTAACTTAATGATATAAATATGTCATTAATACATAAAACTTATAGCATGTTTGGCCAAACTGCAAAAATTAACTTCTTTTAAGCAGTGTTTGTTCAAAAGTACTTTTGTAGAGAATCAATTTGTATTTGGTTTATTTGTTTGAAAAGCACTTCTGAACAATACTTGTGTTTGACCAAATTTTTAAAAATAGCTTCTAAGTATATATTCTCAAAAGTGCTTTTAAAAAAATCTACTTTTTAAGAGAAGTTTTTTTTTTTTTTTTTTGCTTCTACGCAAATCACTTTTTCTGACCAAACACTTCAATTTTAAATTTTTTGAAAAAAGTAATTTTTGGCTTGGAGAAGCTCGGCCATATTGGATATTAAATTGTTACTAAATTAGTTGCTTTTATATTCTTTTATGGGATCCCCAAAATTCATCTGTAGATCTTTTCCTTTTAAATTGTATGTAATCTTGTGGAATTTTTAGAACTAATTTTCCTTGTTCTCCTAATTTAAGTGCACTAGAAACTTACATAAAGTCAACCTTGAAGCAACAGTTACGAGTTGGATCTGTTTATATTAAGATAAACTACTTATATAATTATACTATTACGTTCCTTTGGGGTGCAAAGCATTCTTTAAATCTTACGTGAATATAAAATACATTGTGCATCAGCCTGTCTTTCTAAATAGTACGTTGTTGTTGTTGTTGTTATGAATTTGGATTCGGGAAAGGAAAAGGAAAAAGGCGAATCGTGGAAGTCAAATCCAAACTTAATATGATAAGTCTTTTTGTCGTGTAAATGTTTCTATTTCTGAATTTGAAGTATATACCAATATTAAGTCAAGCTTATTTTATAAAGTTGAATGCTTCCTTGTTCGGAAAACAAATAAAAAATATGGCAAGATGACATTTTTCCATGCCTAACAGCTTGTTTCGATGGTTTATTAATTGTACCGTATTGTTACTTTAAATGCAATATTTATTTTAATTGTTATTTAAATTTTATTGTATCGTATATTTAAATTCGTTGTTAAGTAATGACGAAATCTGTCACTTTATGTAACGACCGATTTGATGTGGTCACCTCGTTACCTTGTCTTTTTCTCTTATCTTACTCTTCATTATTGTTAAATAATTTTAGTTTATCCTTTACCATACATTTTTATATATTGATTCTATTATGTATAATAATTTTTCTTTATAATATTACAAATTTATTCTTCAAATTATTAATAATTATATCATAAAATAACATCAAATGATACATTCTATGTAAATATTATATTAATCAAGCGATACAGTATAATATAATACAATATGATACGTTATAGAACAATATATAACGACCGTCCAAACAAGCTGTAAATGATAACACACTTACGCAAAAAGAAACGGTTGTCTTCAACTTCTCAGAAAATGATAACACACTTACGCAAAAAGAAGATTATTAAGCAGAGGCGGAGCCAAGAATTAAAACTTATGGATTCAAGATTGTACTATGTTTAAGTTACTGGTTCTAAATTAATACTTTGTACATATTTAATAGATTTCTTAAGATAAATACAAGATTTGGATCAAAGCTACTAGATTCGCTCGAACCCGTATCTCGCATGCTAGCTCCGCCGCTATTATTAAGGCGAATTTAAAACATGTCTACCTTATTAAGGCGAATTTAAAACATGTCTATCTTAAGTTCGAATTAGAGAGTTGGCCTATTATGATATTGCGACAAAAACATGTCAAGCCAATTTTATCTTTATCCCTTTTTCTGAAGAATAAAACAAAAATAATTCTCAAAATATTCATTTATGTAATTGATATGCAAGTTAATAATTCTTAATATATCTGTTTCAGTTTATATGAATCTATTTACTTTTTAATTCGTATAAAAAGATAATTTCATTTTGTCTTACAAAATAATTTACTTTTATGTAATAATTTATAATTACACACAAAGCATATATATTTTATTTTATACCATAAATTTAAAAATCCTTTTTTCCCCTAAACTTTGTATCCAATTAAATAACTTCACATAAATTAAAATGCGGGAATTCATTTTTGAAAGAAAGAGAAAAAATTGCGTCAAATCCTTCTTTCTTTATTTTTACATAAATAGTTGATCAAATACATTGTTTACTTTTTTTAGCGGGTATATATAACTTATACTATTATTTATACATATTATTATACATAAATTGTACAAATATTTGTATATATATCAATTGTTTTTTTGAAATTTAAGTAATTGAATGTTCAGCTATATGTGTTTGATTCTTTTTTTTTCTTCTTCTATTTGAGTTAAAAATTATAAGGAGTTTTTCAACAACCCAAACAACCCCCTATCACAAATTCACCAACCCCACCTATTAAAAGATCCAAATCTAATAATCAAATCCCTAATTTTATCCCAATTTTAGTTAGTATTTCAACAACCCAAAAGCACCAAACCTTTTCTTCAAATCCACCAACCCCTTAAACTTTTGAAAGCCATGTTGCATCCTTTACCCACGTTGTTTTCATATCTCAACCGCTCATTACATTTTTAATCCAACGGTCCATACTATTCTTCCCCTATGTTCACCTACCAAGAAATTGTTCACACATTAATCAAACGGTTCATATTAATTATTTAAAGGGTCCCTTATTTTGTTCACCTACCAAACATTTTACCCATCCCTCTATTTATATCACAATTCTTAGCTTCAATAACCAGGATCTTTCTACCCATCCTCACATTTAATTAATAACCCAATTCTTGCTCCAAAATATACCTTCCATTTTTCACTAGACAAACCAACCACTTTTCACTTTTGTCCATTTTCTTGAATCTGTTCATTTCATCTACAAAAAAAAATGGCTAGTGTTGCACAAAATGGTCACCAAGAAATGGATTTTTGTATTAAAGTGGATCCATTGAACTGGGAAATGGCAGCTGATTCATTGAAAGGAAGTCATTTAGATGAAGTGAAGAAAATGGTGGCTGAGTTTAGGAAACCAGTGGTGAAACTTGGAGGTGAGACTTTAACAGTGGCTCAAGTTGCGGCTATTGCTGCAAAAGATAATGCTAAAACTGTAAAAGTGGAGCTTTCTGAAGGGGCAAGAGCTGGTGTTAAAGCTAGTAGTGATTGGGTTATGGATAGTATGAGTAAAGGAACTGATAGTTATGGTGTTACTACTGGTTTTGGTGCTACTTCACATAGGAGAACCAAGAATGGTGGAGCTCTTCAAAAGGAACTTATAAGGTAAACTACTTTCCATCTAACTTAATATTTTACTTTTATTTTAAGTATGTTGTGTTTGTGAATGTGGAGTCTTGTGTGTAATTGCTAAAGTTGATTTCATGTGTAACCAGAAGGTCAAGGGTCACGTCGTGAAAATAGCCTCCGGCAACAATGCATGATGAGGTTGCGTGCCGCTTTGAATTCATCACTTAGCGAGAGCTTAGTATATTGGAGATCCACATTTTTAGTATGTTGTGTTTTAAGGGTTAGGGAAAAACTGACAGATCTTATGAATTTTACATGTTTTAATGGGAAATATAGGAATATGTTAATTCTTTAGAAAATTTCACAGGAATCGACTGAAACAAGATATTTTGAAAAAGAAAAAGGCTAGCGGACAAGTATCTTAATACACAGCAAGCATGTTACTGTTGTTATTTGTAAATTATTAGGGGCAAATGCATAAATAGTCATTCTCAGGATGGTTTTGGCATAGGAATTAGCCCGTATTTATTTTGTTTTTAAATTTAAACTAAAATTAACTTTAATTCATATATGTCCCGAAAATTTAAATTGAAAAACTGAAATTCAGAATATTAATTTTTAAATAATATCCTTTAGAGTGGCTAACTAATGTCATTTCTTACTTGTTATTACACTGTTTACATTTATAGAACATAGCTAGAACCTGTTCAAAACAGATACCATGTCTTTTTCGCTACTATGTCTTTTTGATTAATAGCCATTTCTATGTTACAAAACTGTCCAGTTTTTGCAAATAGGAAGAAAAGGTCAATTTTGACATACAGTAAATAGGCTTAAAAAATTCAATGTATGCTAAAAGTCTTTGTACTGCCTAACCCTTATTTTTGCAAAAACTCTTTACTGTAAATTAAGAAAATTGGTGGAGTCATGTAGCCTGTAGGGTAAGAAAGATAAACCACTCACTCCCACTAAAAATATACTCCCTTCGTTTCAATTTATGTGAGCAATTAACTTTAAAAACCAACAAATCAACATGAAAATACATAATTAAATTGTTTAAATATGTATTATGCTAAGCATAAATATTTTTTATTTATAGGTTTTGTGTAAATATATTCGGTTTAAATAAAATTTTACTGAAATAGTGTGTGGTATAGTTTAGTTGCCCCAGCTGGAGCCATACAGAGATGAGTTAAAGTGACATGTGGGCACGTGCAAACAGTTTAGCCTTTCCTACATTTTTGGTTCAGAGAGCTCAGTCTCGTGCCATGTGCTACCTTCTGAAATTACCAAATCCTATAAATAACAAATTCCAATAAATGCTGGCGTAATATGCGTAAATGACTTACAATATATTTTTCTCTTTTTGGGAATTGTCACTTTCTAAAAATAAACATTTAAAAATCTTGGCTACTTTTAGTTCTTCATTGGTTAGATTTTGGCGAAAAGGTGATTTTTCTAAAGTTTGAATACCTACCTAACAGGCACATCTCCCGAGTACAGTGTTTTCCACACACTTAAAATTGTTTACTTAAAATGATGTACATAATAATGACTCATAGTAATTTTCAACTGTTTCTTTTACTTTTTCCTACATAATTTAGACTCGTGGCATAATTTTTACTATAGTATAGATATAGATATATCCAATAATCTTGTAGATTAATCCAATTACTATGACTTGATATTGTGTGGCGATTGAGCCGAGGGAAGCCCTATGAGTCACTAAAATGACGGCACGAGTGCCCTTTTTCTATCAATAGATGGAGCAAAAAATGGGCTTTGCTTCCCTTTACAATATGAAGAAAGAAATAAGGGTCGACATTCAAACCACTCACAGTAGTTCGTCAAACCTCTATATAACAGCCACGTTTGTTCCGATGTTTTTTGGTTCTATAGTGAAGGGTTGTTATAGAGAACATATATTATAATATGAAATAAAAATCGTTTTTTACAGCGAATGATTGTCATATATGAATGGCGATATAGAGAGATTTGGTTGTATCTAATTTTGATGATATTGTTATGGCAGGTTCTTGAATGCTGGAGTTTTTGGCAATGGAACAGAATCATGTCACACATTACCACAATCAGGGACAAGGGCAGCTATGCTAGTTAGAATCAACACACTCCTACAAGGATATTCTGGCATCAGATTTGAAATCTTGGAAGCAATCACTAAATTGCTTAACCACAATGTCACTCCATGTTTGCCCCTTCGCGGCACAATCACCGCCTCTGGTGATCTCGTCCCCTTGTCCTACATTGCCGGTTTACTCACAGGTCGGCCTAATTCCAAAGCTGTTGGACCTAATGGCGAAACCCTCAACGCTGAAGAAGCATTCCGTGTTGCTGGAGTTAACGGTGGATTTTTCGAGTTGCAACCTAAGGAAGGCCTTGCTCTTGTGAATGGTACTGCAGTTGGTTCTGGTTTGGCCTCAATGGTCCTCTTTGATGCTAACGTTCTCGCGGTCTTTTCTGAAGTTCTCTCAGCTATTTTCGCTGAGGTGATGAATGGTAAGCCCGAGTTCACTGACCACTTGACACACAAGTTGAAGCATCACCCCGGACAAATTGAGGCTGCTGCTATTATGGAACACATTTTGGATGGTAGCTCTTATGTGAAGGCGGCTCAGAAGCTTCACGAAACGGATCCTCTTCAAAAACCAAAGCAAGATCGTTATGCCCTCAGAACATCACCCCAGTGGCTCGGCCCTCAAATTGAGGTCATTCGTTCTGCAACCAAGATGATTGAGAGAGAGATTAACTCAGTGAATGACAACCCTTTGATCGATGTTTCAAGAAACAAAGCGTTACACGGTGGCAATTTCCAGGGCACACCAATTGGTGTATCTATGGACAATTCTAGATTAGCCCTTGCCTCAATTGGGAAATTGATGTTTGCCCAATTCTCCGAGCTTGTCAACGATTACTACAATAACGGGTTGCCATCTAATCTGACAGCAGGAAGAAATCCAAGCTTGGACTATGGTTTCAAGGGATCTGAGATTGCCATGGCTTCATACTGTTCAGAACTTCAATTCTTGGCAAATCCAGTGACTAACCACGTACAAAGCGCCGAGCAACACAACCAAGATGTGAACTCCTTGGGCTTAATCTCAGCTAGAAAAACAGCTGAAGCCGTGGACATCTTAAAGCTAATGTCATCCACATATCTAGTCGCACTCTGCCAAGCGATAGACTTGAGGCATTTGGAAGAAAATCTGAGGAATGCAGTCAAGAACACGGTGAGCCAAGTCGCTAAGAGAACATTGACAATGGGTACCAATGGAGAACTACATCCATCAAGATTCTGTGAAAAGGACTTGCTTCGAGTCGTGGACAGGGAATACGTCTTTGCATACGCTGATGACGCCTGCAGCGGCAACTACCCACTGATGCAGAAACTGAGGCAAGTACTCGTCGACCACGCCTTACAAAATGGCGAAAATGAGAAGAACGCGAACAGCTCAATCTTCCAAAAGATACTAGCTTTTGAAGACGAGTTAAAGGCCGTGTTACCAAAAGAAGTTGAAAGTGCAAGAATCGCGCTGGAAAATGGGAACCCTGCAATTGCCAACAGAATAAAGGAATGCAGATCTTATCCACTCTACAGATTTGTTAGAGAAGAACTTGGAGCTGAATTATTGACAGGAGAAAAAGTCAGGTCACCAGGTGAAGAATGTGACAAAGTGTTCACAGCAATGTGCAATGGACAAATAATTGATTCATTGTTAGAATGTCTCAAGGAATGGAATGGCGCACCTCTTCCAATCTGCTAAAACTTGGTTCTCAAACAACAGGATCTTTGTTAATGTTTGTCAATTACTTATTATTTTTCTATTTACTTTTTCTTTTTGGGGTGAATTAAATGTAAACTCTCTTGAATATGTTGGTTTGTAGTTATATAAGTCTCTTTTCAAATAAAAATGAATGAAAAGTGACAATGTGCTTATATTATATGTGATCTTGAAACTTTACTCTCTCATTGTCATTAGTAGTATTATCTCTTTTTTTACTAGTGTAAGTTTCTTATACTGTTCATCCTACAAATGATTATCACTACAATTTATTGAATTAAAGGGTACCAATAATGAGAGCTGATCAAGGGTGATTAAACCATGAGGAATCAAAAGGAACAATAACTTGGTATATTGAAACAAGAGATTGTCATCGGCATAAACTAACAAATATGCAACGATACAATGAGAGATGAAGATGAAGAAGGAAACATGAGTTTTAGAGGATGAGAAACCTATAGAGATAAGAAACTGTTGGAGCTTGCTTCGTATATTGCACCCCAAGACATTCATTATTGGTTTGTGAGGAAATTAGGACCATGTTTTGTTCTTGATCAAGTATCATTTTGGCTTGATACTTGATCAATTGCCCTCTTGCAATAGATCAAGACCTCTAAGATATGGCACTAGTTCAGTTTTCCAGAAGAGATAATTGGTTGGTGTTAGTTTTAATTGAGATAAGCATGATTTAGAGTGTTGGAATTAGGAGATGGCAAGGAGGTGTTGGCTGCGACTGTCAGGGAAGAAGAACAAGTTACCATTCTGTTGTGGAAAGTGGAACCTGGCTTAGTCTGACACCATGTTAAACGTAGTACACTGTAGAATTCAATAGTTGGAAGCCCACACTTGTATTCCTTATTTCATGTAGTTATATAATACAATGTATACGAGATAAGCCACGAGTCCTAATAGGTGAAACTTGCTAAAAGAGAAGCCAAAATAGTCTTAAGCGGCTAGACACAGTTCAAAGTCACTATCATAATATTTGAATATCTATGATAAGATTAACATAGTAATGACCCGATTGATCGTTTTGAGTATCTGCACTTCACTTGGTGTTTTGAGGACTCGAGTATCTCCGCATGATGTATTATGACTTACGTAAATCGTTGGTGTTGGTTTTCAAGTTATCAAATAGATTTGGAAGAATGAACTTCAAGATTTAAGCTCTAAGTTGGAAGAGTTGACCAAGTTTAACTTTTTAGCATTTCACCTCGAAATGGAGTTCCGGTAGCTCCGTTGGGTGATTTTGAACTTAGGAGCACGTCCGGATTGTAATTTGGAGATTCATAGTCTAATTAGACTCGAATTGGCAAAAGTTAGATTTTTGGAAAGTTTGACCGGGAGTGAACTTTTTGATACCATCGGATTCTGATTCTGGAAGTCGAAGTAGGTCCGTAATGAAAAATTGACTTGTGTGCAAAATTTGATATTAATTGGACGTGGTTTGATCGGCTCCAACCCTCCACCACTATATAATGGCAAGGAGTGGTCAATGCAGCTTTTACCCGAAAGGTCAAGAACGATTTTCACATGGAATTTTTTTAGTTGGGAGTTAGATTTCTATGTGATCTAGCTATACGTGTTGCATTTTGTTGCACTTCTAACCATATTTGAAGTTGTTACTATTCTACTTTTAATGCTATTGATTGTTGAAAATAAACTAAGTACAATATTTTTGTAAGAGTTTTCTCAATTGATAAAAAGCATTAGGGAAGTGACTTACACCTAGGCGCATATCTAATGAGATCTAAAATTTAGGACAAGCATGTTATATTGGGGTCGTGATATAACCTTTACACAAAATTACTCACTCTATACCTCTCGGTAGTTTGAATGACTTTGCCCTATTTGGGTTTCTCAAATCCAATTGGATTGTCAAATAATACAAGTAAAATTGGCTCAAGTTGGGTATTACTATCTCTAGGTTTAACCCTTTAATTGAGGCTATCAATCTCTTGAGTGCAACCCAATTTCTTGTTAGCCTAATTTTCCTAGACTTAGTCCCTCTTTCTCAAGAAAAGTCTAAATCATAAAGGCATGAATCAATGTTTGCCACTAATAATTATACAATTAAAGTATGAATCAAGCTAAATATCACTAACCAATAACCAATTAAGCCCTAAAATAGAAGATCCATTAAATACCCACACTTGGGTTGAGTCACAACCTTAGCTAATATCTTTAACTACTAATAACATTGGTAGAAATAAAAAGACGAAGATGAAATATAAGCCATTAAATTGATTGCAAGAATAAAATCTAAGAAATTAAGCTAAAGCTACTCTAAAATTACTCAACGTAGTAAAATACGGTTGTTCACGAGCTCCTCAATACAAAAGATGACCTAAAAATGTGAAAAGATCTATTTATACACAGCTGAAATTACTGGACGAAAATACTCTTACAGAGGTTCTGCCGCTGTTAATGCACCACTGAGCACCTCAACGCTTGGACTTACGCGGCCATGGAGAAGCAGGCCCGGACCGCGTTTCTTCTCTTCTGAGCTTGGTCTAGACTTGATTTCACTCAGAGCGTAAAAGAGACCGCCTCAGCGCCGTCTCAACCGCGGCCCCGTAAAATGTTCGCGGACCTCGCTCTTCATTTGAGCTCAGATTTCCAAACCTCTGAATCTATATTTCGCCCTCTGAAGAATTTGCACCGCGACCGCATCAAGTATTCCGCTGCCGTGCTATTTCACTTCAGTCAGCTGTATATATTGTACCCAAAAATACCTTCTCTAAAGATCAAATCCGCGGACAACGTAATTGTGGCCGCCCCAGAGGTTGACCTTTCGTGGCCGCTCTTTTCCTTCGCGGCCAGCTCTTTTATCTCAACTTTTGTACTTGTGCAATTTTGACTCCTTCATGAGTTTGTTATGACTTTCTTGCCTCATTTTGACCGAGCCTTGCAAACAAGTAGAGTAAGTCAGTTATGGGAATACTTTTACACATTTTTTTATATCTAAAACCTAAGTAAAAGTGAGCATAAGATACGCTGGAATCCGTAGTTATCAACTTCCCAAACTTAAGCTTTTGCTTGTCCTCAAGTAAATAGAGTAATTCCCACCTCTACAAGGTAAAAGAAAGAAGAATTTCTGCAGTTCTAAGGTGACTTCAGCAAGCATCAATTGGGACTGACAATTACCCTCGACAAAAATGTATTGTCAACAACACACAATCTTTTTAGCACAATGACTCTAGTGCGATGCATCAAGAGTTGACTTAACTCATCAAGGAAGCTCGCTCTACTATGTAGGTTGCTTCAATTTCAATTGTTGAATATCATTTTAATTTTATTTTTTATTTTCAGATAAAATCAGTTCGATTATCTAAAAATTACGTAATAAATTTAACTATACTATTTTACGAGTAAATATGTGTGTCATTTAAGATTAAAAAGTAAAAAAGTGTCACGCCAAATGAAAAGAAGTTCTATTGTATTTATTTTCAAAAAAGAAATGTTTAACAAAACTTGTTGAACAACAAAAATCAACGGGGTCACCATCATTTACCCACCAACACCGACGCTATTTCTATATAAAGAGTTTGATACCTAAAGCTGAAATTGCACCTACCTTAAGATCTGAACCTCCATTTTCAACAACAAAACAAATTTTACAGAAATATCAAAAAATGGATTCTGAGGGTATTCTTTTGGGTATGGGCAATCCACTGCTCGATATCTCAGCTGTTATCGATCAAGATTTCCTCAACAAGTACTTTTTTTAACATCTTTTCCATTTTCAGCTAATGTCCTACACAAAAATCGTTTAGTTTCATTCGTGTTAATTGATTTAATTTCACAGATCTGGTGAATGCTAGATGTTTATTACATATTTGCCACTTATTGCTTAAATTTTTGGATCTTCGATTGGTTTAATGCATTTGCTTTGCATGATTATTTTTTTCCCTACGGGGTTAAGAAGTGAGATTATTATTTGAATGACATGATTTTTTAATCTCAGGTATGACATTAAGCCGAACAATGCAATTCTTGCTGAGGAAAAGCACTTGTCTATGTAAGTTGTTTCCTTTCATCTTAGTTCTACGTGTGTATCCACATTGCCTAGCTTAGCAGGTTGCACTAATTAGTTTCTTTTTTGTTCTTTTTGATAGGTTTGAGCCTCTAATTAGTTTATTCCTCATTGAATTGATTTATAATTAGTTTATTCCTCATTGTTAGCTTAGCTCAGCTGACTGGATTAGGTGGCAGCGAGCTTCAGTGTGATTTGGGTACCATTGTAGGGATATCAGGGTCATTATTAATGTGTTAAAGAATGAAAAGGATTTGCACTTTGATTCAGGCAATGAGGATTTATTCATAATTGTTGAGATTATAATATCTCTTGCAGTATAATATTTTTTAGCTAGTAGAAAAACTACTTGTTGTTTGAGATTTATACTGCCACTTGAAAAGCCTTTTTTGTATCGATCTTTGTTCACTTTATTTCATATTAAAATATCAAGTCACTTTGGAAGTCATAAATTGTATCGCCTAGCATTTTTATGGAATATGCAATAAAATGGTTTAAGCCATATTATTGTGGGAAACTGAGACGTGGTGCCTTGATTTCCTAAGGATTCACTATAAATTGGATATGGTAGCATTTCTCTGTTTCATTTCTAGATAGGCTTATTGCTTTCTTTAGTGCATGGCTTGTTGCGATAAACTCTCATTCAAAAGAGTCTTGTATAGATACTTTTCTGGTTACAGTTAATTAAATAATGAGCCTATTACTTTTCTGATATTATAGGTGAAATGTTTGTCTTGTTGAATAGATTTATGTTTGGAATACAAATACAAAGAGAGAGTAGTCACTAGAACTTATTATGCTGAAGAAAATAGTTGCATCTTTTGTCTTGACAAGGAATATGCTTGTTCATGCAAAATGCTGATAAATAATTTTATAACTTAGGTATGACGAAATGACATCCAAGTTTAATGTTGAATACATTGCTGGAGGTAAATTTCCATCACTTGATACCTTACTTAACAACATCTTTGTTGAATGATATTTGCATTGAAGATACAACGGCAACCTGAACACATTTTTCTTTTCATTCTGAATTGCAGGTGCAACTCAAAATTCAATCAGAGTAGCTCAGGTGTGTTATCACTTTTGTTTTTCCTTGGTTCTTGGCTTCTTGCAATCTTGCATGACATATTTAGTCCAGAATAATAACTTTCCGTTTTCACTTGCAGTGGATGCTTCAAATTCCCGGTGCAACAAGTTACATGGGCTCTATTGGAAAGGACAAGTATGGGGAGGAAATGAAGAAAAACGCGAAAGATGCTGGTGTCAATGTAGATTCTTTGTCCCTAATCTTCTCCTTGTTTGGCCTTTTTTTTGGGAGGGGGTAGGGGGTGTTATTATCAATATTTTCAGATTTCTAGACTTTAATTTCATGACTTGCATTTAGGTTCACTACTATGAGGATGAGAGTCCAACTGGTACTTGTGCTGTTTGTGTGCTTGATGGCGAAAGGTTAGTCTAGAACAATTTGCTTACTGTCTTACCTCATTGTTGTTGTACAATTAAACTCGTAAATTATTCTGGTCGAAAAGGAGGGCAAAGAAGAAAATATTGCTTTTCATTTAGTACAACAACAACATATTCAGTATTATCCCACATTGTAGGGTCAGAGAGGGTAGTATGTATGCAGACCTTACCCTATCTTGTGAGGATAGATAGGTTGTTTCCAATAGACCATGAAAGCATAAGCACCACATTAATGTAAATATAAACAAAAAGGGACAATATCAAAAAGCCATATAAAAGCAGAATGAAAACAACAAGATAGAAAGGTGATCAACATTAAAAGAAAACAACGATTAGTCACAAAAATCTACTACCAGCAGAAAACGATAATGCGTACCCTAATCCTCGACCTCCTTGCCTTCCTATCAAGGTCATGTCCTCAGTCAGCTGAAGTAGCGGCATGTCTTGCCTACTCACCTCTCCCAACTCTTCTTTAGCCCAACCCTACCTCTTTGTAGGCCCTCTAATGTCAACCTCACGCACCTCCTCACATACCAAACCACCTAAGCTGCGCTTCCCGCATCTTGTCCTCAATAGGGGCCATACCCACTTCGTTGCGTATAACCTCATTTCGAATCCTATCTAACCTCGTGTGCCCGCACATCCATCTCAATATCTTTATCTCTGCTACCTTCAGTTTTTGTTTGAGCAATCTTGACTAGCCAACACTTAGCCCCATACAACATCGTTGGTCTGACGACCACTCCGTAGAATTTACCTTTAAGTTTCGCTGATACCTTCTTGTCACATAAAACACCGGAAATGAGTCTCTATTTCATCGTCCCGCCCCAATACGATGTGTGACATATTCATCAATCTTCCCACCCCCCTGAATAATAAATCCAAGGTACTTAAAACTATTTCTCCTAGGGATAATCTGCGAGTCCACCCTCACCTCCCCTTCCGCTCCTCGAGTCTCACCACTAAACTTATCCTCCAAGTATTCTGTCTTGGTCCTGCTCAACTTGAAACTTTTAGATTCCAGGGTCTGCCTCCATACCTCTAATTGCACATTCTCACCGTCTCGCGTCTCGTCAATCAATACAATATCATCTGCAAATATCATGCACCATGGCATCTCCCCTTGGATGTGGCGCGTCTGTACGTCCATCACCAGAGCAAACAAAAAAAGGCCGAGTGCCGACCCCTAATGCAATCTCATTATAACCGTAAAATGGTCCGAATTCCATCTATCGTCCTCACTCGGGTCTTTACTCCATCATACATGTCCTTAATCGACCTAACGTAGGCAACAAGTACACCTCTAGCTCCAAACATCTCCACATAACCTCCCTCGGAACTTTATCGTACGCTGTTGCTAGGTCGATGAACACCATACCAAGTCCTTCTTTCTCTTCCTATACCGCTCCATCAATCTGCTAGTTTTGCCTCTTTCTTAGCCAACTTATAATGCTCCCTATTTGCTCTCTTCTCCTCCTCGTCTACACTTTCCACTAGCTTCAGATACACTGCTTTCTTGGTTTTCACTTTTCCTTGCACCACTCCATTCCACCACCATTCCACCACCGGTCAAGAGTAACCCTTTGAGACCCGTAATACCTCTCTCGCAGCTTCCCTAATGTACTGCACAGTCGTGGTCCACATAGCGTTTGCGTCCCCACTGCTCCTCCAAGCACCCATAGTCACCGGCTGGACCCCCAACTCCTGCGCTTTAGCTTCAGTCAAGGCTCCCCACTTTATCCTATGTTGGCTATACATCACTCTCTTCATCCTCTTCCTCGTGATCTCAAGGTCAATTACCAGGAGCCTATGAAGGGATTATTTTCATTTAGTAAAGGTTAAAAATATGACTTCTCAAGGTTTCAAATACTTCTTATGAACTGACAATATTTGGAAATTAATTTATCCAGGTCACTGGTTGCAAACTTATCAGCTGCAAACTGCTACAAGGTTGACCATTTGAAAAAACCAGAGAACTGGGCTTTGGGTAGGAATCTTTAGTCCTGATGTTAAATGCAGAACTCTAATTTTCATGTTATATAAAACTTAATGTGTGTCTGTACTCTGTATAGTGGAGAAGGCCAAGTACTATTACATTGCTGGATTCTTTCTCACTGTTTCTCCAGAATCTATTCAGCTTGTTGCTGAGCATGCAGCTGCAAAAAACAAGGTCTGACTGTTTGACAGTGTTTGGGTTTGACTGCTTTTTGTAGAGTTAAAGTCAAACAATCACATAAATTTCCACATTGTGCAGGTTTTCTCAATGAACCTTTCAGCGCCATTTATCTGTGAGTTCTTCAAGGATCAACAGGAAAAAGTCTTGCCGTAAGGCCAATGTCCGACATCTTTATGGTTATTTGAATGCAGACAGATACTGATTAGGGCTTGTACCTCTTGTTTTCAGATATATGGACTTTGTCTTTGGTAATGAGACAGAAGCAAGAACCTTCTCTAGAGTCCACGGTTGGGAGGTAATAGGAGCTTAGATTGGTTCCATGTTTCTCAAATTGATTTGGATGTGTTTTATATAGCTAACTTATACTCTAATATGACCAGACTGATAATGTTGAAGAAATAGCTTTGAAGATCTCGCAATGGCCAAAGGCTTCAGGAACACACAAGAGAATCACTGTCATTACACAGGGTGCTGATCCAGTTGTTGTTGCTGAGGATGGGAAGGTGAAATTGTTCCCAGTTATTCCTTTGCCAAAAGAGAAACTTGTTGACACCAACGGTGCTGGTATGTGGTTTATGCTAGTTTTGCTTGTTTCTATTGCAATAGAGTTAAACTACCCATTCATTTAGTGGCAGCTACGTGTGTCCTGATTAACTGGTACTCTTCTTTGAATTTTTGTCATATTTGCCTCTGTTCTGATAAAGTTGCATCCTTTAAAGTTTAATAAGAAGTCCTTTTGTATAGAAAATTCAAAACTGAAGCTGGTAGGAACCAGAATTATAATATTTTGAGCTATTAAAGATTCTTTGCTACTTTCTTGATCAAAAAGTAGCAATGAATTGTCTTTTCTTGTTTTTCTTATTTCCATCTTTCTGAGCCGAGCGTCTATCGGAAATAGCCTCTCTGCCCTATCGGGGTAGGGGTAAGGTCTGCGTACACATTACCCTCCCCAGACCCCACTTGGTGGGATTTTACGGGGTAGTTGTTGTTGTTGTTTCTTGATCAAAAAGTGAAATTAAAAAAGATCTTTTTGCAACTTTTGCTAACATTGTTTCTCTCCTTATGTTTCTGAAAAATTACAGGTTTCCGTGAAGTTTTTACAAGTTTTTGGAAATTAAGTAGGATGGTTATTAGATGACAAAATTTACATGATGTTACACTTCCTAACTGTCTCTAGTTACCTTCTTGATATTCTTCCACTAAAGTTAAATTAACTTATTGGTCGAACTGTTCCAAGTGATGCGTGAATTGCAAAAGTAAATTTCCTTGTGCGCGCCCTGTTTTACTGTACTTCTGCTTGTAAACAAATCAAGAATACAGAAGAAATTACATTATTTCTGTTTAAACTTTTGCAGGGGATGCATTTGTTGGAGGATTCCTTGCACAGTTGGTCCAAGGAAAACCGATTGCAGATTGTGTCAAAGCAGGGTGTTATGCATCAAATGTTATCATCCAAAGGTCTGGTTGCACATACCCTGAGAAGCCCGATTTTGAATGAGGGATTTTCTCTTGTGGTATGTTCTTCTGTTAAGAAGAAACCTATTCGGTTCTTATTAGTATTTTTGATTTGTTTATGCCAAGTGATAATGGTATATCCATATCCCACTTCTCATCCCTTATGTTGTAAGGCATTTTAATTACCTTTTCTTCATCATTTGAGAATAACATTCTGTTGTAGTAATTCTATTTATTACAATAAGGATGGTTCTTTAGTTTTTATACTAAGAAAGTGGTTCAGGGCTTCAGGCTAGTTTATGTCAGTTGCTGCCCGTTTGGTTTAAATCATGGAGAAAATGTAGATGCTAGAATAGGAGGGTAGAATTTGATTTATGATCCATCTTGGGCAAAAAGATGCAGAAACCAACTTTTCTCTTTATGTTAAATTTACCATTTAACTTGACGCTAATACCCTTGGGGTTACCGGGAGTAATCCTAGTATTAAATTTGGGATTGCATTTATAGTACTAGTCATTAAGTCAATATCGGTATAAATCTTAAATTAAAACCTTGGTATTATCTATTCTACATAGAAGGTGAGATATAATCTTGGCATAACTTTGTTTTCAACCAAACGATCAAGATTGACAATGATATGTTTACAACTCAGAGAGAAATAGGAGCTCAAGTTCTGCAACCATGGCTATCTCAGTCACCTCCAAGACCATCTCTCTCATAGCTCGTTTGGCCAAGATACAAAAAATTAACTTAGTTTAAGAAATACTTTTTGCAAAAGTACTTTTGATGAGAAATGGTTTGTATTTAACTAATTAATTTGAAAAGCATTTCTGAGTGAGATATTTTTTTTTTTTTTTTGTGATTCTCCAAAACTGCTTTTACTTCTCCTCAAAAGTACTTTTTTTTTTCCTTCCAAAAGCTTGGCCAAATATTTTAACTTTAAAAAACATAATTATCTTGAAGAAAAGAAATTCTAGGAGCGAAGAAGCTTGGCCAAACATATTAATAGCCAGTTACCCTTGCTATTTGGTTCTCACTAGAAACTAGGGTTATTTTGTTGGTGGGATAAAGGATAACAATTTTGGGATTAGATGCAGAACTATTTTATTGTGTTTGGTTGAATTTTTGAATTTGGAATCAATCTCGGGATTAATTTATATCGCATTGTTGTACTACTCTATTCATATTGAGGATGAGATAATAATTCTGGGATTATGTCAGAATAAAATACTACAACAACAAAGATATCCTTTTCAAGGCTCGTCCCCAAAGTCCTTTAGAAAATCCAAAGTTAAATTGAAAATAAAAATTTATTTCGGCTTATCTAATATACACCAAAAACATGTTTTATACTATTATATATCATATATCTTTTTTTTTTGTCCAATGAACCAAACATCTCCTAATAAAAAATACAGTCACTAGATAACCCCGTTCTTGTTATGAAATAATAAAAGAACAAGAACAATATTGCAGAGAAAGAGAGAGAGGGAATTCTTATTGAATTTTGGGATGATTTACAATGGGGTAAGATCCCTCTATTTATAGGAGAAAAATGACTTAGTCACAAAGTAAAACTCTCCACAAGATAGACATTCACTCCAAATAGAATTCTATTCTTAACACTCTCCCTTGAATGTCTATTCAATGATAATGTGCCTCGTTAAAACCTTAACTAAAAAAATACCCATTGGGAAAAAAAAATTCTAGAGAAGGAAAAAGAGTACACATATCTACAATACGCCTTTTGGTTGCCTCGTTAAAAACCTTGCAAGGAAAACCCAGTGGGACAAAACCTTGTAAGGGAAAAGAGTGCAACGTGCATTAACTCCCCCTGATGAGAGCATCAATTCACATCCTTGAGCTTTCACATATCTTGTACACTAGCTTCTTGAAGGTTGACGTCGACAAAGATTTTATATCAGTTTCAATATATTTTCATAATGACATAACATAGAGACCTCTTCATTCATATATTCAAGTACCTGAATCTCTCGTGAGATATTATGAAATGTTATGTCATGTGATCTTCTAGATCACTCGTCTCCTTTATTATGACCAGTTTTGATCATTTGCTCATCTTTTTTGCCAAGAAGTTTATTTGAAACTGATTTGTCTATATGTTTTAAGTTTACCATAGACTTTGTCCTTCTAGGACATAATATGAGCATTTGCAATGAGAATATAGTTACTTTATTTGCGTCGGCAAATGCGTTTGGCATGCTTTGCAATAAATTGCACATGAATTATCCTTTTATGAACTTCAAGTTCATATTATTTTATTCGAGGTTCTCGATGTATAAATGATAATTTATTCCATTAACGTTTTCTCAACTGTTGTATCTTGTCTCCCCCTAATGTTAGAAAAAACTAACTTGTTTCCTCAACTTTGAGAACTCATCTTTGTGCGTTATGGTGTTAATCAAAATATACACCGCACATCAATAATAATAAGATGGAATTATTTGGTTCCTGACCCTGAACCACTTGTGAGGGGAGAAAATAATATACTTTCGTATATAATGTATATCAAACTGATGTATATAACTTTGTTCTCATAAGCAATAGTTTAGCTATTAAGTGGAGACACTTAATAAATTATTTTGCTAAACCAACTATGATGTAAACCAACTTATCAAGATAAACTATCTTGAATAGGAAATCTGGAAATTATGCTCGAAAGAAAAATTAATGACCAAGTTACCTCGCACATACCGGACAGGTTGTGGGTTAATAATAATTGCACATGTAACCATCTCATAGATGCATCTTATGTGGTATACATGGCAGGTGAACGGGCCCATATTCACCTTTGATATTTCAAGCATTCATGGGATTCAATCCCAATTTTAGTTGGTATATTAATTAATGAGAACATGCACATAAAAGAATTCGTAAAGAACTTTCTAGTTCTTTAATATTTACCCATGTGAATTCTCTTTATTTTTGCACGGCATATTTAAATTGATATGGGTAAATCAGTTATGCCAACTAAATAAATTATCAATATTGATAAATTTCAGATTTACACCATGATGTGTGCAATTATGAATAAACTCCAAGTTTATGATATGTATTTTATATCAATAAAATATCTACTTCATTGTGGTATTCTTTTGTTTATGTAGTACAAATTGGAGAATAAAACGGGTATCTTTTCACATACATACTGCCCCGCTACAAGATGTAGTAATAGAAGATATTAAATCTTTCCTTTATTTATAGTCTCAATATAATCAATTGCTTTCACGTATTTGGAAACTAAATAAGTTCCTTTGAGACTTACTACAACACAATACCTTATTGGTAATTAATTGTGTTTCTCCAAAATAGTAATAATTGGCTCTTCTAGAGCTCTCAATTAATTTTCTACTACCACAGATTCATTATCATCCATATGGTGAATTATCTCTTTTAAAGAGAAAGTTATACCATTATGTGTATGGTCAAAATTATATGCAAGATTTGTTTCTTGCATTACCGTTGTCTTTTAATAATCACAATGCCAAAATATTTTGGCGTACAATTGGTACGTGACCAATGACCATTCATGCCATAATAATGTATTATTTTCTTATATCATCTCAAACCTCTTTTTAGAGGTGAGTGTGGTGTAATCACTACCACTAGCACATTTATATTCTTCCAAAAACAAATATATATTCATAAATCAGATGTTTTCTCATTCACGTCATGAATGGACCATAGTCATATGTATGTGCTTTATAAAATCTCATGTCAAATCGATGACAAATACTTTCACAAAGTGTGGGATTATTTTGAGAATCTTTATTGTTCTCATTGCCACAATAATGATGATATAATTTCGTCTATTGCCACGTCCATATTCATTGATTATTCATGGTAATAATTTTGTCTTCTTTTAGACTTATTACATACTGCTATCATATTCTCCAAAGGGAATGAGAATGGAGCAAATTCAATGGGAAGGGTTTTCAATTCTTTGCCCACAATTATACATGAATTTAATCATGGCAAGGCATATAAATTTTACCACTTCATGTCGGTGTAATTTCTTAAAAACTCCATTAGAGTTATAATCAAACTTTGTTGTCTTTGCATGTATATAAAATCAAATTATAGAATTTCAAGAATTTGAAAGAGAAAAGTAAAATACTTACCTTACATCTAGAATTTTAATCATGAAGGAAGTTCATGAAACAATTGACAATCATAATGCTCAATCCCAAAGTTTCTACTCAATTGGTTAGAGTCTCGTGCTGATAACGTGTTATGAAATAATAAAAGAACAAGAACAATATTGCAGAGAAAGATAGAGGAAATTCTTATTGAATTTTGGGATAATTTACAATGGGGTAAGATCCCTCTATTTATATGAGAAAAATGACTTAGTCACAAAGTAAAAACTCTCCACAAGATAGATATTCACTCCAAATAGAATTCTATTCTTAACAGTTTTTTTTAATTCCTGTATTATTAACCCAACATAATTTATTCCCCGATAAACCACCCCAATTGAGATGTTGTTAGGACCAAAATCCCTTCCACTGTGCCCAATTCAAGTATAATTCTCATTGTTGAGAATTCTACATCTGGAGGGGCCATATCTCTCTTTGGTTTACCATCCAGTTGGATCTTTGCGAAAGGGCTCTATTGCTTGGGAAAAGTGGTAAAACTTGCTCATCCTCTTCTTCGTCTTCTTCTTCCTCCTCTTCTGGTGCTACTATAAAACTACAGTTTAGGGGATGATTTCCATAAAATATATTTATCAGATTATTTAAAAATAAATTACAAATAATTATTAAGTTAGTAAACAATAATTTATGAATATATCCATACAATTCTGTTCTTTTCATGTTTATTGTTCCAAAATTTATGGTTTGGATACTGTTGGCGACTTGATTATTTTATAGTAGTAATATACTATGAAAGAATAAAGTGATTATTTATCTAGTATGTTAG
Organism: Nicotiana noctiflora; assembly: GCA_032618575.1. NCBI lineage: Eukaryota > Viridiplantae > Streptophyta > Magnoliopsida > Solanales > Solanaceae > Nicotiana > Nicotiana noctiflora. Next base: position 120,152 of record JASVEL010008299.1, on the reverse strand, counting down.
AAAGTTTTTTCGAAAATTTCAGCTTATATAGTGCTAAAGTTTTTACAAATGAATTAAATAACTTCAGCATCTTCTGCTGAAATTTTTGAATAAGTTTTATGACAAAACTAATAAATCCAGGACAAAAAAACTTCAACTTATATAGTGCTGAAATTTTTACAAATGAACTAAATAACTTCAGCATCTTCTGCTGAAGTTAAAGTAAAAGCTTATCCAGGATAAAAAAAACTTCAGCTTATTGTGTACATAAGTTTTTACAAATGAACTAAATAACTTCAGCATCTTCTACTGAAGTTATTGAAAAAGCTTTATGACAAATCTAATGGATTCAGGATGAAAAAAACTTCAACTATTTTAGTGGTGAAGCTTTTATAAATGAACTAAAAAGTGGGTACTTCAGCCCCGTATGCTGAAGTTAGGCAAAAAGTGGGTACGCCTGCATTTTTTTTTTTTACAAAGAGAACACACGTTAAAACATAATCCAAATATCGAATATAGATGCAAATCCCCGAAAAAGTGAGAAATAAGTATCCCTCTTATTCCTATTATTTTTTGGCCGTGGGCTTTCAACCTCATTAAGAGTTTCTTATAGGTATTGCCTTATAGTAAATATGCTAGAAATTTATCTTGAAGGTCAACTTTGTAGCTTTCAAACGAACGAAAAGAAAAATTGGTATCCTATAACAATACATAACAAGAGTTAATAATTTTTTGGCAAGATAGCCCGAAATAATTGGCATTATATAGCCAAATATTAAAAAAACTACTCTTATTTATATTCTCTCTAAAAAAAAAACTACACGTTTATTTTGGCTTCCTCCCTTGTATTTCTTCTTCTATCTTTTCTCTTTTTCTCTCATAGTTTAGCAAAAATCCTTGCAAATAATGCAAAAAAAATTAGTGGGATGGAATGGTAAGGTTGATCTCACATTAGGGAAAATCAGAAGCAAAAATTAAGAGAGAAAAAATATATTTCAACTTTATTTTTCTTCTCTTTTTTTTTTGTTGGATTAAATGAGTGGGTGTGACTGAAATTAGTTGAAGTACCTAAACGAGGCTATATACAAAATTTGAGCAAGATTAGAAGTGATTTAGATTAGTTTCAGGTAAAAATTTAAAATCGTACTATGCCGTGCGTATATCACATTGTATATCATATACGTCAGTGTATATCTCACACAAGTTTGCCAGGACGTCTGTGAATATTACTTTGTATATCGTGTATATAACATAATTTTTATGGAAGCCCATGTATATCACATTTTTCATATGTATAACACAAATTTTTATGAATATACAAAAATATATAGAATATACATGATATATCATTGATGTACATAGAGATATACACATGTTACAATAGGAGATACACATGTAGAGTCATCTTGAACTTGAGTTTTCAATATGAATGTGTTATACAAAGAAGAAAAATAAAATTATAATAAATATTTTTGATATGCACATTATTATTATGTTATATGCTGCGATATACAAATAATGTAATTACTAATTATTGATCAAAAAAGGAAAATAAAATTTTGATATAGCACATTTAAGCAAGTTCTAAAATATAAAAGTAATAAATATAATTGTGGGAGTAAATTATTTTTTGGCATATAAAGAAAATTAATTTTTAATATACACAAAGAAGAAAAATAAATTTATGATATCTATTTTGGCATACATATGTCCGACGTGTTATACACTGTATTACACAAATAATACAATATTCTTATTGTGATATACATTGATCCAAATGTAGCAATTACTATATATATTATGTTATATTATAGATATACATAGAATAATATTATTTATATACAAAGAATGAAAATAAAATTTTAATATACATATTGATATAGACAAAGAAAAAGAAAAAATATTGTGATATGCATAATATTATTGTGATATATACTTGGCAGAATAGCCTAAGAGACACTTCTACTAGTACGGTTTTGTTATCCCTGTCCCTCTATTCTACAAAGTTTCAATCAGATACTTGAACTCGATAAAAATATAAATTTTAAACACCTCTGCTGCTCACTCGCTTGACATGAGAAACACATCATATCCACCTCAGCTAAATTTATGCCACATCATTATTTATTACTCCCTCCGTTTCAATTTATGTGAACCCATTTGACTGGGCACGGAGTTTAAGAAAATAGAGAAGACTTTTGATCTTGTGGTGTAAAATGAGGCACCTTTATTTTATGTGGCTATAAATCATTGCATAAAGGTAAATTGTTTCCAAATAAGGAAAGGGGTCATTCTTTTTGGCACGGACTAAAAAGGAAATAGGTTCACATAAATTGAAACGGAGGGAGTATAAAATATAGTATTGTTTTTTATAAAAATTCCAAATCCATCCATTTTTTCCAAAAAGTAAAATCTCAAACAGTCCTTTCTCTTCCACTATTTCATTTTTCAATCTTCTACCCACCATCACCGGACATCACCACTACTTCCTCCTTTGTCTGCAAATGCACATCCAAATTCACATTTGGTTACCATTTTCAATCAGTTCTTGTTATCCATATTGTATCACTATTACCGATGAATCTCTTCACTTTTAGTATCACTTCTCAAAATCCAAGTATCTACAACTAGGAGCGAAAAACGGAAGGGCTAGATCGGATATGGTTCAGATAAAAAACGGATAATAAAAAATGAATCAATTATACGACCCGACCCATATTTAATATGGTAAAAAACAGATTAACCTGCGGATAATATGGGTTACCCATATTTTCATGACTTCTTATATATCATCACTTTTGGGAGAATTCTTAGTCTTCATAACTTGAGGAACTTCCAGTTTGAGGCTTTACAAATGTAAAAGTTAGACCCATTGATTATCCATTGGTTACTCAGTGATTATTCATTTTCTAAATGAATAATATGGTTCTTATCCATATTTGACCCGTTTTTAAAAATTTTATTATCCAACCTATTTTTTAGTAGATCATATGGGTGGTTAACTATTTTTTTTTAATCCATTTTGTCACCCCTATCTACAACCTGTTTAGAAAAATACTACAGAAAGTACAATGCTTAACCACCACAATTTAAAACATCTCATAAAGAATTGAAAAATTCAAAGTAAAATAAAGAAAACCAGATGAAAATTATGAGATTCTTGTACCAGTAGTAGCACATTCCCTCACATCACTGTTGAAATGAATTTTAGAAGGGAACTAAAATTGAAGCAGCATGTTTCATGATTTAAGCCATAAATTTCAATTGATTATTTTGACTCCACTAATAGCAAAAAGTAAACGTGCAAGTGATTATTTATACTAACCTCAAAAATCCATGAATTCAGGCCTTCTCATCAGAAATTGAAAAAAGAAAAACTCAAAATTAAATCAAATCATAAGGGAAAAAGTTTTTGATGGCAGAAATAGACGCTTACAATAAGGATTTCTTTGATTTTTTTCTTTTTGGGCGGTCTGGGGTTGGAGGAGAAGAAAGGAACAAAAAGAAAATGCAACGAGATGGGGTGGGGTGTTGGAAAAAACAATTAAGTCTCGTATTTTGCTTATGTCCATTTTTTTTACTTTTTTTACTTTATCTTTTTATTAGTTTTCTCATCTTATTTTAATAATTTATTGTTCAAAATTTTCATATTCACTTTCACCGCCCCACGTAAAATTACACCCATTTTGTCCAGCTTAATATTTTGTTGCCACATATGTTCGAGAGGTATTTAAAAGTTATGTTTTGGATGAGTTCAAGTGTCTAGTTGAAACTTTATAGAATAACCCCCACTTCCAACTCCCCACTTCCAACCGAGAGGTTGTGAGTTCGAGTCTCCCCAAGAGCAAGGTGGGTAGTTATTGGAGGGAAGGATGCCGGGGGTCTATTTGGAAACAGCCTCTCTTCCTTAGGGTAGGGGTAAGGTCTGCGTACACACTACCCTCCCCAGACCCCACTAAGTGGGATTATACTGGGTTGTTGTTGTTGTTGTTTGTCCAGCTTAATATTTTGTTGCCACATATGTTCGAGAGGTATTTAAAAGTTATGTTTTGGATGAGTTCAAGTGTCTAGTTGAAACTTTATAGAATAACCGGGGCCGGAATGACAAAACCATACTAGTAGAAGTGCCTACCAGGTTATTTTGCCTATATATTTATTGGCTATTTGATGCCAATATCTATAACTAGTGCTATTTTCTGTCAATTACCTGGGTATATTGTTATACCATGCTAAAATCCCCAAAAAAGAGATCGGATATTGTATTGTCCATATTCGGCAATATATATTTTTAGATATATATGTGTGCATTATATACAAAATGTATACATATTCTATACACTTTTGGGATAACGAACCTGATGGGAAACATGTATAAACAGCTACATAAGCGAATAGCCAGGATCACTTGCATATAATATAGATAACACATAATCACATATTTTAATCAAACATAAAATCGGTACTTATCTCTTATAGCGTGATTGTGATCGCGTAAAGAATTTTCAAGTATGAGCGAAAACCATCTACGTGGTCATCCTCCAGTTCCACGGTCTTATGCTGTGTGACCCGAATAATGCCTCACGAATTTCTCCTGGGAAAACATGTAGTAAACCTCCTTATAGAATAAGACCCTTTATATAACCACATGTTTTAGGGTTTAAAACTATTTCCTAAACCTGGTGGGTCTCCTTTTTCACCATGAAATAGAATTCATTTAATTCCTAATTACAATAGGGACAATAATATTTAATTATGGAGGCTTCCTATCTTGGACTTTATTCAAAAATTTGAATTAATACTACCATAATAAATTATGAGTTATTCCACCATAAATTCATAATTGCACTTCTCAGTTCAATTTCAAAATTCTTCCATTAAACCTTATTTATCCCCATGTTAAAATTTAGATACTAATCAAATAATAAATTACTCACAATTTAATTTATTGATTATTTCCTTTAGACTTTCCCTTAACTTATTTCATGTAATGGATAGAAAATTCACCTGCAGGATGTACATATGAAAGCTTATAAGCTTTCATAAAGGTTATCATCAATCTTTATACCGAGCATGTGTTCCATCAACTAACTATTATTTTGCCAATGTATCTTATTATTGTCCAATTTACCAAGAATATTATCCCACAAAAGGATCTAGCCTTTTAATAAATCAAAACAATAATAATATACATAGCTAACAACAAATATATCAAGATTAAGAGTATAACTATATTTAATGGGTAGATAAGTCATTTTCTTAAGTTAGTATAAAATATTTATCTCTACTTGGTCAGTTCGATATATACAAAATATACTAGCATAGGAAGTTGGATGTAAACCATCCCCATAATCAAGAAAATTATATTTAATCTTGTGCTACAATTATTCCTGATAGTTTGTCCAATTTCACCATTAAATGTGAACATGATATTTATACTTATAAAAACCAACGATTTAATCTTCCGTGTATAAGCTAAACTCTATAAACTAAATCATCTACTATATAAGTAAAGGTCACAAATGAATATATGATCTATTTAAAACTTTATTAAAATTGAATAAATAATTATTCCATAATAAATACTATATTTAAATCAAAATCCATAGTTAACAGTATATATCCTAACATAACCAACCATTTTTATATTTTGCCTAATGAAAAAGATGGCATTCTTGATCTTTAATTGTGACGACCCGGCCCGTCGTCACGGGAATTACCACCCCGTTATGTTAAAATTATATGTTTTATGCTTTTATATCAGTGTTAAAGTCTATCGGGTGAGTTAGGAGTGAATTGGGTTGAAGATGAGGCATATAGCCTTTGTGAAGGAAACTTGAATAAGGAAAGTGAACCCGGAGTTGACTATTTGGTTAGAAGGCTCGGAATCGGATTCCGATGATTCGGTTAGTTCCGGGAGGTGATTTGTGACTTAGGGGAGCGATCGGAATTGAATTTGGAGGCCCGGTGTAGAAATAGGCTTGAATTGGCTAAGGTTGAATTTTGGCGAAATCCGAACGGTAGGTGAGATTTTGATCCGGGGGTCGTAATGGAATTCCGACAGTTGCAGTAGCTTCGTTAGGTGATTTTGGATGTGCCTGCAAAATTTCAGGTCATTCGGACGTCGTTTGGTCGGGTTTTTGATCGAATGTGTAATTCGGAAAGTTTTAAGAAATTTAGGCTTGAATCCGTGTGTTATTGGTAATTTTGATGTTTAGTGTGGTATTTTTATGATTGGAACAAGTTCGTATCATGTTTTGGAGTATGTTGGTGGTTTTCGTTGGGGTCATAAGTGCAATAGACATTTGTTCTTCACGATCGCAATGGAAGTCACGCGATCGCATAAGGTATATGGGAGCTCACGAATTTTACCCTTCGCGATTACGAAGAGTGGTATGCGATCGCGTAAGGTCAGAACTTGGCTCAATGCGATCGCAGTAGTGGAGTCGCGATCGCGTAGTGTCGTGTAGCTATCGCGATCGCATGAGCATCTACGCGATCGCGTAGAAGAGAAATGGGGTCCAGGGAAAAATGTGCTACGCGATCGCAGGAAGAGGGACGCGATCGCGTGAGGCCGGATGGTTGTACATCGCGATCGCGTGAGGATAGTCGCGATCGCGTGAGGGCGAAATGTTTGAACATCGCGATCGCGTGAGTGGAGTCGCGATCGCGTAGAGCAAATGGGTCTGGCAGAGAATTTAATCACAGAACAGAGGGGCTACGGGTTCATAAACCCAAAACGCCATTTTTGAGTTCTAGAGAGAGAAACTCACGGGAATTGCTGGTAATTCATCGAGGATTCGTTGGAGGTAAGTTTTGTGGCTTAATTACATCATTTTAACATGAAATTCTGGGTTAAATCCCTGTAAATGGAAGATTAAAGGTGGGTTTGAGCCCTAGGCCTAAATTAAAGAAAAACACTGATTTGAGTGGGCAAATGGAGTCCGATTTTGGTAAATTTTATATGCCTAGACTCGTATCGAGATGAGGATTTCGAATATATAACTTTTGTAATTTTTCGACAAGCGTACCGAAAGTCGGGTTTTGACAACTTTGGGAATTTTGATGTAACTTTTGTTATATTGATTGGGTGTCGTCCCATTGGCCTAATTTGTTGTGTTTCTACTGTATTTGATCAGATTCTACGCGTGCGGAGCTTGATTCTCGTGGCAAGGGCATTTCGGAGTAATCGTCGCGCCGTATTGAGGTGAGTAATAGATGTGGGTGATGACCAGCGGGTTCGAAACCCCGGTATACCACTTTGTGACGCTGTATAGCGGCGAGACACGCACACTCTCGAGAGTGCGGGGTCGATCATGAACTGGAGACTATATATTAGTCCGACCTGTTGATACTGTATTATTGGCTATTCTCGAGCCGTTGAACCTCCCTTCTTGGGCGGTTGAGTATACATGTGGGCCGTGAGCCAGTTATTGGATCCCGCGAGGATCGTTATCATTGTCTTATCATATAGACATTCTAGTTTACTACTAGTCCGCAGCTATTTTTGTTATTATGCTAATTCCAATCTCCGGAACTTGATATTACTGTTTTCCAACTGAAAAATGATAAAAGAGTTTTCAAAAACTACTTTTGAGCTTGCGAGGCTGTATCTGCATATTAGCTGACTAGTAGTGGATCGGGCCGCGCGCCGCAGCGAGATATATGTTGGATCGGACCGCACGCCGCAGAATATCTCTACGAGATGTGCTTGGGCTATAGGAGCCCCTCCGGAGTCCTGAACCCCCACAGTGAGCACGGGTACCCAAAAAAATTGGAGTCTGGCTACGCGCCATAGCGGTCATATCATGCATTGCATTGCATTTAGCTACATCTCGCTAGTCGTTATGCTATTTATTGGTATTTGTTGGTACAGTACAGTGAATATTGATTCTGTGACAGGGTAGCCGATTATAGCTTTACATAGTGCTTTATCGTGGAATTCTTATCTGCTGCCGTCTTACCCTTGTTTATTACCACCGAGTCCGGCGATACTCATTTTACTCCCCGCACCTCGTGTGCGGATCCGAGTACCTCTCGGCGAGTGATCCGAAGAGTCGTGCGAGGCAACATCTCGTGGGATATACGAGGTAGTCGCGAGTCCGCAGGACCCGATATTCCTTCCTACCGTCTTTCGATTTTGTATTGACATTTCTTTCCGCACTTGGTATTTTTGTAAACCTTTATACACTTACGTTCAGGTAGAGGCTCATGACTCTTGACCCTTCGATCTATGGGAGTTAGTATATTTTGGGACTTAGTTTCCCCGCTGTTGGTATAAGTATTACTATTGTTTCATATTTTGAAATGCTTAAATGGGTTAAAGAGAGCTTCGAGCTCCGTTGTTGCTATTGATTGATCAGGCTGGCTTAGCAATGTACTGGGCGCCATCACGACCGGATTTGGGGTCGTGACATTAATAGGCTTCTCAAGTAAGTTATGCCAATGTCACACTAACTTACAGAGACGAAAGAAAATTAAAATTAGTCAGATTTATAATTATTCGTTCAAAAATAATCGAAATTTAGCCACTATTTATGTAATGATAAATCTGAGCGAAAATACTGTTCAAAACCCGAAAAATACTCTAGTATATTATGCTGGAGTTCCAGTATAAGTATACTTGAACTTCAGCATATTATACTGGAGTTCCAGGATAGTATGCAGGAACTCCAACATAATATGATGGAGTTCCAGCAAGTACATTGGTCCAGTCTAATATACTGGAGTTTGGAGCACTAGCGCTCCAGTCTCCAGTATATTATACTGGCGCCATCAAAGTGTACCGGTCCAGCATAATATGATGAAGTTCATGCACAAATGCACCAAACACAGTATATTATACTGGGCCGGTCTCTATGGCAGCAAAACATTGTCTATTTTTTATTGACTTGGTAAACGCTGGCTATTTTTAATTGATCAGCGAAAACTAGCTATACCGTGCTATTTTTACTACATAGAGGTAGAAAATGGGTAGAAATTTAATAATAGTGAGATTTACAAGTGATCATTCAAAAATAGCCGCGGTTTTAAAAGTAATCAAAATTTAGTCACTTTTCATGTAAAGATAAATCTGAACGAAAACACTATTCAAAATTCGAAAAAATACGCAAATATAATATACTTGGAGTTCCAGTATAATATACTTCTCCAGCATAATATATTGGTGTTCCAGTATAATATACTTGTCCAGCATAATATATTGGAACTTTTTGCGTGTTGGAGTTCCAGTATAATATGCTGAAAATTCATGCACAGGTGCACCGATCTCCAGTATATTATGCTGAATCTTTCCTTGTTGCAGCAAAATAATGACTATTTTTCAATGACTTTGCAAACACTTGCTATTTTTGAATAACCAATACGAATACTGGCTACCCCTTACTATTTTTACTAGAAAATGGGGTGATATACATAGAAGAAAGGAGATGAGAAGAATAGAGAACTCTTAACAACAATGGCCTGCTTCTACTATTGCTATCCTACCCTATTTAACCCTTCTCACCTTTATAGTTTATTTATCCTAACACCTTTACAATTTATTCCGTTTGTATCAATCTATATGTCATATGTTTTTAATCTATTTTAAATATAAAATAATTCTTCTTTATTAAAAAATACTTTAATTTTATCATTGTCATTTTACACTTAATGAAATGATTTATGGCTATACAAATATTTATATCTTTTTTAAATCATAAATTTCAAATATTATTATTTTCCCAAATACCATATACTCAATGAAACACCGTATCATAAATTGAGACAGAATAAGTATAAGCTTTTTAGGTGAGCATTGTAAAGATGTGACGAACGTAAAGTGGTTTTCCTTTCTATAGGTAAGGTGATTTGTTATTGCATTAACGTAAAGTAAAGCAATAAATTATTTTTCAAGTAAATAAACTTTACTCGTTATAAATCTACAATAGTAAAGGCAGAAAGCTATAGTTATTGCATTAACGTAAATAACTATGTATGAATTGCTCATAAAATATAAATGAGCGGAGAATTAGGTTAAATTTCTGGCTCTGGGCAATCATCGATAATCTAGAATCTTTCTGCAAAAAGGTTAAAAAATCAGGGCAGCAAATGTACGATCTGAAATGAATTTCTAGAAGTAAAGTTTTTCATCTTCAGAGGTAACGAATATACAAACAATTTGGATGATCTCTACAACATATTTTTATAAACTTAATAGTAATCAACATTCTAAACTATGAGTTGATTGATCAAACATTATGAATGAAATTTAAGCACAAACTCTATGATTTTAACATAAAAAACAGATCGAGATTCGTCGATTTTTGGAAGATTTGGCACATCTTATGACACTAACAAAGATGTTTTCATCACAAGGAATCCATAATTTTGATTCAGAAGTAAAATCATAAATTTCTTGGGCTTGATCTAGCAATGCCTTGAAAAGTGGATGATTGAGCAAAGTGATTTTGATTACAAATCTTTTTTGGTATTTTCCTACATATACAACCAAGTGACCCCTTGGAACATCACTTGGGATAGTCTTCTCTTCTTGCAAAAATGGCCATATTGGCCATTTACAGCATTTGTCACAATTTGTACAAGGTATGATTCTTTGACATGCCTTGAGAAATTTTCCATCCATTATTTGGATATTCCTTTGAGCAGAATATAATATAAAGAGAGGTAGTTCTTTTATGAAGTTAGAGAAGAGGAGAGATCATAGTGTGGTGTTTTTATGGAAGTGAAAAAGGTATATATAAGAGTTGAAGGATAGCCAATCTTTTGGGATCACTCAAAGGTCAACACTATTGAGTAACTGAAAGAAGCAAAGCACGTGTGATTGATACTACTTTAGAGTCGTTTGGTTTGAGTTAAAGAAAAAAGGCCAGCTCGGGGTACACAGTATTTTATATTCACGTAAGTGTTGGGAAGGGAAAAATTCAAAAATAGCCGTATTTATCGCTGGTCGTTGAAAAATAGCCAAGTTTCAAAAGTCATCAAAATTTAGCCACTTTAATCTGAGCGAAAACACTGTTCAAAATTTGAAAAAATATGCCCGCAAATTTTACTGGAGTTCCAGCATAAATATGTTTGAACTTTCGTAAATTTTACGGGAGTTCCAGGATAACTATGCTAGAACTCCCGCAAATTTTACTGGAGTTCAAGCATAATTATGCTGGAACTCCCGCAAAATTTTACAGGAGTTCCAGCAATATAATTGTCCAGTATAATATACCGGAGTTTAGAGCACTAGTGCTCCAGTCTCCCGCAAATTTTACAGGAGTTAGCAAAGTATACCAGTACAGCATAATATACTGGAGTTCGTACACAAATGCACTAGAACTCCCGTATATTATACGGGACCGGTCCCTGTTGCAGCAAAATAGTGGCTATTTTTCATTGACTTCGTAAATAGTGGCTATTTTTCATTGACCAGTGTGAAAACTGGCTATACCATAAAATTTTAACTGTTGGGGAAATGTCGCACTTCAAAGGTGTAATTAGGATAACTTGTCTTAATGTAAACATTAGTGGCTATTTTCACAACTCAAATATGTGGCTAATAAATCATCTATACCGAAACAACTTTATGATTGATGCAAGGTTTAACTTCATAAAATAATCTATCACAGAATAATACATTTTTAGATTAGAGAACTAAAGTAACTAATGTACTATTTGGTTGGTCCGAGAAAAAATAAATTCGGCATAACTAACGGAGCAGTTGACTAGTGAGAATTTGTATATTACTTTATGCAAGATTGAAATAAGAATACATGTATGATTTAATGTTTTAAAAGGCGAATGCGTGAGGCGAGTCGTTTTACCAGAGGCGAGGCGTAAGCCCTAAAATATGGGGCGTAAGTCCCACGAAATTTTACTGATTTAAAAAATTTTAAGATAATATACAATAAAAATAATTCTAAAAATTAGCCTTTAAATCATAAGATTATAACAAATAATATATTTAAAATATTTATAAATTATAATTCAACTATGAATAATAAAAAGTATGACATATATCATAATATGTAAATTAGCTGCAACGTCGTTGCAACTCAAACATCAAAAGTATTGTATTCGATACGAAATCTTATATGTATATCTTGAGGAGTAATGAATCTTGAAGGAATTTCGATATTATAATTTAATATTTTTCTAAAATACTGCTTTTATTTAATATATTTATTTGAAAGAGAATTTATACAAAAACATAATAATTCACAATTTAAATATGATTCTCTTGCATGATTTATTTTTAAGTTTCAACGGGTTAATAAAGTGATACATAATTCACCATACAATACCATGATAACTAATTATTTGTAAATAGTTACTAGCTAATATTAAGCAATTAAATTAATAGGTATTATATCTTGTAAACATAAAATAAATAATATTTAGAAAAAAAATTATAAATAAATTATGGACTATTATATAATAAAGACATAACAAAAGTTAATAAATAAATACTTTTAAATGAAAAATTTATCTAGGCGTTGGGCGTGTCCAGGGCGTAGCCCCATGGGCGAGGCGTATGTCTCACAGAACTAAGCCCCGGATATAAGTCCAGGGGTATTTTATAAGTGCTCCACCCTGAGACAAGTAACGGACGAGTCCCAATTTTACCATTTAAGAAAGAGGTATAGTCAACAATACATGGATAAAAATACCCTTAAAGTAAATTATCATAGCATAAAATATTCAATAGTATTCATCGCATAATGGCTATATTATTATTCACAACATAGCAATCCCTTTATCATTGTTTATTGCTGAATAAAATATAGTATATGTTAACAGTAGTACTTCCTGATACAATAGTGTACGAACATGCATTGCGTGAATGAAGAGTAATGTGCATTTTTTAATTATGAAAATTCTGCACTAAGCTCTTTTAAAATTTATCTCTTTTCTCATAGGATAATTTCTTGTTCAGTGATCTGTTGAAAATTTTAATTTAGACCCCACAAGAATAAGATATATGAAAGAAGAAATGAGATAAGTTTCTTGGGCAAAGTGCAATGCCCATCTCCCACTTATAATTGTTGTCATGCTATTACTTATCATAACATATGGATGTTTTGACGAGAGAGAGGGAGAGAGGAGTGGGAAGTGGGGGCTTGAAATCTTGAATTGAGTCATGTTCCTCTAAAATTTTAGGTTAATTTATTAAGAAAGAAATTAACGGAAAATACGGTGGTTAATATTGGGCTTGCCAATAAAGTCTGGTATTGATTGGCGATTAGGAATAATGTGATCATCCAAAAAGTCATCTTATGTATTAGAATTGATTTCTTTAGTAATAATTGATGTTATTAAATTAATTATGACTAGGTACGAGTGGTTCTGTAATGACCAGATCGGTCGTTTTGAGCTCTAGCACGTCGTTCAGCGGTCTGAGGCCATGAACAACTTTATTTAAGGTATTATGACTTGTACGCGTGGTCGGAATTAAATTTCGGGAAGTTCAGAGTTGATTTGGAAAGTGAATTCTCATTTTAGAAGCTTAAAGTTGAAAGAATCAACTAGGATTGAAATTTTGATTAAATAACATCATAATTGGGATCTGAAGGTTCCAGCAGGTTCGTATTATGATTCTAGACTTGGGCGTATGCCCAGATCGGGTTTTGGATGATCTGGGGCATTTTGGTGCCTATTGTGGAAAGTAGCATTTTAAAAGAAATTTCATAAGTTTGGGTTAAAGTGCATTTCAGTGATATTGATGTCTGTTTGGGATTCCGAGTCTGGGAATAGCTCCGTATGGTGATTCTGGAGTTGGGAGCGCGATTAGAAGTGAATTCGGAGGTCCGTAGGTCATTCTGAATCCATTTGGCTAAAGAAAGAAATTTGTAGATTTTTTCAGAAGTTTGACCAGAAGTGGACATTTTGATATCGGGGTTGGATTTCGATTCCGGAAATTGGAGTAGATCTGTAATGTCAAATATGACTTGTGTGCAAAATTTGAAGTCAATCGGAGGTGATTTGATAGATTTCGGCATCGAAAGTAGAAGTTTGAAGTTCAAAAGTTCATAAAGCTTGAATTGGTGGGTTGATTCATGATTTTAGCATTTTTTGATGTGATTTGAGGCCTCAAGCAAGTCCGTGATATATTATCGGACTGGTTGGTATGATTAGTTTGGGTCACGGGGCCCTCGGGTGGATTCCGAGTGGCTAACAGATCGAAACTTGGAATTTTGATATAGCTGAAGGGTCTGGTTGCTGGTATAACTGCTTCAGCGGTGGGTTAATTGCAGAAGCGGTAGCACAAAAGCGAGAAAGGTAACCGTAGAAGCGGTTGGAGGTAAAGGGAGCTGGAACCGCAGTTGCGGTCATATTTTCGGAGAAGCGGGATCGCACCTACGGAAGGAGAAGGGCAGAAGCGGATATTGGTTAGGGTCTCTTGGACTACAGATGCAGTCAAGGTTTCGCATAAGTGGGACCGCACAGGAGGAACGCAGAAGCGGAAAAGGGCGGCCTAGGAAGGACCGCAGAAGCGGTATTTCAACCGCACCTGCGGAACCACAGATTCAGTCAAGGGACCGCAGGTGCGGAAATTGCTGAGGCAATGAGAACTTTTAAGATCCGAGGTTGGGTTCATTTCAACCCCATTTTTCTTTCATTGGAGCCGTTTGGGAGCAGCTTTGAGGTGTCATTTTCATCACTCGTCATGAAGTAAGTACTTTATACTATCTTTGAGTTAAATACAAAGTTTATATATAGATTTAGGCAAGGAATTTGTAGAAAACTTGGGGTTTGAGGGAAAACCTAGAAAACTAGTATTCTTGAACTTTGACCACGATTTTGAGTATGAAATTTAGAGAAAATCATATATTTGAGTTCGTTAGGTTATGGGTAAACTTTATCAATTTTGGATTCCGGACACGTGGGCCCGAGAGCATTTTTGTTAACTTTTCGATCGGGGTTAGGAATTGTTATAAATTGGATTATAATGAATACCTTAGAATATATTAATGGGTTTACATTATTATTGGCTAGTTTTGGAGCATTGTATATCAATTAGAGTCTTCCGAAGGGCGTGGAATACCAGTTATGGATATTCGGAGCAAGGTGAGTCTCATTTCTAACCTTGTAAGAGGGAATTGTCCCCATATGTGAGTTAATTGGTTTGGTGCTCCTATTTGTGGGGGCTACGTACGCACGAGTTGACGAGAGTCCGTACGTAGATACTATTATGCTATTATCCGGGTAGTCTAGGACCCAAAAGTATGCTATACTTGGATTAATTGTAAACCTATCGACATTTGAATTTCTTAAATCACCTCGAGTTAGTAAATGAATTTCCACAAAATATTAGACTTCATTTTCAAAAATCTTTAAAAGAGAATTGACTTTTCTATGGATAATTGTTACTTGTTGACTACTTGGTTGACCGTCCGTGTGTGTTTAATTTTAGAACGGGCCGAACGCCTCGGCAAATTAAATAGATGCATCTATAAGCGCGTCGTCGACTCTCGGCAAGTACACAATTTATTTTTGTGGGATCGGGCCGTCGCCTCGGCATAATATGCGCATGCTTGTATTGCTACCTTGAACTTATTTAAGTTATTATTTCCTCTCCATAGTTTTAGAATATTTGGATAGTAATAAAAAGGGAAAATCTGAAAATTTCCTATAAAAGAAATAATTATTTCCTTGTTTCCTTTTATTGGATTAAAACCATGTTTATAAAAATCCACGATTTAATGTATTATTGATACCATTATTGTACCACTAATAAGTATCAAAGTCGACCATCTCGTCGCTACTTCTTCGAGATTAGACGGGATACTCATTGAGTACATGTTGTTTTTATACTCATACTGTACTTCTACGCATTTTTGTTGCACATGTATATATAATTCTAGCAGCCTATTGGGTATAGCAACACGGATAATTCTGGGACTAGGTGAGTTGTATTATTCGAGGGGGCCCGCAGCTAGTATAGTCCCTCCCAGTATATTGTATTTAATTCTTGTCCACTGTATTTCGGACGGATGTTGTATCTTATTTCCTTATCAGTAGATGCTCATGCACTTGTGTCACCGGGTTCTGGGATGGTTTTGAAATATTTTGTAATAATTGCTTATTATTTAATTTGAATTAAGTAAATATCTTTTTATTTATGAAAAATTGAAAGACAATTATAGTTTTTAAAATTGTTTAAAACGAGAACTTCATCAAGTAATTTGGGTTGGCTTGCCTGACAGCAGTATCTGGCGCCACCACGACCCTTAGTGGATTTTGGGTCGTGACAACATGGTATCAGAGCACTAGGTTCCTAGGATCTCACGCGTCATGAGCAAGTCTAGTAGAATCTCGCGGATCGGTACAAAGACGTTTGTACTTATCCTCGGGAGGCTACAAGACTGTTAGGAGTACTTCCCTTCTTCATTCCTCATCGTGCGATTTGATTCCTTTGAGGCTCATGCCTTTATTTTCTTCCTACTCGATCTTATGCAACGTTTAACGTTTGTTATAAATCGAGAATTGAAGAATCATAATGGTACTACAGATATGGTGCGGGATGTTTCTCCCAGTATAGTTGATTGGATTATTATCATCGCCTCATGGAAGGATATTCTAATATTTCAGCTCCGTAATGGTACTTCTGAGAGCCATGAGGCTAGGCACAAGTTTCCATGATGATTATAAATTATTGTTCCAAAGTATTGATATGATGGTAGGACATTTGCCTACGTGTCGGGGCAGTGAATGGCTTGATGGGAAATTTACTCAGTGCATGATATAGGGATTTGGTATTTTATTCCCAGAAGGGGAATGACAATCAGGTTGAGAATGTTCAAGTTGGGTTGATGGGGTAACAAGACTTGGTAATTACGGGCGTGGTGGAGTTTTCTTCGATGATGAGGTATTGTTGTCCTTATTGAAGGTACTAAGTACGCCGGTGTTATGATCTTCCACAATTCGCCTATGGAGCAAGATATTGTGAGTCAATATTGAAGAAAGGACTGTTAGATATCACAGGGAGCCGCGGTACATGATTGAATTGATGTTTCTAATGTTGATGGCTCGAGAAAGGCGATCTTCGGAAGGGTTTAAGGTTAGTACCGATTCATGGGTTCAAGTGCTACAAAGATGGATTTATTTAAGGCAATAAGTGAGCAACAAAGGGCAAGTAAAGCATGTGGGGAGTGTCAGGCAGTGGCTAAAATTTCTAGAAGGCCAAGTATAAGAAGCAAAAGTCAAGTAGTCGATGAAATGGACGAGTCCTGCCAAACTAGGAGAGTGGGTAGTTACATATGGGAATTGTGGTAGGATGACTACGCACTTTAAGGAGAGTTCAGAACGGCTTGGAGATTTTAATGGTTAGTGATTGAGGTCTATGGATTTAATTTGAAGTATGGGTTGTTATCCAGCAGGAGATTTGATATAACGGAAATGAGCTATTTGAATGAAGAAGGATGAAAATAAATTTGAATCTGGAAGTTATTGGGAGTAATTTCTACAGGTAGTTCATCCCTGTGAGCAGGTTAGCGATCTCATGGTTGGCGAGCTTCTGCGAAGAATTCTATTGGTTATACAACAAAGGGATCAGTCGTGCGAATGTTATTGATGATTTTGAGTATAAAAAGGGGGTTTCTATAGTAAGATGTCGAGCACGCCGGCACTTGATTGCGCAAGGTTATGTCAATAGGAGATTAGGAATCCTGGTAAATTCCAAAGTTGTGTAATAGTGGATTCGAGCTAAGTGGGAGAGTCCCACCGCCTATGATGGGGTTGCATAGTTAACTACTTGCGAGGTTTCTGGTTATTAGTGTATTGATGGACTATTTGAGCTATGGAAAAAGACCATAAGTGGTAATTTGAGCAAAGAAATTATTAAAGGTGCGCTATCGTTGGCCATATTGGCCCATGTTCAGACTTGCAAGGATTCAGGATTGTGTTTGTAAAGATGTGGGTTTCAAGGGAAGGGATTCTGCCATGTGCATCACCAATAGGGTATTATTAGAAGATTTATAGAATTGATTATATTCAGGGCTAAGTTAGAGCGAGTGGCTCTCAACAACGGTCCTAGTGAATTCAATAGATAAAGTGTGATGCCTAATGATTTCGAGCCTATAGGTACAGTTGAGAATCAAGCTTTTGCAGCAGCTTATGAGTGGAGGCCCAAAATGTTCTATAACTTTTTGACTTATAGTGTATCACTTGAGAGGAAAATGAGAAAGGACTTCAGATTCGTAGAAAGATTAGCAGAATGGGCATATCAGTTGATGGTGTGAATATGTGAACGAAGAAGGTATGAAATGGTTCATGGGATTTGAGACAACATAGTCTCACGGTTCCAGGTCACTCGGGGTGAGTGCGGATGGAGTGTGTTATGTGTTGAAAGGAGTTATTATTATTACTAAGGTAATCAGAGTTAATCGAAGGAAGATATATGGGTTAACCATAGTTGAGTTGACGTATAGGTGGTAGAGGTCAGTTCCTTCAGCATGATTAAGTTATGTATGTGATTTGTGGCGGTACGTGTGAGGCTTGTCGATCGCCGTAATTATGTTGTTCAGAAGCATTCTTCTGTTATGGCCTTTTATCTGTAAGCGGATCCTAGAAGCGCTATGGTGGCTTAGGCCACTACTTAGATGTTTGCCTATACTACGGTTATGAGAATTTACATGTGTGCGGCTACTGTTCTCCTGAAGTGAGTCTAGAAGAAGGTTTTTAAATGATAAAGCATTAACCTATTAGTGGTTCCGGAGTTATAATGAGAATCATTTTCTATTGCATGTTGGCATGATGGGTGCAACGAGTATTATGGAATTTGGAGTGAGGATCAAGGTCGCATTTCGGTGGTGACAAGGATGTCACGAGCTCAGATGAGAAGGAAATGAGTTTCGATGTTTAAAATGAGTTGGTATTGTCATCAGTATCACCTGAGATCGATGTTTTGTGAAAAAGGCTTTGCATCCTGGTTAAGGATTCTTGATCGCTTTTCAGCATTAGTGCGGCCAGTGGTTTAGATGTGTGGGACTGTTATTCATTTCAGAAGGTTGTGGGAGTGTGTCCCATAAGAAGATTGTATAATTATAACATGTAGTCACTTATTTGTGTAAATATTTAAACCAAGTATGAGGATTGTGGTAATATCATTAATTTGAGAATTTATGCCTGGAGGGCACTATATTTGTTAGGTTATGGACTGTGGAGGTTTGCTCCGGTTATGAGGGTGGTTCTTATGTGTTATGAGAAAAGGGGAGTTATTATGGACCTTTGAAATGTTATTAGCCTAGTTAGTGCAATCAGAAATCAGCTTGAGATCAGTGGATTGCTTTAAATGCAGACAGGGCTTTATATCAGGCCAGATTTGTTCATCTCAGCAATACTCTCCTTATGGAAGGGAGTCGGTGTATTATTTCATTGTCAGCTATTTCATGTAACGATGCATTGCACTATGTGAGTTGTGAGACGGCTTGAGAAATTGCTTATGTGTTGAGGATCCGCGTAGAAATGATGTTATATGAGCAAATTGGCTCTTGAGATTCAGATTTATATATCGCACCTCAGTGTGCTTGAGTTTCCTAGCTTATAACGCTATATGCCTCCTCAGGGATGGTATTATGCACTTAGCGTGCTTGTGACTGAAATTCGGTATTTTATTATAATAATCAAATTTAGCTCGATGTGCATCTTCTTATGTGAGATCTATGTGTGGATCGGGTGGCACGCCGCCATGGGTATGTTATTTGGATCAGGTTGCACGCCGCAATAGTGTGATATTGAGTATAGTTTTCTATATGCTATTTTTGTATGTCTTGCTTTCTATTTTCTAAGGAAAGTCCGTATTAGTGCGTGAGTTAGGCAATTCATTCCAGAGTTCGTTTTCCTTTTTGTATCGCATTCGAATTGGTAGCCTATTCGCACATTGTGGCATCACATGGGACTTTAGATCATGTCTGGGGTGGCTTATTGTCTGAACTATTCATTCTGGATGAGACAAGATCCTTTGATATATGAAGTATATTATGGAACTAAGACCATTATTTGGTTCAGAAGGAGGTGATTGTTCTTGTCAGGAGTATAAACCTAATGATTTGTTGATTCGGCAGCCGGTTATGAATTTCTACACGTCACTTCCATCGTGGCGATATTATATTAGCTAGAGCAAGGCCGATGTAGGTCTTAAGGTGCATGGAAGCATCAGATTCGTGGAATTTTGGTTTATTTAATCGGAGAATGTCATTGTAGTCTGGTGAGTAAAGTGATGCTAGGTGTGAATTCAGCAAAGTTATATAGCCATGTTTGGGTACATTTTGTAGTGATTGATATGGTGATCTTATGTCAGAAACAGGTCGGGCATAGAATTTTTGGATGTTGGAATTGGGCCCTAAGTTTTATTTGCTTGAATAAAAGGGAACATCTTCAAAATTGATCTAGTTGATGTGCTCAACTGAGTTGTGGTAGCACGGGAAAGTGCATGAGAAGTTAAATAGTGATTTCAGACTACTTCACTGTAGATCTCAAGACGTTAGAGGATGAATGTATGTTTAATTGGGAGAAAATATAACGACCTGGCCGGTTGTTTTGAGCTCTAACATGTCGCTTAGAATTCTTAACAGCTTCATTTCAGGTATTATTACTTGTACGCATGGTTGGAATTAAGTTTCGAGAAGTTCAGAGTTGATTTGGAAAGAGAATTCTCATTTCGGAAGCTTAAAGTTGAAAGAAATAACTAGGATTGGAATTTTGAGTAAACGACCTCAGAATCGGGATCTGAAGGTTCCATCAGGTTTGTATTATGATTTCAGACTTGGTGTATGCCCGAAACGTGTTTTGGATGACCCGGGAGCGTTTTGGCTCCAATTGTGGAAAGTGGCATTTTGAAAGAAATTTTACAGTTTGGGTTGAACAACATTTCAATGATATCGATGTGTCTTTGGGATTCCGAGTGTGGGACTAGTTCGGTATGCTGATTCTGGAGTTAGGAGCGCGATCAAAAGTGAATTCGAAGGTCAGTAGGTCATTTTGAAGCCATTTGGCTAAAGATAGAAATATGAAGGTTTTTCAGAAGTTTGATCGGAAGTGGACTTTTTGATATCGGGGTCGGATTCCGATTTCGGAAAGTGGAGTAGGTCTGTAATGTCAAATATGACTTGTGTGCAAAATTTGAAGTCAATCGGACGTGATTTGATAGGTTTCGGCATACAAAGTAGAAGTTTGAAGTTCTAAAGTTTATAAAGCTTGATTTGGAGGTTGATTCAAGATTTTAGCATTTTTTGATGTAATTTGAGGCCTCGAGCAAGTCCGTAATGTGTTATAGGATTGGTTTCTTTGATTAGTTTGGGTCGTGGGGGGCCTCGGGTGGATTTCGAGTGGCTAACGGATCGAAACTTGGAATTTGGATATAGCTGAAGGGCCTGGTTGCTGGTATAACCACTTCAGCAGTGGTTTAACCGTAGACACGGTACCGCAAAAACGAGAAAGGTAAATGAAAAAGCGGTTGGAGGTAAAGGGAGCTGGGACCGCAGATACGGTCATAGTTTCGCAGAAGCGAGACCGCACCTGCGGAAGGAGAAGCGCAAAAGCGTATTTTGGTCAGGGGCTCGTGGACCGTAGATGCGGTCAAGGTTCCACAGAACCGGAACCGCACCTGCGGAAGGAGGAACACAGAAGCGGAAAAGGGCGGCCTAGGGAGGATGGTAGAAGCTATATTTCAACCGCACCTGCGGAACTGCAGAAGCGGTCAAGGGACCGCAGGTGCGGAAATTGCTGAGGCAGTAAGATCTTTTACGATCCGAGGTTGGGTTCATTTTTAACCCCATTTTTCTTCCATTGGAGCCGATTGGGAGCAGCTTTGAGGTGCCATTTTCATCCCTCATCATGAAGTAAGTAATTTATGCTAGCTTTGAGTTTAATACAAAGTTTATATATGGATTTAGGCAAGGAATTTGTAAAAAATATGGGGTTTGAGGGAAAACCTAAAAAACTAATATTCTTGGATTTTGACCACGATTTTGGGTATGAAATTTAGAGAAAATCATATATTTGAGTTTGTCAGTTTATGGGTACACTTTATCTTCGGAAATTTTTGGATTCCGGGCACATGGGCTCGAGGGCATTTTTGTCAACTTTTTGATCGGGGTTAGGAATTGTTATAAATTGGATTATAATGAGTACCTTAGCATATATTAATGAGTTTACATAATTATGGGATAGTTTTGGAGTGTTGTGCATCAATTACAGTCTTCGGAAGGGTGTGGAATGCCAGTTATGGATCTTCGGAGTGAGGTGAGTCTCCTTTCTAACCTTGTAGGAGAGAATTGTCCTCATAGGTGAGTTAATTGGTTAGATGCTCCTATCTGTGAGGACTACGTACGCACGAGGTGACGAGAGTTCGTGCATAGCTACTAATATATTATTGTTCGGGTAGTCTAGGACCCAAAAGCATGTTATACTTGGATTAATCGTAAACTTATCGATATTTAAATTTCTTAAATCACCTCGAGTTAGTAAATAAAATTCAACAAAAGATTAAACTTTATTTTCAAAATCTTTAAAAGAGAATTGGCTTCTCTATGGATAATTGTTCCTTGTTGACTACATGATTGACCGTCCGTGTATGGTTAATTTTGGAACGTGCCAAACCCCTCGGGAGATTAAATAGATGCATCTATAGGCATGTCGTCGAGTATCGACAAGTGCACAGTTTATTTCTATTAGATCGGGCCGTCGCCTCGGCATAATATGTGTATGCTTGTATTGCTGCCTTAAGCTTATTTAAGTTGTTATTTCCTCTTCATGGTTTGAGAATATTTGGATAGTAATAAAAAGGGAAAATATAGACATTTCCTATAAAATAAATAAATTTTTTCTTGTTTCCTTTTATCGGATCAAAATCATGTTTATAGAAATACACGATTTAATGTATTATTGACACCGTTATTGGACCACTAGTAAGTGTCGAAGTCGGCCATCTTGTCTCTACTTCTTCAAGATTAGACGAGATACTCATTGAGTACACGTTATTTTCATACTCATACTAAACTTCTGTGTATTTTTGTTGCATAGGTATATGTAACTCTAGCGGCCTACTGGTTGTAGCAGCATGGATAATTTTGGGACTAGGTGAGTTGCATTATTCGAGGCGGCCCACAGCTAGTATAGTCCCTCCTAGTATATTGTATTTACTTCCTGTCTACTGTATTTCGGACGGATGTTGTGTCTTATTTCCTTATCAGTAGATGCTCATGCACTTGTGACACCGGATGCTGGGATGGTTTTGAAATATTTTGTAATAATTGCTTATTATTTAATTTGAATTGAAGCAGTTATCTTTTTATTTATGAAAAATTGAGGAAAAATTTTAGTTTTCTTGATTGTTTAAAACGAGAACTTCCTCAAGTAATTTAGGTAGGTTTGCCTGACAGGAGTGTCCGGCACCACCATGACCCTTGGTGGATTTTAGGTTGTGACAGGTTCAGAGGTGGAAACTAGAAGAAAAATTGTAATTGAGCACTGAATGGCATGTGGATCGAGGTAAGTATTGTGTGTAACTTTGACTCGAGGAATTAGGGATCCCCAACTTAATTGCTATGTGAAAACAGTGTGTGTGGTGTATAGGTGAGGTGACGAGTACCTATGCGCTGCCAATTTATCTGTTTGCCTGTTTTCCTCCAGTCATAATATGTTGTTTCCCGCCTTAACTGCTACCTGTTTCACTGGTATTTCCTTGCTTAATTGCTACTTGTTAGACCTTGTTTTCATTGTTGAAGGTATTTGCTATTCTGTAGTTTCACTGTCCCTTGTTATTGGATCAAGTCGGTTGTCAGTATTTTATGGTGTATTTTGGATTAGTTTCGCTGAGTAGTATAATTTGAGTCAAGTTTCCTAATTGTACAGTTTTCCGTTTACTTTAGCTTGAGGTTTAAATATTGTGTAGAGGCTTGTACTAAATTGTAAAATTCCTATTCTTATTATGTGATGTACTGATATGATGAGATCGGGTTGCACGCCGCAATAGAAGAAATAATGGTTAAATATTGAGGAGGAATAAGTGTGAAATGTTATTACTTGGTGGGATCGGGTTGCGCTCCGCAACAAGAGTAATAATGGGGAAATATTTAGGAGAAATAAGGGTGAATCACTATTGTACGGTGGAATCGGGTTGCACACCGCAATATGAGGAATAAAGGTGGATTGATATGGAGTAATAAGGCTGAATAGTTATATTGATATTGATTATATGGTGGAATCGGGATGCACACCGCATCAGTTTATGTGTTTATGTATTTTTATTCTACTGCGAAGTTATTTTGTAGTTTTGTATTTCACTTAAGGATTAGTTATAGTTGGGTTCTGTTGAGATAATTGAGTTATATATTCGTTTCTTGCAAGTTACGGTTATATTTTATTTTGTTCTTCTTTCTACGTTTATTATACACTGTATGTTGGTTTTATTGTAATTTTCCCGTCGTAGCCTCGTCACTACCTCATCGAGGTTAGGCTCGACACTTACCAGTACATGAGGCCGGTTGTACTGATATTGCACTCTGCATTTTCTGTGCAGATTTCAGAGCAGGCAGTGGTTGATTGAGAGGCTGGCTTCAGGTGGCACGATGTGGAGACCCAAGGTAGTCTTGCTGCGTCCGCAGACCCTGGCGTCCCATTCTAACTCTCCACATTACTGTTTTACTTTATTTCCAAAATAGTTGTACTTTCTTTCATAATGATGTTTGTAGAAAAATCATAGTATATTCGTGGATTGTGACACCGAATTCTGGATAGTAGTCGCAACAATATTGGTAATAGAATATAAACAAAGAGGTTGCTTACTTACTTCCGCAATTATTTATACCCATTTTAGTTTGTTTACATTTAATCATCGAACGTAATGAAAATTGGTTAATAATACTCTAAAGTTGGCTTCCTTAGCAAATGTGATGCTAGGTGCCATCACGATCCCGATGGTGGGAATTTCGGGTCGTGAAAATTGCAGGGGAAGTAACGTTAAATTTGTCTTCGTGTGGCCTATAAATCACAAGTTCGAACCTTAGAATAAGCCACTAATATTTATATTAGGTAGGTTGTCTACATCATTACTCCCTTGGAATTCGGCCCTTCATATTTCATACAACGAGTGACCCTTCAAAATTAAAAAATATTATAGTGTGAAAGTTTTTGGAAAAACTTTATACGAGCTTTTGATTCAAAATGGATAAAATCATAAAAGTGTCTTTGGACCGGCTTAACTAGATGGGTAATGCACTCAGAAAAAGGATTAATTTTATTGAAAGGAAAAGGTTGAAAACTTTATGTGGTTAGTAATAATCCAATTAGTAGAGCACTTGATTATTAATTTGGATTAGTGGCACTGACAGTAGCAATTTCCATGTTGAAAATTAAGATTGAGGAAAAACTTCAATATCATTGACTCTTCAACTTTTTTTGCACGTCCAATTGGTTATTTAGTCGGTAATTTTTTATGCTTATTAACGTGATTATCCTTTCCTCTTTTGCAGGACAACTCATTAAGCACTCAAAATGAGTACTGCCGTACAGTGGTAATCTTTATGTAGGCACATCAATTTTCGACAACTAGACCGTGATGATTAATTATCCCACTATTAAATCTTAAATTCTAGCTTAAAACAATATTTGGGATTTGTTTGAAGTAGGAGGTGTTATATTACTAAATCCAAAAAAGATAATAGGACAAAGGGGAGGGGTCCTCAGTCGAGTATTTACCAGAAATAATCTCTCTATCTTCCTATAAGTAGGAATAAGATCTGCATTGTAACGACCCGACTGATCGTTTTGTTTTCTAGAAGCATGTTCTCCTAAATAAGACTTAACGTACTTGCTTTTACTGATTTATGACTTGCGGGGATGGTTGGTTCGTGATTTGAAGGAGTTTGGGTTGAAATAAAAAAACTTAGTTCCTTAAGGTTGGCTTAAAAGGTCAAGTTTGACTTCGGTCAACATTTTAAGTAAACAACCTAAGAATCGGTATTTGAAGATTCCAAAAGGTTCGTATGATGATTTCGGACTTGGGCGTATGCCCGAATCGGGTTGTGGATGACCTGGGAGCGTTTTGGCGCCTAATAATGAAAGTTGATTCTTCAAGGGTTTTGAAGTTCTTTAAATTTGGTTTGGAGCGGGTTTTTGTGATATCGAGGCCCGAACAGAATTTCAAGATCGGGAATAGTTCCATAATGTCATTTAAGACTTGCACACAAAATTTGGTACCATTCCTAGTAGTATAAGTACGTTTCGGCACATTAGAAGTAGGTTGAAGAACTTGCAGTTTATATGTTTGATTCAATTGGTTTTAGGGTGTAATTCTTAGTTTTAATGTTGTTTTGGGCGTTCCAAGGGTTCGAGTGTCGGTATGTTCGAGCGAGGCCCCGGGGTCCCCGAGTGTCAAACGGACGAGGCTCGAACTAAGTTAAAAATTTGAGAAGGAGCTGAAGTTGCGGTTGCTCCAGTTGCTGTCATAAACGCACATGCGGTTGGCTAGCTGCAGGTGTTAGCTCGCAGATGCGATTCAAGCATCGAAGAAGTGGCCCAAGTGAGGAGCCCAAGTTCCGCAGAGTCGGATCCTCTTTTGCAGGACCGGTCACCCATCAGCAGATGCAGCCTCAGCTGTTGTGGCCCATTTTCGCAGAAGTGGACGATAGTCCGCAGATGCGGAAATCGTTGAAAGCAGTGGCCTTCATTTAATACGGGAGTTTGTCATTTTGAGTCATTTCACTCCATTCTTGGGCGATTTGGGAGCTTCAAAAGGGGAGATTTCAACCTAGCTTTGTGAGGTATGTAATTTGTACTTAATGTAAGTTTAATTCATGGTTTAGGGGTAGATTACACCATGTAAGTTAGTAAAAATTATGGGTTAAGAGTAAAACCTAGAGTTTTTATACAAATAAGATTTACCCACAAAATTTATCATGGAATGTAGTAGAAATCATATATTCTTGATCGTAAGGTTATTTGTAACAACTTTCTTTGAAAATCTTCGGGATCCGGGCACGTGGGCCCGCGGATGTATTTTAGGAACCTTGCATTTAGGGTTTGGAAATTACATTAATAGTTAGAATATGAACTGTTGAGCGTATATTGACTAACTCTTATCCCATTTGAATAGTTTTGGATAGTTCGGATCCAATTTGATGGTTTGAGTGCATTCTTGAGTTTGGAAGTAATTTTAGGGCAAGATAAGTCTCTTCTCTAACCTTGTAAGAGTGAATTAACCATATAGGTGAATTAAATAAATGTATGTACCTATCTGTGGGGGCTACGTACGTACGTGGTGACGAGAGTCCATACGTAGCTACTATTATGCTAATTATCCGGGTAGTTTAGGACCCATATTATGTTATACTTAAAATACTTGCGTCCTTACTTGTTACTATAATCATTTAAGTCATGCTGGAAACTGGTAAAATAAATATAGATGATTATACTCACTTACTTAAGAATTTGTATGAATTACTTGATTGTAAATAGGCAATGTGTGCTTTCTTAAACTTAAATTATTATTTGTGGATCAGGCTGAGCGTCTCGGTAGTAAATAGATGCATCTATGGTTCGCGCCATTCAAACCTCTCACGGTGCACATTTTAATATTATGTTAGACCGGACCGTATGACCACGACATAATCTGCGCATATTTTTTATTTGGAACTTCTCGTGATTTATACTACTTAAATGCTTTGAAATGTAAGTTGTTACATGATATGACTGATAGTGACATGTTGTTTGTGAAAGAATGTCTTACTTCTCCTTGTTATTATACCCTTATTATTATTATTCATGTTATTCATGCTTGGCATAACACTTAATTATATCATTATTTTATCTAGTGAGTGTCAAGTCGACCCCTTATCACTATTTTTTCGAGGTTAGACTGGATACTTACTGGTACATATTAATTATGTACTCATAATATGCTTTTGTACTTAATTGTACATGATCTGAGACAGGTGCATCTAACTACCCGTCCGGCGCACATTCCTGATACTTGATCGAGATTTCACGGTGAGCTGCCCCCTTTTGAGCCGTTCAGCAGCATGCCGGAGTCTCTCTTTTTGTTATTACTCTCTACTCTATTCAGGTCGTAGGATAGTTATATTTTTATACATTCTACTAGTTGCCTTCGTACTTGTGACACTTGATCCTTGCAAACACATTAGTAAACTATTATTTTTGGGTTGTAAAAATTATATTCATGATTTCCTCTAGTGGTTCTTGCATTTGGTTGTCTTGAAACTTCATTTAGTACTAAATGTTTAAATTTAAGTAAAATTCGTGGTTGGAAATTCGTGAATAAAAAATAGAAATCACTAGGTTGTTCATAGTTGGCTTGTCTAGCGGCAGATGTTGGACGCCACAACCTGATATGGAATTGGGTTGTGACAATATGATATTAGAGCACTAGGTTCACGCAGGTCTCACAAGTCATGGGCAGACCTAATAGAGTTATGTGGACCGGTAATGAGACGTCTGTACTTATCTTCAAGAGGCTATAAGGTGTTAGGAAACTACTCTTTATTCATCTTTTATTGTGTAGTTGATGGTATACTAAATTTACTTCTTCTATTCTCTCACAGATGGTGAGGATGCATACGGATGATGTTCTTGACCTAAGAGGAGCCGCTCCCCCCATTTCTAGAGGTTGAGGCATAGTCCCGGGGAGGGCACTGACCTGAGGTAGGGGACGAGGGTGTCTAGAGCTGCCCATGTTGCACCACCAGCGGATCCAACAAAGGATCCTATTGTTGACGAGCAGGGTGAGGTGCCCGCAACAAAGCCTGCCCCGGTGGATTTCATGACAACGCCAGGCTTTTAGGAGGTCATTGGCTGTATGTTGTTGTTCATGGATTCTATGACCTAGGTTGGTTTATTCTAGCATACCCAACCATACCTCAGGTGGTTGGGGGAGCATAAAGCCCTACTTCATAGAATCCTGGGCATGCAACCGCTGTGTATTAGACTTCGGGCACACTATCCGCGATTGGGGCCCAACCAGTTGCAGCAGTGGCACCTGAGCCCAGACCAACTGCGGACGACAATCCGTAGAAGTTATTGGGCAGATAGACTAGGCTACACCCTCCTATCTTAATAGGTGAGTGTCATGAGAATGACCAAGATTTCATTGATAGGTTCGGGGCCAGATTGCAAAATATGAGGGTATTAAAGTCTCATGGGATTGACTTCAATACTTTCCATATGGAGGGCAGAGCCCGTAAGTGGTGGCAGCCTTATGTTCACCGAGTTCACCTCCTATTAAGGCCAACTTGTCTCGAGAGGTTAAGATAGGGACCTCTTATCAGCTGGTAGAGGTGCCCCGACTAGGGGTAGAGGTCATTTTGGGAGGGGTCAGCCTAGCAAGCCCCCATATTCGGCACCACCTCCTCCTCCAGGTGCTCTAGCGCGCCCATATTTCAGCTCCATACTAGGGTTCTTCCAGCGGGTACTAAAGTCCCCATGGTTCTTACAGCTCCTATTTTATGCTATACCGGAGAGATTATACCGCCTACCAGCTATTCAAGCTTCTTCTAGTGGGTCTACAAGCCATTAACATCACGCATCAGGGCAGCAGGCCACCGCATCGAGGGGCTATTTCGAGTGCAAAGATCTCGGTCATATGAGGAGATACTACCCTAGACTTCAGGGCAAGGCAGTGCAGCACGGTCAACAGCCCATGATTACAACATAGGCTGCCCAACCACCTAGAGGCAGAGACTAGACTGGTAGGGTAAGGTTAGCCAACTACTATTCAGTCTGGTGGAGGCTAGCTAGCCGGCGCGCCAACCAGATTCTATGCTTTTTCGGCCAGACCAGATGTATTGGCCTCAGATGTCGTTATCACAGGTATTATTTCCATCTGCGGTAGGGATTGTCACACCTCCTTTTTATGTATACTACTATACCAATGCGGGCATAGAGGAGTTTTTTCAATTTAAGGACAGTCGGAATAGGATAAGTTATTTAAATTTTCAGAGTCGCCACTTGAGAATATAATAGTGTCCCAAGTCACCAGTTTAATCCCGAACCGAGAAAAGTTTGACTCTGTTATAGTCTGCGAACTAAAAATCTGGATAAGGAATTCTGTTAACCCGGGAGAAGGTGTTAAGCACTCCCGGATTCCGTGGTTCTAGCACGGTCGCTCAACCATTGTTTCGATTTTACCTGATTTCAATTATATATTTTAATCATGTGCAAGTATTCCACTTTTTGAATTTTAAGAGTTTGCAACGTCGTAAAAATACATCTTTGACCACACCGTACCAGTACGCATGTGGCTTTGGATATATCTCGACTTCGTTGGGAGTAAGATTTGGGTCACATAAATGTGCACCCGTTCAAGTGAATGTATATTAAAGTTGTGCCTAATGGTGTCTATTCTTTGTTACTTTGGGAAAGATCGTGGAATTGTCTAAAGGATCCTTCCGGGTCTAAAGATTTTATAATTATTAGTTGGGGGCCCCGTGCATTTTTTCTCATGCAACGAGGCTCATCCCATTTCACTTTTAAAGCTTAAGCCTAATTGTGTACTATATTTTCTAATTCTGTTTTTCCCTTAATAGAAATAATTACTAACAATTTTCTAACATGTTCATATTATCATCTATTTGGATCCAGGCCATTATTCGTTATTGGGCCTAGAATCTGGACCATTAAACAGAAGTGCACAAGGGTGCATTTGGCTACTTGAAGCCCAGCTAGCATTTTCAATATCCGTTTTCACATGCATAGATGCCATATCGATTGGACTTGGGCCTCTTTTCATGACTAGACCCAAATCATTAATATCAAAAACAGGTTCAAACATTTTATAAAAAAAACAGAGATGTAAGCAAACGTTATCAAGTTCAGTATCAGAAATTAATTAGACATATTAACACTGATTTATATTTGAATACTACTGTTTAGTCACCCAGCTTAACTGAATCTGATCTATGTATTATTTATCAATGGAGACAATACTTATTAAGATGTAGAATTACCCTATTGACTTTGCTTAACTGGAAACATTATTCTGAATCTTTAACTAAAACACACTCAACATGTAATCTGAATTTCATTCATACTCAAATTCCTCTTTTACACCATACCACTAAGTTTTAACGCAAGTTTTATAGCTAAACCAGTTTAAATGATACTAAGCCATTAACGCGATTAAAATTTTAACTAGTTCATATTTTTCAAATAGCTACTGATTCATAATTCAATTAATAAAGTATCTAGGCACTTTTGTATTACACTTCTGATTTCAGAATAGTTGTAAATTTACAAATGAATCGACTAAGTTTTAGCTAGTTTCAGTTTTAGAGCTAGGTGATCGTATTAACTGGTCTATTTAGTATATTTCCTATATTACTATCCAACTACTAATGTAATGTGAATTTAAAGTTCGAACAGTCCAAGTCCTTATTACAGCAAGAAATCCTAATGAATTACATGAATTCTAAGTGTCTATAGCTATGACATAAATAGAAATGTAAGTACAAAGGAGAACTAATAAGCATTTCATTTCTTCAAAGAACTTCAGTTACATCCTTGAGAGGTAGTAGTGTACCTGGTCAAACCGAGATAAAAATAATGAGTTCTAGGGGAGTGAAGGAGAAGAAAATCAGCGATAGGCAGCAATCCAAAGGTCAACAGCAATGAAATGCCAATTAACACAGCAACAGGTGCGATTTCAGAGTAGAAAACCCAGACGAATTCAACCAAACAAGTAGAAGACCCAGTGAATTCAACCAAACAAATAGAACAACGAACAGAAATCCAAAATATCACTCGAATGAGCATCAATGAAACAGTAGCAGTATGTCAGTATATCTCAGTGTATTAAATCTTCTTAACCTTTTTAATAAGGCCTAAATGGGCCTATTTATAGAGTAGAATGGGAGGAAAATTTGAATTAAATATTCAGATTTCTCACCCCTATTCTTTTAAATTATTTTCAGTTTAGTCTAGGTGATTTAAAGAGGAAACACTTGAACCCCTACTAGAAGTTTCTAGGGTATTCTCTATTATTCTATTTAGGCGTAAATGCATTTATTACCCTCACTTGCTAATGTTTACTACCTACTTACCATTTGGTTATACCTGGAATGCTCTTTATTCCTTAACTAATTACATAAAAATCAAGCCTATTTGTCTTTTATACCCTTAATCTTTCCAATTTATTTTCAGAATACCATTTACTTTTTCCCCTTTACCCCTGTGTGTTGTGCTTATTTACCCGACCACTTTTAGGTTTAATTAGACCTTGAGCAGTCAATATTTAACAAATAACCTCAACTACATAACTTTACATTATAGCCAGTTCAGAACTAAGTAACCCCTTTTTAGAACTAACCACTTTGCAAACATGGCCACAATTAGCCTTTTAATTAATCAGAGGTCCACACAAGTCAAAAGTCAAAACTATATTGCAATGATAGCCATATTAAGCAGTTTACCAACATAGCCCTAATATGACTAATTACTCATAAATTCAGAAGAGTCAAGAGTTAAATTGTATTGCAATAATAGCCAGTATTAAACAATCTTGCAGATATAACCCTAATACGACTAAACACCCGATTAACAGGACTCACAGAAACGATTTGATAATGGTTGAATCCAATTAATCAGAACACTTAATCGAAAATGATCTATCAAGAACGAACATTAAACGACTACAGAGCGTGTGATTTAACAAGTGACTTCAATCAAAACAAATGAGAGCATATAGTCGATTTCAAGTACACACAGAAAGACTTTTGAGCATGCATTAGATTCAGGTTAGCAAATAATGAAGACAGAACGAAGCACGACAGAAAAAATGAGGTTTAGGGTTACTTAGGTTTCTAATGGTTTTCGTTTCTTTCTTTTCCTTTTTTTTTCTTCTATCTTTTCTTTATTTATCTTTCTGGTTCTTGATTTTTCTGGTTGTTCGGATGCTTTGAGCCTTTCTTGACTATTGGTCTTCCAAATAGACTTCTAGAGTCTTATTTGTTGTGAAAAGCTTGCTTTAAAAGGCTGGGGTTCGATTGGGTTTGTTTTGGGGGTATCCACCGGAGTAGGGTTTTGACGGGATATTTTTTGATATTCGACGGGCTAGGCTTAGATTCAACGGAAGGTGGTTGGATAGGGTGTAAGAGGGGCTCATGGTGGTTCCATGGTGTTACTGGTGGAGGCTGGTTCAAAGATTAGTGATCGCCGGCTAGGGTTCTGGCGACCTATTTTTCAAGATTAGAGAAGAAGAAGAGGGATTTGGACGGAACTGGTGTGATAGGGTAAAAGAGGATGAGGGGAGGGTTTAGGTATGTGGAAAATAATCGGAGAAGATGACCAGAAACGAGCCACCGATACGGTTCCGGTGGCCCTTTTTGCGTTTATGGATGGTCGTAGCCTCTCTATACGCTATTAGCGGCCTTAGCCTTTCATACATTGGAGATGGACCTAGCCTTTCATACATTGGAGATAGATGTAGCCTTTCATACATTGGATATGGCCGTAGCCTTTCATACATTGGAGATGGTCGTAGCCTTTCATACATTGGAGATGGTCGTAGCCTTTCATACATTGGAGATGGACGTAGCCTTTCATACATTGGAGACGGCCGTTGCCTTTCATACATTGGAGATAGCCGTAGCCTTTCATACATTGGAGATGGCCGTAGCCTTTCATACATTGGAGATGGTTGTAGCCTTAGTCCCTGTGATATGCCATTCGTGCCGATTGTTGGAATGCTTGGTGTATCAAATTAGCCTTCTAAGCATTTTCGAGCATCTCCTTCGTCACCTCGTTAAAAACCTCTCTGAGAAAACCCAATTGGGACAAAACTTGGATGAGGGAAAAAGAGTACGACTCGGGGGATACTCTTTCTAGAAATGAAAATACTTGAGGTAGGAGATGTTCCAGTTGTTATAGAGCATCTTCCCATCCATGGTCTCTAGTCGGAATGAACCGTTGTCTGCTGTTACGGTAATTTTATAGGGTCCGTCCCAATTGGCGCCCAACTTTCTTTCGCTTGGGTCTTTGGATGCTAGTGTCTTGGCTTTTAATACGTTGTCACCCACTTTGAGCGGTCGAATTTTTGCTTTCTTGTTGTAGTATCTTTCGATCTATTGTTTCTGGGCCACCAGCCTAATGTGAGCTATTTCTCTTCTTTCTACGGCTTCATCGAGACCTTGGAGTTGATTCGTATCATTCTCTACTCTGTTTGTATGCGAGTATCTCAGACTCGGCTCACCGACTTCGACTGGTATGACGGCGTCAGTCCCGTAGACTAGCGAGTAAGGCATTTCTCCTGTAGAGGACTTGGGGGTGGTTCTGTGTGCCCAAAGAATTTCCGGCAATAGCTCGGGCCACATTCCTTTGGCGTCTTCAAGCTTCTTTTTTAATATACTCAATATGGTTTTGTTGGACGACTTTGCCTAACCGTTGGCGGCAGGATGATACGGTGTTGAGAGTATTCTTTTGATACGCAATTTGTCGATGAAGTGGGTTGTTTTCTGCCCAATTAGTTGTCGCCCGTTGTCACAGGTGATCTCTTTGGGGATGCCGAAGCGACATATGATATTTTTTCAGATGAAGGCGATGACCTCTTGCTCGCGAATCTGGGCGTAGGTACCTGCTTCCACCCACTTGGAGAAATAGTCAGTTAAACTAATAAAAACGTAACTTTCCTCGTTCGGCGGGTAGTGGTCCGATTATATCCATTCCCCACTTGATGAAGGGCCATGGCGATGTGACTGAATGGAGGGTTTCCCCTGGTTGGTGTATCAAGGGGGCGAACTTTTGACACTTTTTGCACTGGCGGACGTACTCCGTAACATCTTTTTCATGGTGGGCCAGTAGTACCCAACTCGCACCAGGCATCGTATGAGTGCTCGATTGCCTATATGGGCGCCACAATGGCCTTTATGAACTTCCTCCAGCTGGTTGGGGCCTAGGCACTTGGCCAGGGGTCCTCCAAAAGTCCTCTTGTAGAGGTCATTGTTTACCATGCAGTACCTTGCTGCCCGCATACGAAGCTTTTTTGCTTCCCTTTTGTCGGGCGATAATGTTCCGTCCTGTAAATATGATACAAATTGGTTGCGTCGGTCCCAAGTTAGACGTAGGGAGAGTACCTCAGTGTGATTGATTGCCGAGTGGAGGAGAGTGATGATGCTTTCTTTGCTTAGGCTTGTAGTGGCCGCAGCCAGCTTGGCCAGACCGTCTGCTTCGGCATTGTACGCTCTAGGAATTTGTTAGAAACGACATTCATCGAGATGTGCCATCAACCTTTGGATTTCTTCTTGATACTTCTGCAACCTTTGTTCCTTGATTTGATAAGTCCCGGTGACTTGATTTACCACGAGCTAAGTGTCGCAGTGCAAGACGAGTCGGTGTGCCCCGTACCTGACTGCTAACTTTATACCTACAATAACGGCTTCATATTTTGCCTCGTTATTAGTCATCTCGGGGCATCGTATAGACTGGCGAATGGTTGGCGAATGGTTTCGCCCGTAGGGACTTCGAGGACGAGTCCTAGTCCTGATCCCGAGGCATTTGCGGCCCCATCGGTGTAGAAAGTCCAGAGGTCGGTATTAGAGGCGGAATGTAGGACTTCCTTTTCCGCCTCCGGCAAATTCTTGGCACTGAAGTGGGCCACAAAGTCGGCGAGGACTTGTGACTTGATGGCAGTTCTGGGAATGTATATGATATCGTGCTCGCTGAGCTCTATGGCCCATCTGGTGAGCCGGCCCGATAGTTCGGACTTGTGCAAGATGCTCCTCAGGGGGAAAGTGGTGACTACTTTAATGGGGTGGCACTGAAAATAGCGTCTCCAGCTTCCTCGACACCATGACCAATGCCAGGGCTAATTTTTCAAGGTGTGGATACCGTGTTTCGGTGTCTACTAGGGTTTTGCTGATGTAATAGATAGGTGATTGCGTACCTTTTACTTCACGAACCAACACTGTGCTGAATGCGACTTCCGATACGGCCAGGTATGTCAGTACGGGTTTGCCTGGTTCCACCTTTGACAGTAGCGGTGGTGATGACAAGTATGCTTTTAGCTCTTGCAGGGCTTTGACACATTCTTCGTTCCAGTGAAATCCATTGTCTTTTCTCAGGACGTTGAAGAATTTGTGGCATCTGTCCGAGGATCGAGAGATGAAACGGGAGAGGGCAGTTATTCGACCAGTCAATTTCTGGACCTGCTTTTTGCTATTGAGTACTTCAGGTATTGAAGCGATTGCTTTGATTTGATCAGGGTTGAATTCGATGCCTCTTTGGGATACGAGAAAACCTAAAAACTTTCTTGACGCCACGCCAAAGGCGCATTTTTGGGATTCAGCTTCATCCCACACCTTTTTCAGTATTTCGAAGGCCTCTTGCAAGTGGTTGACGTGATCTTCCTTTCTAGCGGACTTCACTAGCATGTCGTCGCTGTAAACCTCCATGGTCTTGCCAAACATCTTGGTGACCAATCTTTGATACGTGGCCCCCGCATTTTTGAGCCCAAATGGCATCACTTTGTAGCAGTAGATATCCTGATGCGTGATGAACGTGGTTTATTCTTGGTCGTTTTCAGCCATTAAGATTTGATTATAACTGGAATATGCGTCCAAAAAACTAAGCAGTTCATGTCCGGCAGTGGCGTCGATTAGTTGGTCGATGTGCGGGAGAGGAAAGGAGTCCTTGGGGCATGCCTTGTTCAGGTCGGTGAAGTCCACACACATTCTCCATTTCCAGTTCTTCTTTTTGACCATTACTACGTTGGCGACCCACTACGGGTATTTTGACTCTCTCATAGAGCCGTTGGCGAGTAATTTGTACACTTCTTCATGGACTGCCTCGTTAATCGCAACGTTGAATTTTCTTCTGATTTGCCGTACCAGCGAATGTAACGGATCGACGTTGAGTTTGTGAGTGGAGATATCCGGCGAGATCCCTGACATGTCTGCATGGGAAAAGGCAAATATGTCTGCATGATCAGTTAAAAATTCATGATACTTACTCGGGTTGGTGAGCCCGTGGCCGATGTATGCTTTTTTTTTGGGGTTGTGGCGATCCAGCTGAACTAGATCAAGGTCCTCGATCGTTGCTTTGTAGGCTTCCACAATGTCTGGGTCTTTAATAGTATCAGGCATTGGATCTACTTTGGTCCCCGACATGGCTAATTGTTATGCTTCTACGCTTGCTCCTTTTATCTGTCGGGTGTAGGCGCAATCCTGTGTTATCTTGTAACACTCTTGCATTGTACGTGGCTCTCGTTTGATGCTGAATATCCCCCATGGGGTAGGGAACTTAACCACTTGGTACAAACTTGAGGGGACTGCTCGCATGGGATGTATCCATAGGCATCCAATGATAACATTGTACGCCGTTTCTTGGTCCATTACGTGAAAAGTCGTCTCCAATATGACTCCCCCCGCAAGGACGAGCAAAATCGCTTCTCTTGATGTACGTTCCATTACATTGTTAAAACTAGTTAGAGTTATACAACGGGGTATTATCTTATCCTCGAGTCCTATCTGTGAAATGACTCTTGGATAGATGATATAGGTGCCACTTCCATCATCGATCATGACTCTCCTGACGTCCGTATGAACAATATGTAAAGTGATAACTAAAGTGTCATAATGGGGAAAACACAAATCGTCGGCATCAGACTTATCGAAGGTGATACTCCCTTCGAAGTCATCGTATTCGTGGGAGATAGTTCGCTTCATCCTGTGTGTGTTGGCGAATTTGACATGGTTTATAGCGATGTCGGCGCCGTCTCCGACGATCATGTTTACTGTCTGTGTCGGGGAGGGTGGCTTTGGTGGCCCGCGGAGCTGTTCTCGCCCGCGTGCGAAATTGGCTTTTCCCTTGTCGCTATGCAGCTCCTGTAGGTATCCTTGGTTTAGCATTCTGACGACTTCCTTTCGTAGGCCTATGAAATCTTCGGTTCTGTGTCCCCGCACTTGGTGGAATTTGCACAGGACATTTGATTTCCTCGTGGCGGGATCTGATTTCATTTTCTGAGGTCACTGCACCTTGGTGCCAAGCTTTTTTAGTGCGTACACTATCTCTGAAGGAGTGACACAAAAGTTATGTGATGAAAGTAAAGGGGGCGTACCTCTTTCGTTCCTGAGCTATGCGAGATGTCGTTGTAATGCGTCTGTATGATGAGGGGGCAGATGAGGAGACCTCATGTAGGGTTGATGTTGTTCTTTACTGGGGCGAGGGGGAGTTCTCGGCGTCCTTCGTGACGTCGATCTTTTCTTGTGTCTGAGTGTATAGTTTTCAATCGTCGGGTTGGCCCGTTGAGATCATCTTCGCCTGCTCGTACCTCAGTGTAGTAGGCATTGTGGATCTCATCCCAAGTTGTGGGAGGATATTTCATGAGCCGGCTTAGTAGCTTCTTAGTTGCTCTAGAACCGTCTGTGCTGAGTCCATTAAGGTAATTTCCGCCATGCCTTCCGACACGTTTGACAGGCTCATCCTCACCCTGTTGAATCTAGCGAGGAAGTCTCTGAGGCCCTCGCCCGTGGTTTGCCTGACGGCGAAAATGTCATTCACCCTTGCCTCTTCCTTCTTTGCGCCGGCGTGTACGGTGACGAACTTGTCCGCCATTTCTTCGAAGGTTGATATTGCTTTGGCGGGCAGTTGAGAGTACCATGTTAGGGCTCCCCCGGTCAGTGTCTCACCGAACTTTTTCAGCAGCACAGATGGTACCTGCTCTTTCGACAGGTCATTACCTTTCACGGCGGTGACATAATGGATGAGGTTATCCTTGGGATCGATGGTTCCATCGTATACCCTCAGATAAGGAGGCATCTTGAAAGTTTTCGGGAGTGTAAGGGGCGGCTTCCTCGGAGTAGGGTTGTTCTACGAACCTTCCCACGCCGCGTTTGTGTAGCAGTTTAAGCGCTCCGGGGATCTTGTCGACCCTATCCTGATGCTCATTCATTTGGTCACGGAGTGCCTTATTTTCGCTCTCCATTTCTTCCATTTTTCTCAGAATGGACGCCTGTGTGTCATCGTGAATTTGTGTCTCGACGGGTTGGTTGTTAGTTCGCGTTTTCTTTTGCTCATCCACTGTGGTAGTGATACTCGTCATCAGTACTGCTCTTGCGTGGCTTTGTGTTGATTTTTCCACTAAGCCGCTCAGGGTACTCGTCAACCATTCTTCCAGTAACTTTCTAACCGCCGGGGTGCTTCTTTTGCAGCGGACATGAAAGCTTCTTTGTCCTGCAAGGTCGCAAGGTTTCGGATAGGGAAGGTGAAGCTTCTATCTTTGGCGCGGTATCAGGGGTGGTGCTGGTGGTAGCGTTACCACTGACCTCTTTTAGGGAGCTGAGGAGGTTAGTGGTGACTTCCATTATAGCTTTGGACTTGGTGTTGTTTTCGGCCATTTATAGGTTTTCGTAGGAGATAAATGATGTGGTTATATGATCTTTTGGGTGTATACTATAGGTTTGATTCTCGAAATCTCCACAGACGGTGCCAAATTGTTTGACTCAAAAGTTATCGATTACTTTATAAGTTGGGGACAATCAAAAGTTGTGAGAGATGGGTAAATCGTAATCAACTATAATAAACCTCGAAGATAGATCATAGCTTTTATATTGCGAATCCTAATAAGAAAATGACGAGATTATGTGAACTATCAATGAAAATCACTGAGGAGATAAAGAGAGGATAAATAACACATAGATAATGATGGAGAGGAAAATAATTAGAAGTTGTATTATTCAGAAATAACACTCGTCCATACAATAAGGAAGGTTTTCTCGTTAAAAGCGTAATTCATTTAAGAGCCACTAACGTCCTAAAAAATAAAAAGGAGGAGGGAAGAGAGCGCCCGTATACGCGAGTCGACGCTACGCCTTCGTTGTTAAAGACGTGCCCTCAACGCCGTGTAGGCGTGAGGAGAGATATGCTTATCCTTTATCAGGCGTGGGCGTGGGGGGAGACGTACTCGGCTCTTATTAGTCATATCCAATTCGACCCCATACATTACGCTGCTAAATTAACGCCTAATATAAATGAAGCATTAATTATACTCCTACTTTAAATTATGACATATAAATGGTAATTTGGTATGCTGAAATGCAATTAACAACCTTAAATATTAAAGGTAATAAGGTTTCATATATAGTATAGGAAAGTAAAAATTCCAAGTATATTTGCGTGGTTGCAGCCCAACATATTCTTTTTGGCAGCAGGGTAAGCATTGTAGAATAACCACATGCAAGTAGGGCATAATTATCTCATATTATTATTGGAGTAACAACTACTGTCACGCGAGATCTGATTATCTGATTAATAGATACTCTACCATACTTTAACAATTAATTGACATCCAGTCACACTTGAACAAATACAAAGTTAACTCCAAAAAAAGAGAGTTTGGAACAGTAGAAAAGTATGTAGGTGCATTAAGAGTAGTAGGTATGTAACCATGTAGCCGTTTGTGATGGCATCGTTTAAAATTTAATCGATTTTTGAAAATTATTTAAAGTGTAATCATCATTGAAAATTTTATATATATATAAAGAGAAATTTGTATGTGATGAAGGAGAGTAAAAGAGAGAGGGGCAGAGGAAGAAAAAGATTTGGGGGAGAGTGGGGGATTGGTTGGACCATTTGATTAAAGAGAAATTTTAATAAAGCGCTATAGTTAGTTTACCTAATTATCCTTAGTAGCTACGGTTCAATTGTTACCAGCTTGTATCACTTGTATTTAGACGTGTAATGAATACACCTTGTGTCAATTGTATTTGATCGCTCAACGAATACAAAATATATCAACTATATTCGTTCATGCAACAAATACAATATTTATCAATTGTATTCGTTCGCAAAGGAATACAAGTATACAACCAAGACTAAATAAAAGAGCATATACAAAGGATATCAATCATATTCGTCAACAAATATAACCAAGACGAAATGCAAAAATACAAAAAAATAAAATATTCTTATTGAGAATCGAACTCACTCAAGACCTCTACTTATTAAGTGGGTGATTTAACCAACTATGCTACGAGAACTTGTTGCTCTTTCATTTCAGCTCATCACAATTGATGTCTTGTTTCAGTACAAGTGGATTTGTATAAAATTCAAATATAAGTACAAATAATAATTTTTAAAAAATATAACTATAAATATAAATAAAGGTGCATATAATTATTGTATCGCGTGATTTTTCCTTGATTAAAAATAGGAATGTAGAGCACATGAAATTTGGTCCCTACCACCAAAAGCCCACGAGGAGGATGGGGAGACAACATTATATTGCATGAAGGGTTCCAATCCAATCAATGATTTTATTAGATTCGTGATCTTAACACTGCACGTGCATTTTCGGCTTTTCCTTATCTGGCACAGCCACAATATTTTTCAATACACAAAACTATTTTTGCCCAACCAAAAGAGAAGTCAGAGTAAAGCTAAATTTTTTTTTTTGCCATGAGTTTTTTTTTTTACAATGACCGCAGTGGCAATGATAGCCTGTTTACTCAAGCTTCTCCAAAGCCAAAACGCCAACTTTTCAAAAGAATAGAAGTGTTTTTGAGTAGAAACAAAAACAGTTTTTGAAAAAGTAGAAAAAGAAAACTTCTCCCCAAAAATACTTTTTTGAGAAATTATACTTAGAAACACATTTTAAAACTTGGTCAAACATTCATTGTTGCTGCTCAGATGTGC
This sequence comes from Nicotiana noctiflora, assembly GCA_032618575.1. Classification (NCBI taxonomy): domain Eukaryota; kingdom Viridiplantae; phylum Streptophyta; class Magnoliopsida; order Solanales; family Solanaceae; genus Nicotiana; species Nicotiana noctiflora. The sequence goes on along the minus strand of JASVEL010008299.1, from coordinate 78,554 downwards.
TTTTCAATAATTAGCGAACCACATACTGTTTCTCACCAATAACACTTTTGAAAAAAACATTTCTCGAAATAAGCTGAAGCATTTCTCAAAATAAGCTGACTTTTAAAGCTTTGGCCAAGAGGCTATGAATGCAAGTGGTAGTGCAAATCGAGTAGCATAAACTTCAACTCTTTCCTGTTTCATTGACACAGACTGTCATCAAAGCTACTATTTCTTACTTCCCATGTACACATCCAAAGTTAAACAAACATGGAGAGTATTATAAGAGCAGCAACTATAACTTAGCATGCATCAAAACCTGCAGTGGGCACTACAGTAGAAAACTAAAACTGGACCAGTGCAAAGACAAAATCATATTTTACTTGTCAGTCAAAAGTATTCAAGATTGCCCCTGGACCTGCTTTTCTCCAGCTGAGTCTCCATTGGCAGCCAAGCCTCTGATTTTTACATCATAAAAAACTTCTTCAACTTTCCTAAGGTCGTATTTCATTCCTGCGACAGAAATTTGTAAGACTTCAGTTTCATAGAAAAACACGACACAGTAAGTCGATTAGAAGAAATATTAAAATAAAGACATGCACTAGCACTAACATCAGCAACTCCTTGGACAAGATTTTGATTCAACATTTTGAATCAAGAATATTTGATTCAAAATGCCTTAATGCTCGACTATCTTTCCCATCAACCTACTAAGCAACAGCAAACTCTCGACTACTACATCGCCACAGAAGAGAACTCTGTTGTATCTTCTGTGGAATTCGCCACAGAAGAGAAAACAGAGTTATCTTGACTACTAGATCCTGCTTTATTGGAACTCTCATAGCATAGCCTTTGGAAATTAAACTTCTTTGTTCACCACTAGATCTGCTACATTGTAACTCTCATAGATTTCTGAAAAGACTGTCTTTTGGAATGCTTGGACGTCAATGATGCCGACGAAGAGAAACAATGGTAAAAGCAGCAACTTAAAACTCTAAAATAGACCAGGCCTAGGCAAATACACACTGGTTTTGCTAGCTCAAGCTGGAGAAGTTGGACTGACTGGCTCTTTAAAAATATATGCCTTTCTTTTACCTCTTTCTATGGATAGCGGAAAAAATATTTACTTGCATAACATATACACATCGGACAGTTTCTTGATATTCTTTTTCTTCTTTAACCAGAAGTATTTTTATCATAATCATCCTCTTCGCTCTCCTTTGTCGTAAAGTTTTGATCTAAACCAAAAAAATAACCAAACATAAACCCTTTTTTTCATAATTTCTCCTCGCGCTCAAACAGCCGCCTTTTATCTCACTTTTTCTAGCGCTCAAACAATTCAGCAAATCTCATGTTTCTTAAATTTCAGGATCCTTTCCTTTGTGCTTTCTTTTCACTCATTACAAGAGAAGTCAACTAAAGATACTTTGAAATCTTTATGATCTAAAATATGCAATTTACAAAGGTTGTTTTTATAAATCAATAAAAAGAAAAGATAATCTAATTTATATGGAACTGCACTCTCACCGTCAAATTTTTTGCGCAAGAAATCATTTCTGAGATTAAGCATGCGAAATGCAGCATGAAGATCTGTCAAGAACTTCAAAACCTTACGCGGGCAATCATAATCCCCAGCTGTCACTTGGTTCACCACATATCTAGGCTGCAACATCATTACCACATTATTGGTCAATCCAAAGACGAAGATGATATAACAGATAGTATCAGCAGCCTTTGTAAAACAGAGAGCTAAACACCATCGCTTGAAAGTTCTGCACCAAAAGCAACATCTAATAATGCTTTAAATTCCCCAACTACCACATGAGAAGGAAGAAATAAGGAAACAACAACAACAATAACAACAACCCAGTATAATCCCACTTAGTGGGGTCTGGGGAGGGTAGTGTGTACGCATACCTTACCCCTACCCTGGAGTAGAGGCTGTTTCCAAATAGACCCCCGGCATCCTTCCCTCCAAGAACTTCCCCACCTTGCTCTTGGGGAGACTCGAACTCACAACCTCTCACAACCTCTCAATTGGAAGTGGGGGTTGCTTACCATCAGAAGAAAAAATACTTCTGGTTAAAGAAGAAAAAAGGAAACCTTATACATATATTATACATTAATTTGCACATCAAAGGAGCTTTGTGTCAAAACCACAACAGAAACAGCTACCAAGATTAAGTTAGTCATATAAAACTGAAAAGGAAAAATATTCCAAGTTCTAGCTTATTGTCCTTACCAATTCATTTGACATAAAACAGATACCTGCCAGAAAAGAAAATGTATAAGTACCTCCAAAAATAATGAATCAAGCAATACAACAAAGTTTCAAGGTCTTAAAACTCTCATTCAAGGCAATTAGGTAAACCTTCTAGATGAAGCATAAGGAGGTAGGGGAAGATTAGATGATCTTTTGCAAGTATGGAAGGCATAAGATGCCTATGAACCTTACAAGCAGAAATCCTTTAAAAGCAGGGTTTATGGTTTCACATATAAACTCCTACTTTAGAAACAATACTGGCTGCATATGCATAAGGAATTCCTACTCTTCTTACTTGAAACATTTACAATCAAAAAAAGAATAAGAGCAAGTTTTGTACCAAGACTATTTGAAAAATTAGGGTCACTCACCAATAAGATAGTCTTCAACATCAAGTCCAAATTCTGTTGGTGTCACTACAAAGTGGAAAAGTATGAAAAGTTAATAACTTCAATGATTCTCTAAAGCTAAAACACATAGATAACAACGGATAGAAATACACATGATGTTCACCCAAAAAATGCAGGGAAGAACTTCTTCTGCAGAATCAGCAAAGTAAAGCGATTATTCTTGTTTTTCAGTTTTTCAATTGGCTTTTGCTGCTAAAAGGTTGACACATTATTTTTCAGTTTTCAATTGGCTTGTGTTGCTAAAAGGTTGACACTCTCCTAATTAGCATTTGCTGTCAGGAATTTCAGCGCAAAAAGGAAGGTGATAATCATCCAAGAATTGTAGAAAGGTGCAAAGAGAGGCAACTCCAAGCACTACCGTGCAAGGATGAGTGAGCCATGATCTTCCCTTTTTGCTAACTCAACTTGGAAGAAGATATGGTGTAAAGATAGCTATTTACACGAGAAAGATAAAGGGATGAACTCACAAGAACCCAATTGCTGCAAATGGTAAAAAAAGTTATTACCTTATAAAGGCCAACTAAGAACGGATTAGACAACCTAGTTTCAACTTTGAGAGTTGAAGTTGAAATTTCCTCATCAACACTCACTATTTAAACTTTAATTGCTCACAGCTATACCGCTTAAATTCAAATGTAATTGAGGAAGAAAGTAATTATAACATTGGAGAGAAAAATAGAAACTTGTAGAGCTTCATGAGAGAGCCATGGCTAAAAAAGAAAAATAATTGCCAATTCATAAGAAATATTGGGACCCAAAATATGAGGAAACAGATAGAAAAACACATTACAAGAAAAAATGCTGCAGCTGATGCATTGTGGCGGAGAATTCAATAATTATGTTACACTAAAATTACTAATACATTTTACCTAAAAGGAAAATAGTGTAAACAGAGAAGAAAACTTACAGTCAAGCTTCTCCTCAACTTCATTGTGCAGAACAAGAGTCCCGGTCTCTAACCAATGCATAAAAGCAAGCAACGATACCACAGTTTGTGTTTCACTCTTCCAATCACCGTGATACCTAATATACCAAAAATGGACAATCACAGTGGCCGAAATACAACCATAAAACCATCTTAAACTGAAAAACAAAGAAAATAAGGAAATATCACCAAGTATCACTTACCGGAAATATTGACCAGGGCATTCACGTACAATTTCTGAAAGCCGGCTGTAAAGTTCCTTCAGCTCTCCGATCTGAGCCTTAGCCTTCTCTAGAACCTCTATTCCAACATATTGAATGGAACAATTTTTAGGCTAATAATAACTTAACAGAAAGAAATATCTATATTACTATTAAAAACTGCAAGAAAACTAGATAAAGCCCTGAATTTTAAAGTAAAATCAAAAGCAAATGCAGCACACAAATATCTTAATTCAACTTGCACCACTCTCCAAGAGCATGTTTTCTACTATATAAGAGCACGAAAGGAGAAAAATGATACTCCCTACTCTCCGCATTTCATTTCACATGACATTATTTGACAGGACACGGAGCTTAATATGCTTATTTCACTTACTTATTATAATGGAAGACGTTGCACCAAAGTGTAAATTAGTTCTCCCCCGTTTCAATTTATGTGGCTATGTTTGACTTATATAAGTTATGATAAAGGAAGATATCACTTCAAAACTTCTAAACACAGAGTAAAAGAAACCCTCCCATTATCCCCAACATGAGATTTCTAAAGCCAGGTAAAACAGAAAGTTTAAATTAAAATTGTTTTCAAATATAGAAAGTCGTAATAGTATAATTAATCAAATTCGTGAAAGTTACTTAGAAACGAATCGCATCAAACATTTCAAAATATATAAATTGAAAAGATTTTCATTCAAATTAGAACGGAGAAAGTGAGTACTAAATTTTTTTTATACCAGTAACAGGGCGAGACTGATGAACGAGAAGAAGGCTAGCATAAATGTGCCGAGTAACCGACTCAATCTCCGTCGCCACTATTCTTATTCGCTCCCGTAAATTCCCCGACTCCTCTAAATGATGCCTAAAGTCCTCAAACTGTTTCTCCAATTTCTCCGATGAAGGATTGGACAAATCACCAGCCGCCATTGAATTAGTGAGAAATGTAGAGCAACAACGAGCTTTATTACAGAGTGAAGGACTAGAAGGTGTTAAGGTGGAATTGGGAATGGTGAAATTTTGGGTGGAAATGAGAAGGAGAGGGAAGTAGGGTTTAGGGTTTAACACGTAGTGAGAGAAAACAGTACAAGTGTTTCGAAACGCCAATATCATGTTGAGGAATAATGGGAGGGCGGGTGAGATTTTACTCTCTTTTTAGAAGTTTTCAGGATTAATGAGATATTATTAAGTAATATTTTATCCAAAAATGACTTACTTTTTGAATAATATATATATATATATATATATAAAAATATTTGAGAAAATATAACAACAACATATTCAATATAATCTCACATGTGAGTACGCATACATTACAATTATCTCATCAGTTTAGAAAGCAAAATCTTAGCTATTTAAAAAAAAGTACAACAACAAAGAAGACATGAAAAAAAATCCAATAAACAACGGCACGATAATAAGAAAATCAAAGCAGAAGAAATATTAGGTAGTAGTAAAAATCTATGAATAAATAAATATGAGAATAAAATTATCGCTACTGATACGGAAAGAAAATACGCTCGACCACTTGCTAACCATCTAATTCAATTTTCGATCGCTACATCGATCATGTCCTCAGCCGAAGATGTGTCGTATATTGTCAAATCGCCTCTCCCCACCACTTATTTAGTCTACTTCTATTTTTCCTTAAACTCATCGTGATCAACTACTCACTGAAGCGTCCATGCATCTCTTCTTCGCGTGCTCGAATCACTCTGCCTCACTTTTTTGCATTTTATCCACTACGGAGACTACTCCCGCTTTATTCTGAATATCTTCGTTCATAATCTTATATTTCCTAGTATGCACACATATCCATCTCAGCATTTGTATTTTTGTTACTTTTCATCTTCTTGACTAAATAATATTATGTCCCATGCAACATTGTTTTCCTCATTCCCTTAGAACTTGCGTTATCTTCCTTCTACAACCGCTTCCCTCAAAAATAAAACTCGTGTTGTCTTCCCTCGAAACCGGTGGGGATAACACTGCTGGGGAATTAATTACTTGACTGCTGGGGATAATACTGCTGGGGAAATTCCTTTCTTCCCCTTCTTCTTCTTCTTTTTTTTTAAAAAAAAACTATTTCCTTCAAATTTTCTCTCAACACTACTGGGATAAAAATGTTATCAGCCGAGGATAACGTTGTTGATGATAGCGCTGCTATGGGAATTTTATTCCTTCAAAATTGACGCTTCATTCTTCTGGAAGCCGCTAGGGATGATACTGGCTTTTTGCTTTTCTGAACACAAGTTTCATCCTTTTTGTTCTGTCCGCTAAGGATACAACTTCTTTCATTGAAACTTATTGTTTTCTTTCTTTCCACATTACTTGGGATAATACTGGTTCAAAGACCACTTCCCTTAAAACCGGTGTTACCTTTTTCTTCCCCCAAGTGGATGCCTGCCTTCCAGAAAATTTTCCAAATGAAAGGAAAATTTTCTGCACCAGTTTGATAATCTTCCTCGTGGCATGCCTCTCCGCCATCAATGCCATTTCCTACTTCCTGCTTTAAATCAAAGAAAATTTATTAGTTTAAAACGCAGTGATTGGTTGTGATGCTCTTGTTGGGGATGGTTCTCCTCCTCTTTCCCTGCTCTGCGTTTTATTGTCAAAATTTGCTAGGGATGTTGTTATTTGTTGGGGACGATATTCCTGCTGGGGATAGTTTTTCCCTTTATTGCTTCCGCACCCTCCTTGACGACTTTTTACTCACAAGCCTTTCCCCATTGTTTTCAATTGGTATCGTGACCACCCAAATTCCTATGACAGTGACCCTGTTTGAGGATCTTGCATGTTTTACTAATGAACCATTTTCTTCGTTCATCTTTGTCATTGGAAATACCTTTTCTGCTGAGGATATCTCCCCTTCTTTTGTGGCATATCTAGGGAACTGGCATTTCCCCGACCTTTGAGTCTCACTGGCCTTGGCCTTGAGGTCATTAACCTTCATTTTTTATGGAGGTATCCTCCTTGACACTGATCCACCCCTTTGTCAATTTCCTCTTGCTGGGGAATATCCTTTTGGACACTGTCCTTGCGCTTGTTCCCTCCTAACTTATATCACTTGGGCGTACCAACCAGACTCTGTCTTGCATAATTGGAAAGCTGATGGAAAATTTTGAAGTCATTTCTAACTTGTTCTGACCAAACATACTCTACTGGGGAATTTTTAATGAAAGGAGAAAGGTAAAAAGAAACAAAAATAGAAGACAAAGAAAAATATGACTCTCTAACAAGCGAAACTATAAAATAAAACCCTATCAAACGCGGATACCGACTCTAATGGTCATGACATGCACATATGACCTATCCTCTGCCGTCAATCGCTTTCATAATCTTCGTCTGGGACTTTCCCCATCTGATTCTCAATCTTTATTCGACTTGTAGTCCCCGAAGATTTTCACTATCAAGTCTCTCTCATTTTGATTTTTCTCTGAGCTTTCATCGCCTTATGATGCCTGTGAAGGTTTTCATCGGTAAGACTCTCTCATTTTTTTCAGTTGGGATTGGGGTGTTACCGCTAAGACTCTCATATTTATTTTCTATTGGGGATTAGTCTTTTCTGCTAGTAATCAGAGTGTTATGTTCTGATAGGGATCTCTTATTCGCCTGACGTAGCATCTTTTGAAGACTGGTCAAAAAGTCTTTCTTTGGACCGTATTGTGGGCTTTGAATAGCGCTAGAAGGAAAAGGGTATAAAAGGCTCAAAATAAAAAACTTGGGTTTAAAATTATAACCTTCAGAATTAGATTTATTTATAATGCACACAACTTTTGTTGCCCCAGTCTCTTGCTTGGGGATTTTTTTAATTTTTGTTACACTATGACTGAGCTGTGAAGCGTCTACGTATCCTCTTTGAGAAATTAGGTCGAACGTCGTTCACTTGATTCCTTTGATTTATCTTGTGACTTTCTTTTGTTTTTTTTATTATTTTTCTTTTCTTTTTTTTTCAATATATTATTATTATTATTATTATTATTATTATTATTATTATTATTATTATTATTATTATTATTTTCAATAATAATTTCAAAAGAGGGGTATGAAAGAATAAATAAGGGTCAAACGGGGAAGCAAAGGTTAAAGTGTTTGGATAGAAAAATGAATTCCCTCCATCATTTCATTATCCGATAAACACCAAGTACAAACAATCAAATGAACCAAAGTCATAATCAAAGAAATTACACATAATATCTCTTGACTGCATCAGATAGCCATGTCGATGCATCTCACCTCGACATATGTCAGGCATAGAGCGCCATAGCTGTCGCACTTCCTTTTTACCGCTACACCCCTGAAGAGGTATAATAAATGGAGTTATCTCCAACTTGAAGTGACAATCGAAACGGAATTATATTAGTTAAAAATCAGAGTCGCCGCTTGGGATAATTTATGGTGTCCCAAGTTATCGGTTAAAATCTCGAATCGAGGAATGTTGACTCTGTTATACAGTCTGCGAACCAGAAATTCGGGTAAGTAATTCTGTTAACCCGAGAGAAGATTGCAATATTTTTGGGGTATTTTTTGATTGAGAATCGTTTTTATAACTGCAAATACAATTTTTATGTGCTATAATTGAGTTTGTTGAGTTATATTAGGAGTCTATTATATTAATTCATTCACTTTCCGTTTAAAAAATAGTGTAATCCCCTATTTCAAGCCGTGAATATATTCGAATACAATAATTTGTCCAGATGTAATCCATGTTTCACTCCATGAATACAGTCGAATACACTCGAATACAACAACTGATTAGCTAGACTTCCCTGATTCATGCCTATTTTTGCTGCTGTATTCATGAATACAATAGCTTAAATACATCAAATACATCTCATAGCTACAGAAAAAATATTTATAATCCATAATATAATAAATAATATCTATAAATGACTAATTACTATAAAAGATAATGCTTTATAAAAATTTCCCAATAAAATATATAGAATGCCAATCCTCTTATATTTTGCATTTCGATCATCTTTAACTCCCTAAAAAATAGGAGTATTTGGTGGCTTACATGGTCGAGGTCTTCCCTTATTTACTCGAGCTTTAAATCTCTTCGACATTCTTATACATTTTGGGAACTGCAGTAGACATGATTATCCTCCCTTTCTTTCTTTCTATATATATATATATATGTATATTATTAAATGTACTCAAGATTAAGTTAAACTTGCTTAAAGTTAGATTCAATAGAACAATAATTAAGAGAGGTTGATATATAGATTCATCACAAAGTTGAGTCTGATCACTAGTTAATAAGGATAAGAAGATGTTCAAGACACCATATTTAAACTCATTAAAACTACTTAGAATAATGTTAATGACATAATACACTAGTATTTCTAAAGTATTTAATTAAGGTGAATCAGCAAAGCAGGTTACTTTAACAACTGAGCCATCTCCGAGGTTGTATGCAGACAAAGGCTGGTCAGTTTTCATTTCAACAGAATAGTGCTCAAGTTTATAATTAACAGCAATCGTCACCCCAATTAACCTTGATTATTTCCAATAAGTCACCAACTTTGTCTGTCTCTTTAATCTTCACATTGAACTCCGATGTTTCTGACTCAACCTTGATCTTCAGCTTTTGTGGTTCAGCCATGGCCACCTGCAGGGGAAAAAATAATTAATTTTAATAGCAGACGTATTTGAGTTGGTTGAAGAAATGGCTAAGTTTTGTAGATTTCTTATAGGAAAAAATCATGTGTGTATTACATGACAAACACGTTGTATAGCAATATTGAATTGCATGATAAGTTTTTCATAACTATTGTGTTTCCAAATAATATACAGTGACAAATTCATGCACGGTAAATGAAATACACGTAAGTTTTGCTAACCTACTGCATGGCATTTTAAATGACAAGGGGGGGGGGGGCAACATTATCTTTGTCTTTGCAAATCAAGATATAATTAATAATTCAAGCTTCCGTGCCAGCTCAAGAACAAGAACGAATCAAGATTCAAGGAGTTCGAGTTTAGATTAAAGTTCGTACTAGTTGAATTCAAAATTATTATTTGTAGCAACAAATTCAAATTCAAGATCAAGATTAAATTTCATTGAATTTATATAGAAAAAGTAGAATAAGAAGATTTATCGAGATTGTAACACTCAAATATTTGAAATCAAACACTACAATTGTTATAATATTTTTCGATCATAATTTTAATTTCTCGATTTAATTTTATTATCTACATAATTAACATGGATAATTTAGTAAGACATTCACTTAATTAATGGGAATGCAAGATGAAATGTGGACAAATAAAAAGAAACGAAGGGAATGGCTTAAGCAATTATTGCATCAAATAGCGTCCGTTGTTATTAAGCTCACAATGAATATGCTACCAATTGGCCCGAGAAAAAACAATATTAACACTAAGTCTGCAGTTAAAAATAAATATTGAGTAATGCGGATCTAACTAACTAACTATACATATATATATATATATATATATATATATATATATATAAAGTTGGAACATAAGCCTTCTTACGTGTAACCTCTCACTGCCCACGAATCTCAATTATCTCCACTCTCTTTTCTTCTTCTTTTTTTTTTCCCACAATTTTCCTTTTAAGTGCTCTATCAAAATTTTAAAAGGTGCCTTTTTAATAATAATATTAATCCTAATAATTGTGGCTCTTCCTCTAATTATTTTCCCACGTCATTTCATGTCACGACCCAAAATCCACTAAAGATCATAGTGGCGTCGAACACCACTTTCAGACAAGCCAACCAAGAATGCATAATTAAATTCCAGTTTAGTACATGCGGAAAATATATTTCTTATACGAAGAATATTAAACAATAAAGATTTTACAAAAATGAACTTAAAGTCAATAAGGGACTTAATACTGAATAATTCGAAATTCTCCCAGACCCTGGTGTCACAAGTACATGAGCATCTACTGATAGGAAAATAAAATACAACCTCCGTCCGAAATACAGTGGACATGAAATAAATACAAAGTGTTGAAAGGGACTACACTAGCTGCGGGTCGCCTCGAATAATGCAACTCACAAAGTCCCAGAATCATCCGCACTGCTACGCCGAGTAGGCTGCTAGAGGTACATATACATGTGCAACAAAAATGCATAGAAGTGTAGTATGAGTACGTAATCAACGTGTACTCAATGAGTATCCCGTATAATCTTGAAGAAGTAGAGACGGGATGGTCAACTTCGACTCTTACTAGAGGTCAACTAACAATATACTAAAATGTGAGGAAATCATGGATATATTGTCACGACCCGGATTTTCCCCCAACATCGGGATCGTGATGGCGCCTACTCGTGGTAGCTAGGCAAGCCACTGTATTCATACTATCCTGCTTTTAACACAATTTTACTTAAATAAATGCGGAATACTTTATCGAAATAGAAATAACTAATTACAAGGTGAAAATCATACTGAAATCCTCTACCCAAGACGTGGAGTCACCAACTCACAAACTACTACTGAATACTACACATAAGAGTTTGAAAGAAATATAACATAATTCTGTTTGTCTCGGAACAAAGAGACTACAGCTAGTAACATAAATAAAGAGAGAGACGTCGGGCCTGCGGACGTCTGCAAGCTACCTCGGTCTCAAATGTGATCAACTCCCACGCAATCGATTTACCGCTGCTGCTCCTGATCGTAACCTGGACCTGTGCAAAAACGCACAGAAGTGTAGTATCAGCACAACCGACCCCATGTGCTGGTAAGTGCCTGGCCTATCCCGACGAAGTAGTGACAAGCCTAGGACCGGACACCCACATAAACCTGTGCAATTCAATATATATATGTGTATACCACAAAATAACAAGAAATAACCAAGTATTAGCACAATAAAGAATATATACCACAGAATAACAAGAAATAACCAGGTAATAACACAATAAGGAATATCTCAAAGAATTCAACAATTAACAACGGTTAATAAATTCACAAGGAAAAACAAAGTATAATGGAAACACAAGTAATATCAAGTCAAGGAATAGCAAGCAGTTGCACGGCATCACCCTTCGTGTTTTTACTCTCATCCTCACCAAATAAGCAAATAAAGTACATGGCATCACCCTTCGTGCTTTTACTCTCATCCTCACATCCATAGTACGGCATGATCCTTCGTACATGGTTCAATAACAGGGCACGGCATGATCCTTCGTGCATAATCAATAAAACATGGCACGACATTAACCTTCGTGCATAAATAAATAAACATGGTACGGCATCACCCTTCGTGCATTATCACTCTTCCTCATCCAAATAACAATCACGGTTAAGGGCAAAGAAAGAAGCAGTAATTCATAAACTGTCCCAACAAGGGCAATCAATAATCATCTTCACAACAAGTCCCGACAAGGGAGAACAATAACAATTCATCTGTAATATATCTCAAAATAATCATTTTTCAACGACTCACGGTCATACTAGACGCCAGTGTATGGATGCTCGTCACCACAACCCATACACCACACTCGATCACATAACACATAACACATAATCCTATTCCCTCAAGCTAGGATAGAACAAACACTTACCTCGAATGTTTATGAACAATTCAATCCGTGGAAATGTCTTTTTCTTTCAAATTTGGCTCCAATCCAATCGTATCTATACACAATTGATTTAATATCATCAATACTACTCAACAAACTAATTCTTAAGACCAAATACAACTTTTACAACATTCCGCCCGGAATAGTGAATTTCAACCCCGGGCCCACATGGTCGGAACTCGGGATTAGGACCAAAATCCGGTTACCCATCCCCCCACGAGTTCATGTATATGATTTGTTTCAAAATCGGACCTCAATTCGAGGTCCAATTCCCCAATTTATGAAAAACCCTATTTTCTAACAAAAACAAGAAATTCTACCATGAAAACCTTTGATTTCTAATGAAAAACATGTTTAATGATGTTAGGAATTGAAAGAATTAAGTAAAAAGTGACTTACAATTGTTTTGATGAAGAAGGAATCCGTGAAGAATCGCAAATGGGTGTTTTTATTTTGTAAAAAGTGAAGAAATGAACTTAAAATCGTGTTTTACAGGTCTCTGTGTTCGCATTTGCGAACATGGGTTCGCAATTGCGAACCCCGACCAATTTCTGGAGTTTGAAAAATAAGCTAAGGTTGGGAAGTTCGCATTTGCGAACTTTTGTTCGCATTTGCGAAGCCAAGGCAAAGCTGGGGGCTTCGCATTTGCGAACATATGTTCGCATTTGCGAACAAGGCTGGGAAGGGCAATGTTCGCATTTGCGAACTAATGTACGCATTTGCGAACACAGGCAGTAAAGGGCATTGTTCGCATTTGCGAACTTTTGTTCGCATTTGCGAACATAGGCAGGACAAGGGGAGGTTCGCATTTGCGAACAATTGTTCGCATTTGCGAACAAGGCTGGGCATGAGGGTTTTCGCATTTGCGATCAGGGTTCGCATTTGCGAGCCCTGCCTTGTACTGCCCCTTCGCAATTGCGAGAAATACTTCGCAATTGCGAAGCCAACAGCTGGGTGAAAAACTAGCAGTGCAAAAATTCAGAATTTAATCCAACGGCCTATCAAATCTTTACCCGAGCCCCCGAGCTCCAAACCAAACATGTACACAACCTCAAAAACACATTATGAACTTGTTCGTGCGATCACATCGCCAATATCACATCGTTTTCATCAAATCAAGCCTCAAATTCATGATTTTCATACTTTTGGTTTTCAAAACTTTCAAACTTGGAACTCAAGGTCCAAAACATCTCAAACGACATCCGAATGTCACCAAACTTTACAGAAATCACATATATAATATTTAAGACTTGTATCGGGCGTCGGAACCAAAATACGAGCCCGATACCAAGGTCAATTAATTAATTTTCCTTTAACAATAACAACAAAAACAATTTCATAGAAAAATTCATAACTTGGGCTCTAGGCCTCAGAATTCGACTCCGGACGCACGTCCAAGTCCCATATTTTCCTACGGACCTCTCGGGACCATCCAATCTCGGGTCCGGATCCGTTTACCAAAAATATTGACCGAAGTCAACCATATCAATATTAATATCATTTTTATCCAAATTTCTCATAGAATTCATATTTTCTATCACAAAATCTTTCCGGCTACATGCTTGGATTGTGCACGTAAATCGAGGCAACATAGAATGAGGTTTTCGAGGCCTCAGAAGCTCGAAACGATTAATAAAATAAGTGATGACCCTTTGGGTCGTCACAATCTCCACCACTAAAACAACCGTTCGTCCTCGAACGGACAAAAGAAAGAAGTACCTGAGTCAGGAAACAAGTGTGGGTAGCGGCTCCGCATCTCAGACTCGGACTCCCAGGTCGATGCCTCAGGAGGCTGACCTCTCCACTGAACACGCACAGAAGGATAACTCTTCGACCTCAACTGTCGAACCTGCCGGTCTAGAATGGCCACCGGCTCCTCCTCGTAAGATAAATCATTGTCCAATTGGACAGTACTGAAGTCCAACACATGTGTGGGATCGCCGTGGTATCTCCGAAGCATAGATACGTGAAAAACTGGGTGCACGGCTGATAAGCTAGGCGGAAAAGCTAATCTGTAAGCCACCCCTCCCACTCTGTCTAGAATCTCAAATGGACCTATATACCTAGGGCTGAGCTTGCCCTTCTTCCCGAACCTCATCACGCCCTTCATAGGCGACACTCGGAGCAATACTCGTTCACCAACCATGAAATCTACATCTCGAACCTTACGATCCGCATAAGTCTTCTGCCTGGACTGAGCTGAACGCAATCTCTCCTGAATAGTCTTGACCTTATCCAAGGCCTCCTGAACTAAGTCTGTACCCAACAACCGAGCCTCTCCCGGTTCAAACCATCCAACTGGTGATCGACATCGCCTACCATACAACGCCTCATACGGAGCCATCCGGATGCTAGATTGGTAACTGTTATTGTAGGCGAACTCTGCTAACGGCAGAAATCGGTCCCACGAGCCTCCGAAATCAATAACACAAGCTCGAAGCATGTCCTCAAGTATCTGAATAGTCCTCTCGGACTGGCCATCCGTCTGAGGATGAAATGCTGTACTCAACTGAACCTGGGTACCTAACTCCTGCTGGACCGCTCTCCAGAACCGCGAGGTAAACTGCGTACCCCGATCGGAGATAATAGATACTAGCACCCCATGGAGACGAACAATCTCCCTAATGTAAACCTCCGCTAACCTCTCCGACGAGTAGGAGACAGATATTGGAATAAAGTGTGCTGACTTGGTCAGCCTATCAACAATGACCCAAATAGCATCAAATTTCCTTCGAGTCAAAGGAAGTCCAGTAACGAAGTCCATAGTGATCCGCTCCCATTTCCACTCGGGAATTTCAATCCTCTGGAATACACCACCAGGTCTCTGGTGCTCATATTTCACCTGCTGACAATTTAGACACCGAGCGACATACGCAACGATATCTTTCTTCATTCCGCGCCACCAATAGTGTTGCCGTAAGTCCTGGTACATCTTCGCGGCGCCTGGGTGAATAGAATACCGCGAACTGTGGGCCTCTGCTAAGATCAACTCTCGAATCCCTTCGACATTGGGTACACAAACTCGACCCCGCAATTTCAATACCCCATCATCATCTAGATTTACCTGTGTGGCACCTCCCCGCTGTACTGTATCTCTCAACTCACGCAAATGAGGATCATCAAATTGCCTCTCACGGATACGCTCTAATAAAGAAGAACGAGCGACCGTGCGGGCTAACACCCTGCTAGGCTCAGAAATGTCTAATCTCACAAACCGGTTGGCTAAGGCCTGGACATCTAGAGCTAATGGTCTCTGACTGACCGGAATGTATGCAAGACTACCCATGCTAGCATACTTTCTACTCAAAGCATCGGCCACCACATTCGCCTTACCTGGGTGATATAAGATAGTAACATCATAGTCTTTTAGCAACTCTAACCATCTCCGCTATCGTAGATTCAACTCCTTTTGCTTGAACAAGTACTGTAGGCTTTTGTGATCAGTGTACACCTCACACATCACACCATATAGATAATGCCTCCGGATCTTTAAGGCATGAACCACCGCTGCTAACTTAAGATCATGAACTAGATAATTCTTCTCATGTATTTTTAACTGCCTCGAAGCATAAGCGATAACCTTACCATTCTGCATCAATACCGCTCCAAGCCCTGTACGAGATGCGTCACAATAAACTGTATAAGGCCCTGCACCCGTAGGTAGTACCAACACTGGTGCGGTGGTCAAGGCTGTCTTGAGCTTCTGAAAGCTCGCCTCACACTCCTCTGACCACTGAAACTGGACACCCTTCCGGGTCAACCTGGTCATCGGGGCTGCAATAGAAGAAAACCCCTCTACAAAACGACGGTAGTAACCTGCTAATCCCAAGAAACTCCGGATCTCAGTCACTGAAGCTGGTCGAGGCCAATTCTGGACTGCCTCAATCTTCTTTGGGTCTACCTAAATACCTTCCATTGATACAATGTGACCCAGAAATGCTACCGAACTCAGCCAGAACTCACATTTAGAAAATTTGGCATATAGCAGTTATCTTTCAGAGTCTGAAGAACCACTCTGAGGTGTTGCTCGTGCTCTTCCTGGCTGCGGGAGTACACCGGGATGTCATCTATGAAGACTATCACGAACAGATCTAAGTAAGGCCTGAATACCCGATTCATCAACTCCATGAATGCTGCTGGGGCATTGGTCAACCCGAAGGACATGACCAAGAACTCATAATGCCCATATCTAGAGCGAAAGGCTGTCTTAGGAATGTCAGCCGCCCTGATCTTCAGCTGATGGTAGCCCGACCTCAAGTCTATCTTAGAGAATACCCTCGCTCCCTGGAGCTGGTCAAACAAATCATCAATCCTCGGCGGTGGATACTTATTCTTTATTGTCACTTTGTTTAATTGCCGGTAATCAATACACATCCGCATCGAGCCATCTTTCTTCTTTACAAATAATACAGGTGCTCCCCAGGGGGAAACACTGGGCCTGATAAAGCCTTTCTCAAGAAGGTCCTGCAACTGATCTTTCAACTCTTTTAGCTCCGGCGGGGCCATACGATAGGGTGGAATAGAGATGGGCTGAGTGCCCGGTGCCAAATCAATACAGAAATCAATATCCCTGTCGGGTGGCATGCCCGGCAGGTCTGAAGGAAAAACCTCCGGAAACTCCCGTGCAATAGGGATCGACTCAATGGAAGGAACTTCTGCGCTGGAATCACGAACATAAGCCAGATAAGCTAGACATCCCTTCTCGACCATACGTCGAGCCTTAACATAGGAAATAACAGTGCGAACGGAGTGGCTTGAGGTACCTTTCCACTCTAGTCGGGGTGATTCTGGCAAGGCTAAGGTCACAGTCTTAACATGACAATCTAGAATAGCATGGTATGGGGACAACCAGTCCATCCCCAATATGACATCAAAATCTACCATATCCAAAAGCAACAGATCAACATGGGTCTCAAGACCCCCAAATATAACTACGCACGAACGATGCACCCGATCAACTACAATGGAGTCACCCACTGGTGTAGCCACATAAACTGGAATATCCAGAGCATAGCCGGGCACGGCCAAATACGGTGCGAAGTAGGAAGACACATAGGAATATGTAGATCCAGGGTCAAATAATACCGAAGCACCTCTCGCCACACACAAGAATAGTACTCGTAATCACGGCATCCGATGCCTCCGCCTCTAGCCTGGTCGGTAAAGCATAGAATCGGGGATCCGCACCTCCCTTCCTGAGTCGCGTCTCTAGGACGACCATTAACCGGCTGACATCTACCTGCTGGCTGGACGGTCTCCACCTCTACGGTCTCGACCTCCACCTCTATAATATCTACCCCCGCCTCTCGGCCGGTTGGCAGTGCCGAGGGTCGGTCGGGGCTCGAATCATGGGACGAGGACCTCGCTCGCCGAGAGTTGCCCGCCGCTATAGGGCAATTCCCGATAAAATGACCCGGGTCACCACAACCGTAACAGCTCTTGGACCGATAGGGCTGCCGGCCCCGACGACCCGAATGGCCTCCACGAACACTCGAAGAGGCCGAGCATTAATAGGAGGCCGGTCCGAATAATGCCCCCGAAAACCACGATCACCCGGTCCACCCCGTGAAGCTCGAAGGGCGGAATGAAAAGGCTCGGAAGACCGGCCTCTATCAAAGGATTCTCTGCTACCAGAGGAAGAAGCACCAAACCTACCCGAATGACGAGGCCTCTTATCCGAAGAATAACCGCCTCCCCTAGCAAGAGCCATCTCAACTCTGCGTGCTGCATTGGCTGCCTCCTGAAATGATATGTCACTCCCCACGCCCATAGCCATCCGGAGTCTAATCGGATGATTAAGCCCATCTATAAACTTGCGGACCCTCTCCCGCTCCTGTGGGAAGTATCACCACTGCATGACGAGCCAAATCGACAAATCTCATCTCATACTGTGTGACCGTCATAGTGCCCTGATGGAGGCGCTCAAACTGCCTCCGAAGTACATCCCGCTGAGTAGCAGGGAGAAACTTCTCCATAAATAGTTCCGCAAACTGATCCCATGATAAAGCTGGGGACCCCGCTGGTCGAGTCAAGCAATAATCTCTCCACCAAGTCTTGGCGGATCCTGCAAGTCTGAATGTACAGAAGCCAACTCCATTTGACTCCACGACCCCCATAGTCTTGAGAATCTCATGGCAGCTGAATAAGAAGTCCCGAGGATCCTCTGATGCGGCTCCACTGAATGTAGTGGTATATAGCTTGGAGAACCGATCAAGCCTCCATAACGAATCGAAAGTCATGGCCGCTCCATCGCCGGCATAAGCTGTGGTACCTGACCGAGTGGCCACAATCGGTCGAACCACTAGTGCTCGAGGCCGAGGAGCTACCGGCTCCGGAGTACGAGCAATAGGAGTCCGGGCCCCTCCTCCAACTGAGAAGCGGCCGGTGCAACCGATAATAAACCCGCTCCGGCAATACCGTCCATAAATCCCACTATTCCGACCAAAGCATCCCGAGATCCGGGTAAATAAAGCCTCTCCCGGGACCCGAGCTGGGCCCATTGGAGCCTGCTGGAACCGGAACCTCCTCGTCAATCTCAATACGAGGCTCCACCTCTGGAGTAGCTCGCTTGGGGCTGAGCTCTACCCCTACCACGGCCTCCGATACGGCCTTGGCCCCCGCCCCGCACGGGAGCTGCCTAGGGCTCGGGCCGCCGGTCGGCGGACAAAGAAACGCGTGTCCTCACCATCCGCGAAAGGACAGAATAGAAATTCAATCAGTGATTGAGGAACAAGTCGCACGACAAGAAAGAACAAATGAGAGACTCTTTCCTAACTCAATAGACTCTGGAGGACAAATACAGACGTCTCCGTACCTACCTCTCAAACTCTACTAAGCTTGTTCGTGAGTGGTGAGACCTATGTAACCTGGAGCTCTAATACCAACTTGTCACGACCCGGATTTTTTTCCAACATCGGGATCGTGATGGAGCCTACTCGTGGTAGCTAGGCAAGCCACTGTATTCATACTATCCTGCTTTTAACACAATTTTACTTAAATAAATGCGGAATACTTTATCGAAATAGAAATAACTAATTACAAGGTGAAAATCATACTGAAATCCTCTACCCAAGACGTGGAGTCACCAACTCACGAACTACTACTGAATACTACACATAAGAGTTTGAAAGAAATATAACATAATTCTGTTTGTCTCGGAACAAAGAGACTACAACTAGTAACATAAATAAAGAGAGAGAGACGCCGGGCCTGCGGACGTCTGCAAGCTACCTCGGTCTCAAATGTGATCAACTCCCACGCAATCGATTTATTGCTGCTGCTCCTGATCGTAACCTGGACCTGTGCAAAAACGCACAGAAGTGTAGTATCAGCACAACCGACCCCATGTGCTGGTAAGTGCCTGGCCTATCCCGGCGAAGTAGTGACAAGCCTAGGACCAGACACCCACATAAACCTGTGCAATTCAATATATATATATATATATATATATATATACCACAGAATAACAAGAAATAATCAGGTAATAACACAATAAGGAATATCTCAAAGAATTCAACAATTAACAACAGTTAATAAATTCACAAGGAAAAACAAAGTATAATGGAAACACAAGTAATATCAAGTCAAGGAATAGCAAGCAGTTGCACCGCATCACCCTTCGTGCTTTTACTCTCATCCTCACCAAATAAGCAAATAAAGTACACGGCATCACCCTTCGTGCTTTTACTCTCAACCTCACATCCATAGTACGGCATGATCCTTCGTACATGGTTCAATAACAGGGCACGGCATGATCCTTCGTGCATAATCAATAAAACATGGCACGGCATTAACCTTCGTGCATAAATGAATAAACATGGCACGGCATCACCCTTCGTGCATTATCACTCTTTCTCACCCAAATAACAATCACAGTTAAGGGCAAAGAATAAACAGTAATTCATAAACCGTCCCAACAAGGCAAACAATAACAATTCTACAACCTGGCAAAGGTTTAACAATTCATCTGTAAATATATCTCAAAATAAGCATTTTCAACGACTCACGGTCATACTAGACGCCAGTGTATGGATGCTCGTCACCACAGCTCATACACCGCACTCGATCACATAACACATAACACATAATCCTATTCCCTCAAGCTAGGATAGAACAAACACTTACCTCGAATGTTTATGAACAATTCAATCCGTGGAAATGTCTTTTTCTTTCAAATTTGGCTCCAATCCAATCGTATCTATACACAATTGATTTAATATCATCAATACTACTCAACAAACTAATTCTTAAGACCAAATACAACTTTTACAACATTCTGCCCAAAATAGTGAATTTTAACCCCGGGCCCACATGGTCGGAACTCGGGGTTAGGACCAAAATCCGGTTACCCATCCCCCCACGAGTTCATGTATATGATTTATTTCAAAATCGGACCTCAATTCGAGGTCCAATTCCCCAATTTATGAAAAACCCTATTTTCTAACAAAAACAAGAAATTCTACCATGAAAACCTTTGATTTCTAATGAAAAACATGTTTAATGATGTTAGGAATTGAAAGAATTAAGTAAAAAGTGACTTACAATTGTTTTGATGAAGAAGGAATCCGTGAAGAATCGCAAATGGGTGTTTTTGTTTTGTAAAATGTGAAGAAATGAACTGAAAATCGTGTTTTACAGGTCTCTGTGTTCGCATTTGCGAACATGGGTTCGCAATTGCGAACCCCGACCAATTTCTGGAGTTTGAAAAATAAGCTAAGGCTGGGAAGTTCGCATTTGCGAACTTTTGTTCGCATTTGCGAGCCAAGGCAAATCTGGGGGCTTCGCATTTGCGAACATATGTTCGCATTTGCGAACCAGGCTGGAAAGGGCAGTGTTCGCATTTGCGAACACAGGCAGTAAAGGGCATTGTTCGCATTGCCCCCTTCGCAATTGCGAGAAATACTTCGCAATTGCGAAGCCAACAGCTGGGTGAAAAACCAGCAGTGCAACATTTCAGAATTTAATCCAACGGCCTATCAAATCTTTACCCGAGCCCCCGGCTCCAAACCAAACATGTACACAACCTCAAAAACACATTATGAACTTGTTCGTGCGATCACATCGCCAATATCACATCGTTTTCATCAAATCAAGCCTCAAATTCATGATTTTCATACTTTTGGTTTTCAAAACTTTCAAACTTGGAACTCAAGGTCCAAAACATCTCAAACAACATCCGAATGTCACCAAACTTTACAGAAATCACATATATAATATTTAAGACTTGTACCGGGCGTCAGAACCAAAATACGAGCCCGATACCAAGGTCAATTAATTAATTTTCCTTTAATAATTACATCAAAAACAATTTCACAGAAAAATTCATAACTTGGGCTCTAGGCCTCAGAATTCGACTCCGGACGCATGTCTAAGTCCCATATTTTCCTACGGACCTCTCGGGACCATCCAATCTCGGGTCCGGATCCGTTTACCAAAAATGTTGACCGAAGTCAACCATATCAATATTAATATCATTTTTATCCAAATTTCTCATAGAATTCATATTTTCTATCACAAAATCTTTCCGGCTACATGCTCGGATTGTGCACGTAAATCGAGGCAACATAGAATGAGGTTTTCGAGGCCTCGGAAGCTCGAAACGATTAATAAAATAAGTGATGATCCTTTGGGTCGTCACATATATGTAGTAATTCTAATTCACGAAGCTGGAAAATAGGTAAACACCTTCAACAAATAATCAAGGATTTCCAAGGTTTACTTTTCATTATCTTATCAATTTATATCAAGCCACGAAGGGTAAATTTTACGTTTAAAAATTCTCAAGCGACAAATAACATGTGCAAATCACGATGAGGCGTCGACCTAATCCAACAGAAATATAAATTGTGCACTGCCAAGGATTGAACGGCACAATCCATAGATGCATCTATTATACTCCACTCATAAATCATCCATGCGACGCAATCAACATAAATAAATAACCACCTTGCTTGCGAATCGTCCATGCGACACAGGTACAAATGAAATAAGTAATCACCCTGCTCGCGGATCATCCATACGATGTAGGTACATATAAATTACATGCTCAAATAGCCAATTAAAAATTTATCAGAAAATAATTATCCAAATAAAACCAATCATCCTTTAAATTTTTTTAAGAAATGTAGTTTAACCTTTTTAGAAACTCCCTTACTAATTCAATGTGATTTAAGCAATTCAAGCTGTCAATGGGTTCATAAATAATTCAAGTGCAACGTGTTTTTGGGTCCTAAATACTCAGACAATAGCATAATAGCAGCTACGCACGGACTATCGTCACCTCGTGCGTACGTAGCCCCAACAAATAAGAGCACATAGTCAATTATTTCACCTATGGGGACAATTCCCTATTACAAGGTTAGAAAGGAGACTCACCTCGCTCCGAAGATCCAAACCGGCATTCCACGCCCTTTCGAAGACTCTAATTGATGCACCACGCTCCAAAACTAGCCAATGGTTATGCAAATTCATTAATAAATGCTCAATTATTCATTGGAATTTAATTTATAGCAATTCCTAACTCCGATCAAAAAGTTAACAAAAATGCCCTCGGGACCATGTGCCCGGATTCCAAAATTTTTTGAAGATAAAGAATACTCATGACCTTAGGAACTCAAATATATACTTTATTCCTAATTCCATGATCAAATTCGTGGTGCAATCCGATTTATCAAGTTTTCTATGTTTTATTCCAAAAATCCCAACTTCCCTACAATTTTCATGTCTAATTCCATGATATAATCTCGTATTTAACTTGGAAGTGAGTAGGAGAAACTTACCTTAACATAGATGATGAAATCCCTTCTTGGAGCATTCCAAAAATTGCCCGAAATCATAAAAAATATGAGAGAAATGAACTCAACCACGATTTTAAACAACCATTCTGCCCCAGCTATTATCGCTTCTGTAGAAATATTTTCGTTTCTGTGGTTTCGCTTTTGCAAAAAATTTTCCGCTTTTGCGGCTTCCTCTAGGCCTATCCTTTTTCGCTTCTACGACATAACATCCACAGATGCCTTCCCATTTCTGCGGAAACCTGATCGCATTTGCGGTCCTCCCTAGGGTGCCCATTCTTGCTTCTGCGATCCACTTTCCGCAGATGCGGTCCCGCTTCTACGGAACCTTGACCGTATCTGCGGTCCACGAGCCTTCGTTTATAAATTGCTTCTGCTCCATTTTCACTTCTGCGGGGCCACTTCTGTGGCTTCCCAACCGCAAAAGTGAAAATACCAGCAATCAGATCCTTCAACTATTCTTCAACTTCCAAATTTGATCTGTTAACCATCCGGAATCCACTCGAGGCCCCCGGGACCTCAACTAAACCTACCAATCAATCCCAAAACACATTACGGACTTGTTCTAGGGCTCAATCATATCAAACAATGCTAAAACCATGAATTACACCCCGATTCAAGCTTTATGAACTTCAAAATTTCAAACTTCTATTTCCGATGTTTAAACCTATCAAATCACGTCCGATTAACCTCAAATTTTGTGCACAAGTCATATACAACATTGTGGACCTACTTTAACTTTCGGAATTGGATTCCGACCCCTATATCAAAAAGTCCACCTCCGGTCATACTTTTCAAAAACCTTCAAATTTCTATTTTTACCCAAATGGCTCCAAAATGACCTACGGACCTCCGAATTTACTTTCGATCGCGCCCCCAACTCCAGAATCACCATACGGAGCTATTCACGGTCACGGAATTCCAAATGAACATCGATAACACTCAAATGTACTTCAAGCCAAACTTATAAAATATCTTCTAAAATGCTAACTTCCACAATAGGTTCCAAAACGCTCCCGATTATCCAAAATCCAATCCGGGAGTACGCCCAAGTTCGAAATTATCATATGAACCTGCTGTAACCTTTAAATCCTGATTTCGAGGTCGTTTACTCAAAATTCCAATCCTAGTTCATTCTTTAAACTTTAAGCTTCCGAAATTAGAATTCTCTTTCCAAATCAACTCTGGACTTCCCGGAATTCAATTCCG
The DNA here is from genome assembly GCA_032618575.1 of Nicotiana noctiflora. Classification (NCBI taxonomy): domain Eukaryota; kingdom Viridiplantae; phylum Streptophyta; class Magnoliopsida; order Solanales; family Solanaceae; genus Nicotiana; species Nicotiana noctiflora. The sequence continues at coordinate 54,205 of JASVEL010008299.1, read as the reverse complement.
ACCACACGTACAAGTCACAATACCTGAACTGAAGATGTTCATGGCCTCAAACTACTGAACAAATTCCTAGACTCAAAACGACCGGTCGGGCCATGACATTCTCTCCCACTTAAACATACGTTCGTCCTCGAACGTGCTGATAACTACGCTAGAGAAATCACTGTTTAACTTCTCATGCACCTTCCCGTAATACCACAACTCGGTTGAGAACATTAGCTCGATCAATTCTGAATATATTTTCTTTTACTCAAGCAGATACACCTTAAGTCCCAATTCCAAAATCCGGATTCTATGCCCGGCATGTGTCCAACATGAGGCCACCATACCCATCACTACACGCTGTACCCAAACATGACTGCATAACTTTGCTAAATTCACACATTGCACCACTTTACTCGCCGGACCACAATATCATTTTCTGATCAACTTAGTCAAAATCCCACTAATGCGATGCTCACATTGCATCCCCTGACCTACACAGTTCTTACTCTAACCTTTACAATACCTCCACGATGGAAGATATGTGCAAAAATTCATAACCAACTACCGAGTCAACACATCATTAGGTCTGTGCCTCTAACAAAAACCATCACCTCCTTGAGGGCTAAATAATGGTCTTATCTCCATAATATACTTCATATACTCAGATTGCACTGATCCTAACTCTTAAAATCTCATCTCACCCAGTACGAACTACTCAGGCAATAAGCCACCCACTGCATAATCAAAAGTCTCATTATGATGCCACAATGTGCCGATAGGCCACCAATTCGAACGCGATACGAAAGGAAAGAAAACTCTGGAAGGAACTACCTAACTTTCACACTAATATGGGCTTTCCTTAGAAAATAGGAAGCAAGGCATGCCAATAGCATATAAAAAACTATACTTAACATCACACTATTGTGGCACGCAACCCAATCCACACAACATAACCATGACGGAGTGCCACCCGATCCTCACAACATAACCATAGAGGCGTGCCACCCAATCCAGATAATATACCCATGGCGGTGTGCCACCCGATCCACACGTAGAACTCACATATGGAGATGCAAATAGAGCTAAATTACTCATTACAATAAAATACCAAATCTCGATCACAAGCACTCTAAGTGTATAGTACCATTCCTTGAGGAGACATATAATACTATAATCCACAACTCTAGCACAACTGAGGTACAATACACGATATGAATCTCAAGAGTCATCCTGCTCATATAACCTCATCTCTATGCGGAACCTCAACACGTAAGAAATGTACCAAGCCCTTTCATAACTCGCACGATGTAATATATCATTACATGAAATATCTGACAATGAAATAACACCTGACTACTCCACAAGGAGTGCACCACTAAGATGAACACGACTGGCCTGACATCGAGCCTATATTCACATTCAAATCCATCCATCGACCTCAAGTCGATCCTGATCATATCAAACTGAGCCAATGGCCTTTTAAAGGTCCATACTGATTTCCCACTTCTCGTAACACACAGGAAAACCGTTATAACCGGACTCATTCACAGTCCACAACCCAGTAACTTAGTGCCCTCCAGGCATATATTCTCAATTTTATCAACATCATTGCAAACCTTCATACTTGGTTTAAATCCTTAATCATCAAAACTTCTTTCCTGATCATCCGAGCTCGCGACCTCCTTGTCAACACCGAACTGCAACTTTGTCCTTCACCTCAAATTCCATACTACTCACTGTATCTAATGTGCCAATATACGATAGGACATGCTTTTCATTATAACTCTGGAACCACTAACAGATAAATACTTCATCATATGAAAACTTTTCACTTAACTCACTTCAGGAGATCCATAGTATCACATAGGTGAATTCTCATAATTGTAGAATATGCAAATCTCTAAGTAGTGGTCTAAGCCACCATAGCCCTTCCGGAATCTGCTTCTATATAACAATCCATAACAATAGAATGCTTGAGAATAATACCAATTACGGCGGCTGACAAGCCTCATATGCACCGCCACAAATCACTAACATAACTTAATCACGCTGGAAAAGCTGATCTCTACTACCAACATGCCAACTAAATTATGGCTAACCAATCTATCTTCTTTTGATTCACCCCAATTGATACTAGAGATACTGCCTATAGGTCTCCTATTAACTCTGCATTAGAAATCTTGTTCATAGGATCTACATATATTTACAATCCCAACATGCATTAGTGATCACGTATATAAGATTCAATTTGTGTGAATTAATAAAAGTTTCATGGCAATGTGCTTAAAATTCTGCCCATTTGTGATTAATAGAAATTATCTCTATAAGAGTTAAATAAATTATGCAACTTAGAGACCATGCCTATAGGAATAAAGAAGGAATTAATTTCAAAACCTAGAAATCATGTCTATATGATTTAAACTAATAGATATCATGCCTATTGGGTGAAATCAGTATGTAAGCTTATAAATCGTGTTTATAGGAGTTAAATCAAGTCAACACTTATAAATCCTGCCTATAAGGGTCTAATTTAATTAGAAAGTATGCCTATAAGATCTAAAGAGTAAAACATGTCTTTATGAGTTAAAATCGATAATTCACTTAGAAATTATGTTATATGTCTATAATTAACAATTGTAGATATCATGCCTATAGAGTTATGTTAATCAGTTTTGAGTTCGATTAATTCTGTTAATTGCTTAGGAAAATTTGGAGGGTCATTAATGATTTTGGGGTTTAAGACACTAATATTTTTTACCTAAAAATGCTCATATTCAAAGCTTCATAAAACTAGTAGGCAAACCAGTAGGTCCTAATTCCCTCGCCTTAATAAATTGCTTCTTTATATTCTGTTATTCTCATCCAGATGTCCTACCTATAGGATCCTAAATTATTGAAATACGTTGATTTAATAACTTGTATTTGTTGTCTACTTGTGGAGGTTAATATGAGCCCTTATTTGCTCCTTATACGATAGTCCTATTTGAATTTTGTTTCACGTCTAGATTTACTCATTTTAAGCAACATAGGTTAGTTTAGAACCATCCTAAATAGAGGTCCTAAATACCTCGAGGACCACGGGTGAGGGATGGGTAGTACACGCATAAGGCATGAGTTAGAAGTTACTAAAACACTTAAGTAAAAATTGAAAGATATCAATAGGGTAGTAAAGGAAATGATAGCCCGTGCGCTAATGCTATGAGTAAAACCCCGACTTGAGGGAGTTGCAAAGCATTGCATAGAATGATCTTATAGGCTAAAAAACTTAGGACAACCCCCTGTACTCTTGTGTAAAAATAAGTTGAATAGCATATCTATTTAATTTGTTTTTCTCCCCTTTAATACTAATTCGCTTAATTTAAGTTCGGCCGGGAACTATCATTGTAGACCTCGAGGGGTGCCTAACACCTTCCCCTCGAGGTAATTGCGAGCTCTTACCCGATCTCTGGTGACGTAAACTAGTTTCATGAGTCAACTGCTCTAGGTGGCCTAACATATCTTAATCCGTTAGGCGGCGAATCTTTAAATCCCTTACCCGTCCCAAAAGGGAGTTGTCTCAGAAATGTTGAAGCCCAATTTTACGAGAAAAAGGGCATGCAACACTATGTTTTGAGCGCACATAAGATTTTGGAGTATTATCCATGCAGCACATATGTTGCCAATCATAGAGCCGTATAAAACTTCAGTATAAGTTAAAGAAAAAGTTGAGCCCAGGTCATAGATCGAATTGTTAAAGGATTATATCATGGATATGACATAGAACCCATGAAAGGCTAAACATAATAACTAATACTCTAAACCGCAGATCAGGAAATAGCTTATGACTACGTAAAGGCTGATAAGAAGGAAGAGGAAACTAAAGAATTACATCAGCTAAGAAAATTTGGACCTAGAAAATTATAGACATCATGATTGAGAACATTGCAGAGTCACTCTTAATATCATAGGTACAAGAGAAATAGTACAATATCCATATTTTTAATGGCTCTATGATAAAGCGTGTGAGAAGAGTACGAGCCTCATAAGAAGTCAGTATAAAGCTCCTACCATATTGTGTATGCACCAGAGGTGCAAGTATTATAATAGAGCTTTAAGTTATTGACGTGAATTACACCCAGGTGGAAGGGGGGTCATGAAATAGATAGAAGATATAATGCGAGATTTTAAGGTAAGTAAGGTAAAGGTGAACAACGCACGAGATACTCAAAGACAGAAGATCGTGAATAATCCATACTTCGAATAAAAAGCTAAAAGCGCGGGGATTCAGTATCTGGGAATAATAATGGCATCGTTGGTAGAATATATTCCAGCCTATGATGTAGGTATCAAAAAGCCTAACTAAGAGAGTAAAGAAGAGTTAGACACGATAAGATGTCTCGCTTGATGCTCCAAAATGACATAGGAAAATCTACGATGCACGCAAGTTGAAATGTTGAAAGTAATATAAAAATATATGTGTAGGTCGCAAGCTATTGTATGGTAAAGCGAAAAGGTTCTAAAAGACATGGGTAAGAATAAGACGGGAGAGTGAGAAGGTAACGAGAATGGATAAATCCTCAATATTAAGCCCATAAAAACAAGAAGAGTAGATGGTTCCTCTAAGTTATACAAAGCTCACTATAGCCTGAATAAACTCAAAGGAGTCTAAGACTAATAGCATTTAGAAGAGATAAAATATTGCCCTAGTAATAGAATGAAGGTGTAATTATGATAGAAAAATGATGATGTACGAGCCTTCGATGAGTAATAATCTGACGAAGAAAAAAAATGGATCTCAGCAATTGGACAGGATTAAAATACCTACGCAAGGTGAATAATACTGGGATGCTGTGAGATACGATTATGAAAGCATGGTACTGCCCCAGGTGGATCAGTCTAATCATTTTAGTGTTCTCCAATAAAACGTGAACCCTAGCGACAATGTAACATAAAAGGTTAATTTATCAGAGGTAGATTATAGATCAATATTGAGGTGAACCAACAATGGATGAATAAAAGTTAATAAGTATGAGATGATATTAGGCCTTCATTCTTAAGATGAACAGAAATGTGCAATCACTAAAGGACATAAATTTATAAATATTCAAGAATAAAAGGCGCAAATACATTTGAATACATGCACGTACAGCTAGGCTGCCTTAATTTTAGGCATTTTTTGCGGCTGTATTCATGAATATAGCAGTGCGAATACATGTGAATTTAATAGCCATTAAACAATGGTGATTTTTGAAATTTCATTTCATCAGTGTATTCACATGTATAGCCATAGGAAATAATTATATATGATAGCTACAGAAATTTCATCAGTGTATTCACATGTATAGCTATAGGAAATAATTATATATGATAGCTACAGAAATTTAATAGCCATTAAACAATGGTGATTTTTGAAATTTCCTCTACTTACACTGATGAAATGAATCCTTCAAAAGGTTTGAAAGCTCCGATCTCATGGGAATCACTATGTATGCCAAGGACAATAGGCGGTCAAAAGTTAATAGATTTTACTTTATGGAATAGAGCAGTTATATGTAAGCTGCTATGGGTAGTAACTTCAAGAAAGGAATCTTTATGGGTGAAATGGATACATGGTAACTACATAAAGAACAATGATATAGATTTTATGATAACTCCTTTATAAGCTTGCTGGCTTGTGATGAAAATATTTGATGCAAGGAATTGGTATGAAAACAGAAACTATAAAGTGGAGCTGGAAAAATACAGCAAGAGTGATAAGTTAAGCATAAAGAAAGTTTACTTATCTTTTCAACAACAATATCCGAAGGTACATTGAAAAAAACTTACCATGAAGGCAAGGCAGATACCTAGACATCAGTTCATCCTATGGTTAGCCATCAGACAGAGACTTACAATTATGGACAGATTAGAGAACTGGGGGATTAATGTTCTAAAGGACTATGTCTTATGTTCCATGGGAACTACACAATTATTAATCTATTCTTTGAATGCAATTATGCATGAGATATCTGGACTTCTATATTGAGATGGATGACTGAAAACAAACTTCCTACAACATGGAATGAGGAACTATTTGGATGGCTAAGAGGTGTAGAGGAAGCAGAGCTAAAGCACAGGTACTGGCATATACATGGCTATTTGCTGCAACGGTTTACCATGTATGGAGTGAAAGGACTGCCAGAAGATTTCAGAATAAAAGGAAGGAGAGTCAACAGAGACTTGCAGAAATAAGCCTCCAACTACACATCAGAGGATAGAATTATAACAATTGGAGAATGATATTATGTAGGTTAAATAGTTATCCTAGCTAAGGGTAGATAGCTTGAGTGTTAATGCAAAAGCTGATACTCTTAGATAGATAGACATAGAGATGATTAGTTCTTGAGTCCAAATGAAACTAGTGGATGTAAATATACAATTTTAGTTGAATAAATTTTTTTACTTTGACTACAAAAAAAAAAAGGGTTTGACAATTATTATTGCATTGAATAATTTTTTTTTTTTAGTCTCTCACCATCCTAAGGATAATTGGTACTTCTTCCGTTCTATTATATGTGACACAGTTCGTAGCTCGAGGTTTAAAACAACTAATTTTTGTATGAATTACAAAAAAAAAAAAACAGCATATTTAAAAACTATATAAAAGTATTATAAATCACAATAGCTAACTTTTAAAAATATTTAAATAACATATGTAAACAATAAATAACATTTAAAAAACTTTTTTAACTCCCAATAAAATATTTCACATAGGGGAGGAAATATTCTTGTTGACTATAATATTATAGTTTCTGAACAAAAGAACAAGGACTTTAAGGATACGGATAATACTTAAAAAGGGCTGCGGATCAGCTAACGACCTTTTTCCTTTGACAAGTAGATACCACAGGTTAGCGGTTCTTGACTATTTTCATAGTTTTGAATTTATTAAAACATCAGACTTTGACTTTCCACTTGTAAATTCATATAATTTCTATCCAAATTAAAGCAATTTCAAGTCCAACAAGGCAGCATGTCAGGGTGACGTGGAGTGGGCCCAAAAATACAATGAGTCATCTTTGGTGGCTTTTTCCATCGAGTCAAAATTCAATAATGCAATTAATTTTAGCCTATTTCAACAAATCCCAAACCCCGTTAAGAATTTCCAACGTACCAATAGTGAAGTCTTTGATTTTTTTTTCAACACAATTTTTTTTATTGACAACGGTAAAGAACAGTTTATGCAATCAATCAAGTCCTAAACACCAATATCATTTAAAAACAATTTTAAATGTATTTAACTCAAAAGTTATCGATTACTTTATTAACACAAAACAATATATGTAGGTTGAAGATCAATCATAGCAAGTCATAATAAATAGAGAATCAAGCAGGAAAACAGTAATTGAGAGTAATTATTCTAATGACAGAAAATATGAATGATCTTTATTGATTGATAATAGGGTAGTCTGCCTTCCCGTAGGGAGATTCAGAGCCTTACAATCATATTCTTTTTTATCTTCCATCTTTCCTGTATTTCTTTCTGATTCTCCCTCCTTGTTTCGCAATGTTTATTTTAGAGTCCCATGGGGGAAGGAGAGGAACCCTTTCTTTTTTCTTCTTGGTATTTATAAAAATAAAACATGCCTGGCGCATGTTAGTAGTGTGGCCCACGTTAAGAGACCGTCTCTTGATAAAAGTGGATAGGCTGCAGCCTTACTGATCATCTTATTGAGGCATTCGAAAATGACTTTGGTTCAGGGAAATCGTGTCATTTATTAACCGTTACTTATTATTAATTATTATATGGTCGGATTTCGACGTGTACAAAATATTTATAATCGAAATAGCGGAACCAGGGATCTGTTGAAATCAGTAGGTAAGATTTAAATGTTTCATTGTTATTTTAAATTGAAATAAAAAGCAAAAAAGGCATGGCCAAGTCATATATAGTCAGAGCTGAGTCAGATAAATTGGAAGGTCAAGCTAAAGAGTCATTCAACTACCTTCCTTTCTTCCTCTCTACTGTATGATGATGTCTTTAAACTACATTATCGTATTCAATAATTGGTGCTAAATATAAAATGCCTAAGATCTCTTCTTTGTTAAAATTAAATTTCAGAGATTTGATCTCACTGTAATGCTACCATTCACTGGTTAGTTTGGCCATTAGTAAGCCCTCGCCACCTTGGACCAAACTAGTAATTAACTTAATTAGTCCTTACATGCATGAATTTATATTCTTGGGGGTAAATTTAAGCACATCTAGTTCTTTTTTTTTTTTTTTTTTGGAATTTTCAGTACTAAAGTCCAATCTGACGGTATCATTCGAGGGCCATCCTTATCTCCTCCATTTAGGGATCGTTCGGCAGGGCGTACAAGAATAGTGCGAAATAAAATATATTAGTAATGAAGATTAGTAATGCATGGTTAGTATATTCCATAGAGTTAATGCTTGCATTATATTTTCTAATATCTCCTACCAAACGTCCCCTTAGTTTTGTCTAATTGAAGATGAATTCACCTATCAATGCAGTGCAAACAGGGGCAGACCAGGATTTAAATTTCGAGATTCTAGTCTGGGTTTTACATATTCAATAAATTTATTAAGAAAAATATAGGGTTTGGACCACAACTAATAGGTTCGGCGAAACCCGTATTCCATAGGGAAACTGTATAGCCGCTCTGTAAATAAGTCGTAAAATGTATATTTTTATATACATATACATTTTGTATGCTTATATACAAAGTTTATACACTATTCGACTATTAAATATAAATAATTTTTAGCGCGAGCTAAAAATTATATTTGTCCTGTTTCGTATTCTCGCTCCGCCCCAGCATGCAAATCAGAAGTGACTAGAAATTATCATATTCTAATGTCCTTATGTAGTTATGTTCCAATCTAATAAATCAATTTTGAATTGGACAAAATCAACTATATACATATAAACTTTATCAGAAGAAATTTGTGTGGCAAGTCATGTTTACTTACCGACCATAAATTAAATCATCATGGATTGCAAAAAATGAAGAAAATTATATAAATCTTTCCAAGAAATTGAATATATTATAAGTAACCAACTAATTAATGGCATACAAGTCTAAAACAAATAAATAAACACCTACTAATCCACCATCGGTGGTTTAATTAGCCGTTTCTAACTAACCTAATGAAACTTCCTAAAAAGAAATCCTACCCTCGTATAAATGCTTTCGCATATTTCTACTTTTTCAGCTTCTTAATAACTGATTTACTTACAATTTAGCTGAGAGCTAAAATCCAATTTAAAGCTAGAAGCTTCGCAAGAAACAAATAAAATGAGGCCACTAATGTCACTGATCTACTTCATTGACAAGACTCGTTCCATACTTTACTTAAAAGTTCGCGTCATTCACATGACGGAACAACCATTAGGATTTTCATCACTGAACATTTGTGGTGCGTTCAAGTACGTTGGTGGAGGAAGTGGTGGCACATATTGTGGTTGGTGTGCATACTCTACCACATAGTTTGTATGAGCATAACGTGGATCGTACGTTGTCGAGCCATAATCTTGATTCATAAGACTTTGGTCATGCATAGGCATTGCATAATATGTATTTGAGTTGTAACCATAGTATTCCATTTTGTTGATCACTTCAGTCTTCTTTTCTTTTGACTCGCCGTCTTTTTTCTCGGCGTCGGCACCACCGCCTTTTTCTTTCTTGTTTCCGCTGCCGCCGCCGCCGTCACCACCGCCACTCTCTTTCTCCTTCTTGTCATTGCCACCCTCTTTGTCTTTCTTTTCACCACCTCCATTGTCTTTCTTTGGTGTAACAATTTCAACATTTTGCTTCAATTTATCGGTCAAGTAAGGAATTAGCTTCTTTACATCCACTATCCCCTTTATCGTGACCAAATCTTTTTCTGATTCTATTGTCACCTCTTGTACCCCTGTCCCAAACAAAAAAGTAAACAATAAGCACATAGTCAACCACCATGCAAGGGCAGACGTAATATGCGTTGTGTTCATCTGAATTTAAAACTTTTGACATGAATATAAATCTTTATATAAAAATTCATTATAATTATAACAAATAGTAGTAGTTAATATGAACTAATATTTTTAACTTATAAAGGGTTCAATACTAAAAGCTTTAAAGGCCGGACTCAAAACATAAATTATAGATGCGCCTATGTAACTATGAAAAATAATAGTAATAATCTTACGAGAAGGGAATCGATTATTATATTGAGATTCGAATACAAATATTTGGGAATTGAGAAGATGGTTGCAAGGTGCACCTAATTTTATGGAGTATATAATATTATAACGTACGTAATTAACAAAAATATCCATAATAAGCTGATCAAAGCGATTCAGTGTATCTTACCTTTAATCTTTTTTATAATTCGTTTTGTTTTATGTGCACACCCATCACAGTGCATCCGAATCTTCAACACCACAGTGCTTATTTGAGGCTAAATAAACACAATAAATAATAAAAAGAAAAAATTAGTGATAATTCAATTAATCTAGTCCAAGAATTAATAAATTTCAGAACATTAGTTACTAGAGAATTAATTTAAGAATGCAACTGAAGAGGCGTACGTTACACAAAGGCTTTTTAGTGTTTACCTCTTTAGGTTTCTTCTCTTCGGCCTTTTTGTCCTCTGTCTTTTTCTCTGTTTTGTCATTAGGCTTTTTATCTCCGCCAGCGCCGCCACTGCCGCCGTCCTTTTTGGGCGGCGATGATATCAGCTCCACCTTCTTCTTCGTCTTGATTTCCACCTTTTCCCGGAGCCATGTGGGGTCCACGTTCCCTTTTACTGTCAATTTTCCATTTTCACAGTCCGATTTCACATCTTCCACACCTTCATTAGGATCACCACAAACTCATTTAGGCCAAAACTAAAATTCTACCTTAAACTAGAGATTAAATCAAATTTAAAAATTATGATTACTCAAAGTGTCAATTTTGAAATGTATATTGTATAATTTTATTATAATTTTCGTATACGCATATACCATCAAACTTCTCTACAGTAACGTTACTGATTATGGTTCTCACCTGTTCATTTTCGTTGTTAATCTTCAAAATTTGAAGCTTACAACAACAACGACCAGTGCTATCCCACAAGTGGGGTCTGTGAAGGGTACGCAGACCTTACCTCTTACCTCTATCTCGAAGGAGTAGAGAAGCTATTTCCGGGAAACGCTCGGGTGAAACCAAACACTAAAATTAACCAATCTATCTATGTAATTAGCGATATTTTTCCAAAAATATGAATCATTTAATTACCTTCAGTGTGACGAATGAAACGTCTGACTTTCTTGGCACAGCCTTCACAATGCAAATCGAGCTTTAACACTATGGTGGCAGTGCTATCACCTTTCTTCTCTCCGCCTTCATTCTTCTTCTCTGCTCCTTTAACTTTGGTTTCTTCTTTTTTCTGAAATCCAAAAAATTAGAAGAAAATAAAGTTTAAGTACAACTAGGAAAAATAAATTGAAAATAAGGGGAAAAAAAGATGGAATTAATGAATTACCTCGCCCATTAAATTTGTTTGAGAGGATAAATGAAATGAATTTAATTGAAGTTAGAAGAGAGAAAATGGAGGTAAATGGAAGAATATATATAGAAACTGACTGCCAGAGTGGATACAAAGAAGACGGTTTCCTTACTTCTGATTTCGTGACAAACCAGCCAACTTTGACTACTACGTACCTTTCTCTTCACCTTCCTTTTTTTTCTATTCCTATCGGTAATATTCTAGAATTATTTTCATTCTTATTTAATTTTGTAGCATAATCAAATCAATGCACGTCTTATAAGTATATCATACTATAATTATTTATTTAACACGTGTAATAAACGTTATATGTGACAAAAGAATAACTAAAATAAGGACTCTACTAATACTCCATCGGTTTGCTTTTACTTATCGACTTTAAACTTTGCACATTTTAAAAAAAATATAAATTATCAAATAGAGTTTGTAAAACTGCCCTCACCATTAAAAAAGTTTAACGGGTTGGAATGATTAAGATGGATCATTGTTGGCGTATATATAGATAAGATATCAGTTCGAATTAAATTTTTAATTTTGACCAAATAAAATAATTATTTTGTTTCAGCAAATGTCCGCCTGAAATAAGGGCATGACTGGACTAAATTTTTAAAGGTGAGTGCAATTTTTACAAAGTAAGTGGATGAAGAATATATTTAAACTTAAATGAATACATTAAGGGCAGTTTTGGCCCTTTTCTGCTAATCTTTTTACCTTAGTACTAGCTAGATTCCATGAATATAGTCTATTGATATGCCACGTGGCTTCACATCTTTGGTTAATAATAGATTAAAGAATGGCTTAATAAATTCAAGTCTAATTTTACACCGGATCTCCAAAATCATTTCCGATCACACTCCTAAGTCACAAATTACCTCCCGAAGCTAACCGAATCACTGGAAACCACATCCAATCCCTCTAACTCATAAGTCAATATCCGATTGACTTTTCCAAAATAAGTCTTCTTTAGAGAGACTAAGTGTCTCATTTCCTACCAAAACCAATCTACTTTAACTCTAACACATCGAATGCCGATAATGAAATATGAAGAAGCAATAAATGGGAAAAATGGGACGGTAATACATAAGATGACGGGTCGGATCGTCACATGATGAAAGAGTATTTATCACTCTAACAAAATGTTTGTTGGTTCCTTAATCAATCTTTCGAAAAAAAGGACAAAATTATTCCTAACATATTCGCTTAAGTTTAAAAATACTCTTGTCTACCTATTTTGTAACACTGCCCTCACCGTTAAAAGGAGTTTAATGGGTTAGGAATGATTAAGATGGATCATTATTGAGGTATATATAGATAAGATATGGATTAGAATTAGATTTTTAATTTTGACCAAATAAAATAATTATTTTGTTTCAGCAAATGTCCACCTGAAATAAGGGCATGAATGTACTAAATTTTTAACGATGAGGGCGATTTTTACAAAATAAATGAATAAAGAATATTTTTAAACTTAAGTGAACACATTAAGAGTAATTTTGGTCCTTTTTCGCTAATCTTTTTACCTTCTCTAGTACTAGCTAGATTCCATGAATATAGTCTATTGATATGCCACGTGGCTTCATATCTTTGGTTAATTATAGATAAAAGAATGACTTTAACAGATTGTTAATGTTAGCGTCAGCAAGGACGTAAGGGACTAAAGTTAAGTAGCCTGGTACAATGTCTGAGGCCTGAGGGTAAACTAAAAAGTCAGCTAAGAAAGGCAATGCAATAATGAGCAATTTGGCTGCTAAAGAAATAATTAACCATGTTTTTTTAACCACTAAAATGTTTCATGCAATCATGTCGAATGCCTAACATCACCAAACTAGAAATGTTAAAGTGGTTGACTACGGAAACAGTCTAAATTTTCTACTACATTTAATACCCTTGAACTCATCTAAACTATATTTTTTTCATTTCAATTTATATGAATCTGTTTGATTAAATTTGGAGTTTAAAAAAAAAAATATTTAGAATTTGTGGTCCTAAATAAATTTCAAATAAGTCTCAGAGTATTTGTGTGGTTATAAAAGTTTCTCATAAAGCGTATAATTATAATTTTAAGCTAAATTGTTACGAAATATAATTAAGGTTCATTCTTTTTGGAACAGACTAAAAAGAAAATAGATTCGCGTAAACTAGAACAAAGGAAGTACTATCTTTGTCAGTTTACTACATAAACTATCGAGTGTCACTAGAAACTCCCTCAACTATATCACCCTTCATATAAAAAACTCTTGTCGCTTATGTGGTACTTCGTTTGCAATCACTTCCTCAAAAGCCCGTGAAACTTAAAAATTAACAGATTTGGTGCCCAGCTAGCAGCATGAATAATGGCTAATTAGCCTATTTTTTTAAAAAAACTTATATTTTATCCCTTTTTCTTTAAATTACATCATTTTCTCCGTTATTTCACCTTTCTTCACCATTAATTCTTCACTCTTTTAATCTTAATCCATTTGAAATTCTCTATCTGTTTATTGGGTTTATATTTTATCTTACACGTTTTATCTAACGCATTTTATCCATCCTCATTGTTAACCAAATTGATTTGAAAGAACAATACTCATTGTAGAAGAGTCATCAGGCTTAATGTATTTTGTGGTTGTGGGTAGCCTGCTTTTTTGAGAACATCAACGGCAAATGCTAACCAAGGAAGATATTTTTTTGGATGCAAGTACTATAGGTTAATCATCTTTCAAATTATCATATTTTATGTGATATCATATGGCTAAATTTTGATTTTATTTATAATGATTTGGTTAAACTTTTCAGGCTAAGGATAGTGTGGCTTGAGGATTGTTCCAATGGTATGATCCGAAATTTCTTAGCCAATGAAGGTGATAATTCTTGAGTTACAGAAGGATAAAATGGAACTCAAGGCCAAACTGAAGGAGAAGAAAATGTTGAAGATGCTACTTATTATTAGTATATATATCAATGTGTATTTTTTTATTGTTCAAATGTTAGGGTAAATGACTTCTTACTGAGTTTAAGATGTAAAAAGTAAACTCGTCCTATTTTTTAGAGTTAATACCCTCAAACTCACATAAACTATGCCATTTTTGTTAGTTTCCTGCCTAAACTATCGAGTGTCCCCAATGTGAGCACGTGATTTTTGCCCTATATGAGAATTACTCCCAAAAATTCAAAATAAAAGAGTTTTGTTTTGTTTGCAATTGTTGTGAATTTAGTGTCATATTTTAAAATAATGACAATATATATATATATATATATATATATATATATATATATATATCGCATTTGCATTTAGGATTTAATTCTATAATTAGGAGTAATTAATTTTATCTTACAAAAATGAAAATCACAAAAATAGGCATCTTTTGCATTTTAGCCTTTAATGTCCAAATTGTGTGATTGTATTTTAATTACCATTTAAAATTAGGTGACAATTATTATTATGAGATTAGTATTTCAAGATAATTTTAGTTTTTATAAATTAATCTTAGTATTTTGGGCTTTATTAATTAGGAAGTTGAATAATGGAGAAGAACAAAATAGAAAAAAATTGGATTGGGTCATCTTGCAAATTAAGTTACAAGCCCAATCCTAAGAAACCTTACCCAACCCAAAACCCCTTGGCCCAAGAAGAAAATTTCAGATTATTTTAGCAAAAAATAATCATAATTACATGACATAAAGTAGTGGGGAGCAAGGAAATCAAGGAAGAAAACAAGGAGAGGAAAACATGGATTAGTGGGTTTTCTTTAAATTAAAAAAATATTTTCTTTTTAATAAAATATCTGAAAATTTTCGAAATTCTTGCCTATAAATAGAAGAGAAGATTTATGAAAAGAGGGGGAAAAAAGAGGGGAAAAATAGGAAGAGAAGAAAAAATAAAAAAAATTCTCTGCTGTTGTATACACTCGATATACACTCTGGACACAGAAGTATACACGGCAAAAAATTCAATTTTTGAGAGTTTCTTTTGAGAATTGAAAAAAGTTCAAAGCTAGAAAGATAAAACAAAGAGAAAATCTGGAATATATTTTTCTTTTCTATTTTTTATTGGTTTTTTGTTTTTTTCCGTATTGCTGGAATTTTCGGGATTGAGGTGTTGAAGCTACTGCTGGTTGTTACTGTTGTTGTTGCTGTATTTTCACCGCCCTGTTGATTTTCCATCTTCCATTCCTTTCAAAACCAGGTACCTCTCTTTCATACGAAGCTGTAAAGATGAATTGTGGAAATAGAAATGAAGAACAGATTTGATTATATGTTGTTGTGTAGATTTTAGTTTAATTTTGTAATTTGTTTGTTGTAGTAGTTTGTAGTAAGAAGAAAAACACAACAAAAACAATGTAGTAGTAGTAATGGTAGTAGCAGCATAGTATAGTAATAGTTATAAATCACCTAGCTAAATAGGTAAAAACTATAAAACAAGGTTGAATAACTCTAATATGAATCGACAATAGCAAATCCGGCCAACTCACGTAGGTAATAAGATTTAAAAGTTGATATCTGGATTCGAGTAAGTTTAAAAGGGAAACAACTTAATTGGAGCAATAACTAAGGTGAAACTGGCTTTGGTGGCATAGATAAGCTTGGCTCGTAGTAGAATCAGTAGTTTTAAATTGGTGATTAGTCTATTCGTAGACAGAGGCTCAGATGTGTTTAAGTTTAACAAAGGGAAACAAGTAGATACTGAAACAATTTAAGTAAGATAGATCTGTAATGATATAAGGTTTAGCCATAATGAAACCAGTGATATAATTAAGCATCAGTGAATAACTTATTTAACTTTTTTTAGATATTGTAATTAGTTAGCCAAATCATTCTTATTTGATCAATGCCAATAGATAGTTAAGCTTGTGCTTAGATTTTTCTATTTCTGAACAGCAAACAATTAGACAGTAGTATAAAACTTTAGTTGTAAATCGGATTGGAAACAATCAGTATTTTGTGTATCAACTTTTCATTATCTGATTAATAAAAATAATTTGATTTCATTTCTTAATCCTGTTTGATTGCACTATTTCTGGTTCTTTGTACTTACTTTTCATAGCTATTTATTACCAATAGGTTTGGGTTTAATATGCAAATTAGTTCGAATCGTAGTATGAAGTCAATGAGGCCGGTGAATGTAAGACTAAAAATAGCCTGGGCCTCGGATATTTGGACGGCTAGAACGCGGGTTTGATGAAGAGAAGACCAGGCCCAATTAAATAACAAATCCAATGGGCCTGGAATATTTATTAAAACTCGTTTAAGGTAAAAACAATGTATAGCAAACATAGTTGAACAAATAGGATTGGACTTTAATAAATAATTGGGATGAGCCTCGCCCGACTTCAAACACCGGGGCCCCCATTTAGTAATAATATAATAAAGTAGACTCGGGAAAGCTAATAGCGAATTCCATAGCTTCTCCCAAAAGATTTAAAAGCCGATAGACGTTATTTAGGGCACGATTTAACGTACTTTCCTATGAACGAGTGTGCACTTGGTGCGACTCAAATCCAAATCCCGGCAAAGCTGAAATACATCGAAAGTCACAGGCGTATTGGTTGCGGTGTGACTCGAGGCGTGTTTTCGCGATGCCGCAAATTCTCTAAAAAATAATACTTAATGTAAAAAGCACTATATGTTGTTAAAATCTGTAATTAAGTCAAACAAGAGTCGGGAACGACAATTGAGCGACCGTGCTAAAACCACGGAACCCGGGAATGCCTAACACCTTCTCCCGGGTTAACAGAGTTCCTTATCCGGATCTTTGCTTCGCAGACATTTTTAAGAGTCAAAATTCCTCGGATTCGGGATTAACCGGTGACTTGGGACACCATTATCTTTCCCAAGTGGCGACTTCGATTAATCTCAATAAAATCCCGAACCGATTGTCCTTTAATTGGAAAAACTCCTTCCCTTACGTTATTTTTATCCGTTTCGGATATTTGAGCATCGGGGTATACCTACGAGCGTATTTATATGCTTACTTATGTGGGGTAGTAAAAAAGGGAGGTGTGACAGCTCTGGCGACTCTGCTGGGGACCCCAACCCCGAACTTCGGTTTCAGGGTTTAAGAACTCGAGCTCTTTAGAATTGCCGTTTGCGTTATTGTTTGACTTCGTTATATGATTTGAACAACATGCTATGTGCTTTATCGCTTTGATATTATATGGATTGTATATAAAATTGTGCCGAAAACCTTTCTCTCTTCACCCCCGGGGATGTGCTTACTGGTTGAGACTCCCCTTTCTGTTAAAGTCACCTTAAATTAAGAAAATAGAGGCCGGATAAGTTACAAAGCCGATTGACTCCGCGGGTCACCGGTACGTAGCCCCCTCCTCGATTCGAGTTGTCCGCTCGGGTGCACGGTCTAGCACTCTATGAAACCGTAAGATTTTTGAACATAGGTCTAGGACGATTATTTGCATCATATTTGACTTAGGGGACTCAACACAGGGGTTGGGTCCGTCTAGGACAGGTGACCCGGTATTGAAAAAGACCGAGCATGTTATGTGTTGCATTTTATTGTCCTTGATCGTTATGCGGACCGGCGGAAATCCCGAGGATAGAAAAATTGTTGAAAAAGAAAAAAAAAAGAGAAAGGAAAATAAGATTTATAGGAAATAGGTATCCGAAAATTTGAAAATCTGAAAAAAAGGTGGAACAATTTTGTCGAAATAATTGGTCAATTAATCTGATCGAACTACGCAAGTTTGATTCTCGCCGTTAGGTGGGATACGTAGGCAACCCTCATCGGGTCCAACCACCCCTTTCAAATAATCAAAAAAAAATGTGTGTGTTTTTGTCAATAAAATCAAAGTGATGCCGTTTTTGAAAATAGCCGAATGTTCCGAAAGGACGCCGGAAGGCTGTTTTTGCAAAATGGCCACTTTGAATCATTTCTAATAATTTGCATGCATAGCCTTGAAATATTCCTTGTGGAAATGTTGCAAGGCCATAGCCGCAAAATCAAGTCGGGGTTCACACCCCTTTTGCAAAAATAATAAAAAAATGTCAAATTTTGTTTATTTTGTTATAAATAAGTCGGGTGATGCTATTCTTGCTTAAAATAAGTCGAATGTCCCTCAAAAGGACGTTGGAAGGCTGTTTTTGCAAGAATAGCCACTTCGAGTCGTTTGTAAATAATTTTGGACACAACCTTGAAATGTTCCCTCGCAGAAATGTCGAAAGGCTGTATCCGCAAAATCAAGTTTGACTTTACCACCCCTTTCAAAAAATAAAAACTTTATCAAATAAGCCATTACATGGCCGGAATTTTGCTGAAATAGCCACATTTTTGCATTTTAACTTCCTCAGTCTTGTGTTGGCCTGTGTCGGTGCTGAATGATGCCCCATAGGCCCCAGGATAAAATTTTGAATTTGCATCTTCTTAAATTAAATTTTGCAAAAAAGAGCCACTTTGTCTAAATAAGCCATTACATGGCCAATTTATGAAAAATAGTCTTGTGTTGGTTTATGGTGATGCTGAACGATGCCCCATGAGCCACAGGATAAAAAAAATTCAATTTTATCTTTCTTAAATAAATTTTGCAAAAATAGTCATTTTGTCAAATAAGCCATTATGTGGCCAATTTTGTAGAAATAGTCATAATTGGCACAAAAAATATCCTTATTTTTGTAGAAATCTCCTACACAAGTTTGTAGTTGGAGTCGGCTTCTATAATTTTCCTTGAAAAAAAAAATCAAATAAATATCTCTTTATTTCTTGCATTAATTTGCAAGAACTACGCTCGGTCCGATTCATGCGGGGTCATGATACGTAGGCAATCCACATAGAATTCGACCATTTCCATTACCAAAAAGAAAAAAAATGAAAAATCTACAAAAAGGAAAAAAAAAAGAGAAAAAGGAAAAACCACAAAAAGAAAAAAAAGAAGAAGAAAAAATAGCAGAAAAAAAAAGAGAAATCAATAAGCGGAATACCTTAACGCTAACATGATGGTTTCGTTTTGTCAATTTCCAAAAAGTTGAGGTGGTTGGTTGTGGTAAACAAGATCCAAGGAAAATGATAACCGACATCGAAGCTGTTACGAGTGTTGGTCGGAAAGTTCAACAAGGGCCTACTGTGGTTGAGGAAAACAGAACATTGAAACAACAAATGACCAAAATGCGTCAAGCATGCGCCAATGGCCAAGGACAGCCTTCTCAAGAGTCACAGTTTGATATACAGCAAGAACAGTACCACTCTCCCGAGTACCACTCATCCGAGTACCACTCATACTCAAACATTGAGAAGCCTACCCGAAAGAAGGTACAGGAAGAAATGGCCCAAAGATTGCAGAGATTAGAGCAACGGCTGAAAAACACGCAAGAAGTGGCTAGGATGCCATGCTTGTCAATTGGAAAGGCGCTCCGTCTCTTGGAGTTTTGGTGGTATATTTTGGTGTCATCTCTTTTGCCCGGGTTATTTCAGGGTTGTAATCCGGACGTTGTCTTGAGAGTCAAAACCCTTCTATCTTTCCACTTTGCTTTGTTTAGTAATAAATTTGTTTAGTGCTGTCTAGGTTTGTAATTCTAGTCTAGTCTAGTCTGTTAGTTTTGTTTCAACCCATCAGTTTAGTACAACTCTTTGTTTCCCATCATTCCTAGTCATTCCATTTCTGATCACTTTGCATTTCTTCTCATACCGACTTTAGCAACATGACATGCACATAATTCTAAGCCTAGTTTTTAAAAAGTCAATGAAACAATGTTGAAGATGTAATGATACTCGGAAGAAATAAAAACATATTGGAATACTGTGAAGCCGGAATCAAGTGAACATTGGGGAAAACGTAACATAAAGAAATGCCTTGGAAATGCATCATCAATTTAAAGCCAAAGGCAAAAATACCCCAAAGCTAAGGAACCATTCGTGGTATCGAGATTGTTTCCCAATGGCACTGAGAATCGTCAAATACCGAAGGAAAATATGTGAATCGGTCGAAAGGTATTTAAATGTGTAGTTTGTACTTGGTAGGTCTCGAAGATTGGAATGACGAAGGCATTTTATTTGGCTATCCAGACACTTTATCCATTGTTATCCCTTCGAGCCTTATTATATTTTCTTTCATATCCCTCTTTCGGAATCAACAACAAAATTGAAGATTGAGCGGGGAAATCAAATGGAGAAAAGAAGAAAAAGAAAGAAAAAAAAAGAGAAAAAGAAAAAGCGAAAAAGAAAAAAAAAAGAAGAAAGAAAAAGAAAAGAAAAGAAGAGAAAAGAAAAAAATTGGAGAAGTCAAATCGCAACAAGGAAGCGATCTTATGATCTGAACTACGTCTGCCCTATCCGAAAGGGTACGTAGGCAGCCTCACTGAGGTTCAATCACAATAAAAGAAAAATCCAAAAAAAATCCCCCAAGAAGGAAACTGGGGCATGAATTATGGTTGTTGAAGAAATAGGACTCTGAAAGTTGTAATCGTTAACCCACATTGAAATAATTTTAAGCCTTTATATCCTTTTTTCTAAACCCCGTCCAAAAGCCTGCATTACGGTCCAAAGGAAGACCTTCCGATCAATCTTCAAGAAATGCCGAGTCAAACGAGCAAAGGTGATTCACATCAGGGGCAACACTCCAGTCCGAATAAAGAAGAATGAAGAACTCAAACCACCACGAGACTCCAAGATGAGAGAAATCAAAATGAGAGAGTCTTATCGGTGAAAACCCGCACGGGCACCGTAAGGCGACGGTGAGTTGAGAGAAAGAAAGATCAAATGAGAGAGGCTTGTTGGCGAAAATCCTACGGGCGCTGCAAGTCGACTAAGGATCAGATCAAAGAAATGAAGTATTGAAGACCGGTTTCACAGCAGAACTTTGCAACAAGAGTTTAACATCAACTTTGCTATACGGAGAAGGCCAAAAGTGCATGTCAAGGTCGTTAGAGTCGGTATTCAAAATCCGTTAAGTCATTCATCTGTAGGTTTCTTGTTAGGAATTGTATTTTCCTTTCTCTTTATTCTTCACACTTTGTTTTACCCTCCTTCTTATCGAGTCAGTCAGGTCATAACAAGTATAGAAATGATTTCAAAATTTTCCACCAAGCTTTCCAATCGCACAAGATGGGATTTAGCCAACACGACAATTGTCGTAAGTCAGGGAATGACAAGGCCAGTGATTTAAGCCAAAATAGCAACATGTGCAATGAAATTAAAATGTTTGGGGATCATGCAAGACACAAGGGTCGGCAAGGTGCGAACTCAGGGAAAATATAACAAATGGAAGTACGGGGTTCGAACAGAGAGGGGGTATATCTTCTAAGAGTCAGTCAAGAAACACCCAAGGTTGTCAAGTGGAGTCGTCAAAGGAATCGAGATCGAAGTTTGTGGGATCCGTCAAGAAAGGAACAATATACATACCTAAAGAGAGGTGGATTTTGAACAAAGAAGAAGTAAAAATGGATAGTCGGTGAACATGCAAGGCACTCGAGTGGAAAGCAGTCGCCATCAAAGTTCAAGGCCACAACCAACCACCGCATTTAAACTAACATATTTTTCTTTGCTTTGAAACAGGAGCATAGATGTTATTGGTCCGATAGAGCCAATAGCTTCCAATATGCATAGGCTCATTTTGGTTGCGATGCATATCTTACCGTATTGGGCCGAGGCAAAGGGCAAATTTGCGCCAAATTGGCAGGGACCATTTGTAGTATCGCGGGTGTTGTCCAATGGGGTATTATATTTAACAGATGTTGAGGGAAAGTGCGTAGAGACTGCTATCAATTCGGATGCGGTCAAAAGATACTATGTATGATTCCTTTTCAATTATGTGTTTTGTATTTTGTTGTGATTTTGGAATTGAAATGACGAAGGCATTTTATTCTCTATCCAAACACTTTATCCATTGATAACCCCTTTGAGCCTTAATGAATGAATTCTTTCATATCCCTCTCTCGGAATCGCTCTGGTGCAACAAGATCGAAATTGCCAGAATAAAAAATGAAATGATGGAAAATGAAAAAAAATGATGAAAAAAAAATGAAAAAAAGACAAAAATCGGGAAAAAGTCAAAAAGAAATCCATCTAACTTATGAAGTTGGATGAACTACGTCTGACTTGATCCCGAAAGGGTACGTAGGCAGCCTCTCTGAGGTTCAGTCACAATAAAGAAAAATCCAAAAATTCCCCACATATTGAAACTGGGGCAGAAGTTATGTTTAATAATTCCGAGAGTGGTAAATATTTTTAACCCTCGTTGAAATTTTGAGCCTTTATATCTTTCTTTCTTAACCCACCCAAAAGCCACGTTACAGTCCAAAGAAAGACCTTCTGATCAATTTTGAAATGATAACAAATACAACGAAGGAGGAGCGAAGCGTCGGATAATACCCGTGGTACAGAAAACAAAATACAAAAGGAAAAAAATGAAAAAAGAAAATATAAAAAATGAGAGAGTCTCATCGGTGAAAACCTTAGCCGGCACTGTGAGACGATTGTGAGGTTGAGAGAAATAAAATGAGAGAGTCTCATCAGTGAAAACCTTAATCGGCACTGTGAGACGATTGTGAGGTTGAGAGAATAAATGAGAGAGTCTTATTGGTGAAAACCTTTCGAGGCACCGTAAGGCGATCGTGAGGACTATCAGAAAAGAGAAAAGCAACAAAAAAGAGTATCGGTTTTGGGTCAAACAATTCGGAGACAGAATAATGATTGAAACGAACTGGGTCAGAGTTTAAATACATGGCATGGTCGGCGAAATCAGCCGGCAAATACCCAGATAAGTTCTATCATCTCTCCAAAACGCCCTTACCTTTCTTTCATTTTTTCTGCATTTCATTGTTTACCCTTTTGAGAGCTAACTACCGGCTCCCGATAACGGAAGTTGAAACAACACTGGATCAGAAAGGATAGAAGATTGGGGAAAGGAATAAAGAAGCTTGGCAAACATGGCCAAAGAAAAAAGAAAACAAAACAAAAATGGAGAAATGAGAAAAATACAAAAAGAGTCTGCAAGGGACGAGAAGTCAAAAGCCATGCAACATGAAAAAGCAAAAACAAAGGAAGCAATAAGAAGTGGGGACGGCAGATGCCAGTTGCCAGCAGTTTATATCTAATAAATTTTGTTTCATGCAAGAACAAATTGTCACTAATCACTTTAAAGTGAATGTGACCAATGTGGAAAATTTAAAATATCAAAAAGAGAAAGTCTGCCGAATAAGTGGAGAAATTCACAGGCGAGAGATAAGTTGGTAAAAGAAAATACCAAAAAGAGGAAGGTAACATCTTTTAAAATCCACTCCCCAGTCCTCAAATACGGGAATATTTTCTGCATTCGCATTGCACGTTTAAATTTCTGTCCACTCCCCAGTCCTCAGGCTGAGGGAATATTTTCTGCATCGCATTACACGTTTAAATTTCTGTTAGGCGCCCACCTTCAAATACGGGAATATTTTCTGCATTCGCATTGCACGTTTAAATTTCTGTTAGGCGCCCACCTTCGAATACGGGAATATTTTCTGCATCGCATTGCACGTTTAAATTTCTGTTAGGCGCCCACCTTCAAATACGGGAATATTTTCTGCATCGCATTGCACGTTTAAATTCTGTTAGGCGCCCACCTTCAAATACGGGAATATTTTCTGCATCGCATTGCACGTTTAAATTCTGTTAGGTGCCGACCTTCAAATACGGGAATATTTTCTGCATCGCATTGCACGTTTAATTTCTGTTAGGCGCCCACCTTCGAATACAGGAATATTTTCTGCATCGCATTGCACGTTTAATTTTTGTTAGGCGCCCACCTTCGAATACGGGAATATTTTCTGCATCACATTGCACGTTTAATTTCTGTTAGGCGCCCACCTTCGAATACGGGAATATTTTCTGCATTCGCATTGCACGTTTAATTTCTGTTAGGCGCCCACCTTCAAATACGGGAATATTTTCTGCATTCGCATTGCACGTTTAAATTTCGTTAGGCGCCCACCTTCAAATACGGGAATATTTTCGCATTCGCATTGCACGTTTAAATTCTCTGTTAGGCGGCCACCTTCAAATACGGGAATATTTTTCTGCATCCGCATTGCACGTTTAAATTTCGTTAGGCGCCCACCTTCAAATACGGGAATATTTTCTGCATTCGCATTGCACGTTTAAATTTACGTTAGGCGCCCACCTTCAAATACGGGAATATTTTCTGCATTCGCATTGCACGTTTAAATTTATGGTAGGCGCCCACCTTCGAATACGGGAATATTTTCTGCATTCGCATTGCACGTTTAAATTCACTGTTAGGCGCCCACCTTCAAATACGGGAATATTTTTCGCATCGCATTGCACGTTTAAATTTCTGTTAGGCGCCCGCCTTCAAATACGGGAATATTTTCTGCATTCGCATTGCACGTTTAATTTTTGTTAGGCGCCCACCTTCAAATACGGGAATATTTTCTGCATCGCATTGCACGTTTAAATTTTGTTAGGCGCCCACCTTCAAATACGGGAATATTTTCTGCATTCGCATTGCACGTTTAATTTCTGTTAGGCGCCCACCTTCAAATACGGGAATATTTTCTGCATCGCATTGCACGTTTAAATTCTGTTAGGCGCCCACCTTCAAATACGGGAATATTTTCTGCATTCGCATTGCACGTTAGGCGCCCACCTTCAAATACGGGAATATTTTCTGCATTCGCATTGCACGTTTAAATTCTATTGGGCGCCCACCTTCAAATACGGTAATATTTTCTGCATTCGCTTTGCACGTTTAAATTCTGTTAGGCGCCCACCTTCAAATACGGGAATATTTTCTGCATTCGCATTGCACGTTTAAATTTCTGTTAGGCGCCCACCTTCAAATACGGGAATATTTTCTGCATTCGCATTGCACGTTTAAATTTCTGTTAGGCGCCCACCTTCAAATACGGGAATATTTTCTGCATCATCATGGTTTATATATTTAAAAGCCCACACTGGGGCAGAAAAAGAAAAAAAAAGAGGTAGTTTGTTGTTTTGTTTTGAGCGGGTTCAGCTCGAGATCAAGAAAAAAAACAAGAAAATCAAAAAAAAGAAGAAGAGGAAAACAAGAAAGAAAATCAACAAAAAAGGGAGAGTGAGCATCTCAAAAAATCAAAGAAAAAAGAGACAAAGAGAAGCAAACAAAAGCTAGGATAGGAATAATTGTAATTGTAGAATCATAGCTTAGAATAACTTCTTCATTTTACATTCCCCCCGGTGTAATAAGGAGGTCAACAAGCGGTAACCGCAACAGCAGCAACAGTAACAGCAAAAATCGCAGTTTCCTTGGTAGTCCCAGCTACCAAAATTTTCCGAACTACATTGACCTGATTCCCTTTTAGCCAGGGATATGTAGGAAACCTCTTGAAGCAAAGGTTCGGTCAAAATTTTGAAAAAAAAAAATGCTTCTCACGGAGTAATCAAACGGGCAAAAATCGCTCGTATCCGCTCACTTGTCTTTGCACAGAAACTCTTCGTGTTTACGCGCAAAGAGGGGCAGCTGTGAGCACGTGATTTTTGCCCTATATGAGAATTACTCCCAAAAATTCAAAATAAAAGAGTTTTGTTTTGTTTGCAATTGTTGTGAATTTAGTGTCATATTTTAAAATAATGACAATATATATATATATATATATATATATATATATATATATATATATATATATATATATATATATATATATATATATCGCATTTGCATTTAGGATTTAATTCTATAATTAGGAGTAATTAATTTTATCTTACAAAAATGAAAATCACAAAAATAGGCATCTTTTGCATTTTAGCCTTTAATGTCCAAATTGTGTGATTGTATTTTAATTACCATTTAAAATTAGGTGACAATTATTATTATGAGATTAGTATTTCAAGATAATTTTAGTTTTTATAAATTAATCTTAGTATTTTGGGCTTTATTAATTAGGAAGTTGAATAATGGAGAAGAACAAAATAGAAAAAAATTGGATTGGGTCATCTTGCAAATTAAGTTACAAGCCCAATCCTAAGAAACCTTACCCAACCCAAAACCCCTTGGCCCAAGAAGAAAATTTCAGATTTTTTTAGCAAAAAATAATCATAATTACATGACATAAAGTAGTGGGGGGCAAGGAAATCAAGGAAGAAAACAAGGAGAGGAAAACATGGATTAGTGGGTTTTCTTTAAATTAAAAAAATATTTTCTTTTTAATAAAATATATGAAAATTTTCGAAATTCTTGCCTATAAATAGAAGAGAAGATTTATGAAAAGAGGGGGAAAAAAGAGGGGAAAAATAGGAAGAGAAGAAAAAATAAAAAAAATTCTCTGCTGTTGTATACACTCGATATACACTCTGGACACAGAAGTATACACGGAAAAAAGTTCAATTTTTGAGAGTTTCTTTTGAGAATTGAAAAAAGTTCAAAGCTAGAAAGACAAAACAAAGAGAAAATCTGGAATATATTTTTCTTTTCTATTTTTTATTGGTTTTTTGTTTTTTTCCGTATTGCTGGAATTTTCGGGATTGAGGTGTTGAAGCTACTGCTGGTTGTTACTGTTGTTGTTGCTGTATTTTCACCGCCCTGTTGATTTTCCATCTTCCATTCCTTTCAAAACCAGGTACCTCTCTTTCATACGAAGCTGTAAAGATGAATTGTGGAAATAGAAATGAAGAACAGATTTGATTATATGTTGTTGTGTAGATTTTAGTTTAATTTTGTAATTTGTTTGTTGTAGTAGTTTGTAGTAAGAAGAAAAACACAACAAAAACAATGTAGTAGTAGTAATGGTAGTAGCAGCATAGTATAGTAATAGTTATAAATCACCTAGCTAAATAGGTAAAAACTATAAAACAAGGCTGAATAACTCTAATATGAATCGACAATAGCAAATCCAGCCAACCCACGTAGGTAATAAGATTTAAAAGTTGATATCTGGATTCGAGTAAGTTTAAAAGGGAAACAACTTAATTGGAGCAATAACTAAGGTGAAGCTGGCTTTGGTGGCATTAGATAAGCTTGGCTCGTAGTAGAATCGGTAGTTTTAAATTGGTGATTAGTCTATTCGTAGACAGAGGCTCAGATGTGTTTAAGTTTAACAAAGGGAAACAAGTAGATACTGAAACAATTTAAGTAAGATAGATCTGTAATGATATAAGGTTTAGCCATAATGAAACCAGTGATATAATTAAGCATCAGTGAATAACTTATTTAACTTTTTTTAGATATTGTAATTAGTTAGCCAAATCATTCTTATTTGATCAATGCCAATAGATAGTTAAGCTTGTGCTTAGATTTTTCTATTTCTGAACAGCAAACAATTAGACAATAGTATAAAACTTTAGTTGTAAATCGGATTGGAAACAGTCAGTATTTTGTGTATCAACTTTTCATTATCTGATTAATAAAAATAATTTGATTTCATTTCTTAATCCTGTTTGATTGCACTATTTCTGGTTCTTTGTACTTACTTTTCATAGCTATTTATTACCAATAGGTTTGGGTTTAATATGCAAATTAGTTCGAATCGTAGTATGAAGTCAATGAGGCCGGTGAATGTAAGACTAAAAATAGCCTGGGCCTTGGATATTTGGATGGCTAGAACGCGGGTTTGATGAAGAGAAGACCAGGCCCAATTAAATAACAAATCCAATGGGCTTGGAATATTTATTAAAAATCGTTTAAGGTAAAAACAATGTATAGCAAACATAGTTGAACAAATAGGATTGGACTTTAATAAATAATTGGGATGAGCCTCGCCCGACTTCAAACACCGGGGCCCCCATTTAGTAATAAGATAATAAAGTAGACTCGGGAAAGCTAATAGCGAATTCCATAGCTTCTCCCAAAAAGATTTAAAAGCCGATAGACGTTATTTAGGGCACGATTTAACGTACTTTCCTATGAACGAGTGTGCACTTGGTGCGACTCAAATCCAAATCCCGGCAAAGCTGAAATACATCGAAAGTCACAGGCGTATTGGTTGCGGTGTGACTCGAGGCGTGTTTTCGCGATGCCGCAAATTCTCTAAAAAATAATACTTAATGTAAAAAGCACTATATGTTGTTAAAATCTGTAATTAAGTCAAACAAGAGTCGGGAACGACAATTGAGCGACCGTGCTAAAACCACGGAACCCGGGAATGCCTAACACCTTCTCCCGGGTTAACGAGTTCCTTATCCGGATCTTTGCTTCGCAGACATTTTTAAGAGTCAAAATTCCTCGGATTCGGGATTAACCGGTGACTTGGGACACCATTATCATTCCCAAGTGGCGACTCTGATTAATCTCAATAAAATCCCGAACCGATTGTCCTTTAATTGGAAAAACTCCTTCCCTTACGTTATTTTTATCCGTTTCGGATATTTGAGCGTCGGGGTATACCCTACGAGCGTATTTATATTTATGCTTATGTGGGGTAGTAAAAAAGGGAGGTGTGACACCCAAAACCCCCCTGAACTATGATCCCCCTTCGTATAACCCCCTCTCCCATCGCTTGTGTGGAGTTTAGGATTAATTAAATTAATTACCCCTGTGGCATGCCACATGACATATTTATAATTTAATTAGGGTGTGTATCATACATACTACAACTAATGCGATGGGGTTTTTTTATACTAAGGGTGATATAGTTCAGGGGTTTCCTGGGGACACTCAATAATTTTGATAGTAAATTGATAATAATATAGTCTAGACGGGTTTAAGGGTATTAACTCTTTATAAAATTGCTTAATTATTTAAGAAATTTTTACACCATATAGAAAACCTTAGTACCCTATTTATCAATAATAAATACCATTTTAAAATATTACATCCTATTAAATACCTTTTATCCTTTATAGTAAAAAATTTACATATAGTTACATCCTTCAATTAAGGCACCATATATGCTAACTATTATTTTTCTCTCTCCCTTTTTGTATTTTTCTCATATAATTACCGCGTATTTGCAAACCTCAATACAAGTTCTTTCTGTTTGCATACAACTAGACTCTATTCACCCACAAACCCTAGTTTCTTACCCAAATTCTCAATTTTCGTTTGGATTTACAGCAGCTTTTTGCTCTGTTTTGGTCAGTTCCAAGGCGCGTCGTGTGTGTGTTAACTGCTGTGAAGTCCGCTACTTTTCAGGTCTAAGAGGGCCTATTCGTTTTCGTTCAAGGAAGGTGACGAAGCTTGGCTTCTTCCATGGAAACGCAGCCCTGAAAGTGAGATGTAAAAGCGACGACCTGATGGTTGTAGGGTGATCGACGGGGGTTTGTTCTCTTATGGTGGAAGGTTCTCAAGGTCAAATGGCTATTGACGCCTTGGAGAAGAAGACTGACGGAGGGACATAAGAGGCTCAAGGTCTTATGGTTGAAGGTTCTCAATAAAGAGAAAATCTGTATTCGAATATATTCTTCAGCTGTATTCACTTGTATTCAGATTTAATCAGTTGTATTTAACTATTCTATTCAGTAGTAGTTAGTTGTATTTAAGTATTTTATACAATTATATTCAGTTGTATTCAGTTATATTCAACTATTTTATTCAGCAGAAGTTAGTTGTATTTTGTTGCATTCAATAGTTTATTCAGCTGTATTCAGTTGTATTTTTATTGTATTCAAGTGTTTTATTTAGATGAATTAAGGTGTATTTTATTGTATTCAACTGTATTATTCATATGTATTTCTCTTTATTTAGATATAATACTATATATCTTTCAAATACAGATTAACGAGGGATCGTTTTAGTTCGTTGGGTTAAATTAGGAGAATATCATGTGATTTTATTTTTCTTCCGTTTTTAACTCAGATAAGTTACTGTATTTAATGTTAATGTCTCTTGAATACATGCATGTCAAACTTAGCTGGAATTCTAGATTTTACGCATATATTTTTTGTTGTATTAATG
This sequence comes from Nicotiana noctiflora, assembly GCA_032618575.1. Classification (NCBI taxonomy): domain Eukaryota; kingdom Viridiplantae; phylum Streptophyta; class Magnoliopsida; order Solanales; family Solanaceae; genus Nicotiana; species Nicotiana noctiflora. The sequence goes on along the minus strand of JASVEL010008299.1, from coordinate 23,923 downwards.
AATATAACAACTAAAATATATATATGAAATATATTGTATAAAAACATAAAAGGTATCTATAGCACGTAATATAGCAAAGAGTATCTATAAATAGCTAATTAGACAAAAAAGATGATGCTTTATGAAAAATTCTATTTTTTTAATCCGCTCCGTATTATAACTTTTGATCTATATATATCTTTATCGTTAGCAAGTTGTATTTACTTTCACCATTAGTGTAACTCCAACGGAAAATGAGTGAATTCTTTAAAGAAAAAGGTTCAAACTTTTTCCTTACCTTTTGTATGTAAGATTACTATCGAGTTGGAATTTTATTAGAAGAAATACAAAACATTTTCCTAAAAAGGAGTAATTAGACCAAAAAGAAGGTAAAAGTACTCAATTAATTTCGAATAATATATGACCACATTTAACCCTTCTCCCAATTTACAACCAATCTGTGGGTATGCAAGCAGTAAAACTTGCCAAGTGGAAAAACATCTTATATTAAGAAGCAAAAAGATGTTGCATCATTTTCAGGTTCAGACTTTCAGAAAAATCTTGAAACATTTATAATATTACCTCTGTTTTAATTTATATGTAATTTTTTTAATTCGTTCCAAAATAAAATAATAAAGAGAATTATATCTTTAAACAGTTATTATATTCTTTAGTACTCAGTCTATTCTAATTTATGTGAGGGACTAGTCAAGGTGAAGTAGTAGTAGGAGAATGGGAGTTCGCAAGCAAGAATAGAAATAATATTAATTTGCTGTTGGAAGATGATGGCCAAAGAAAATAGATAAGGACAGAAGAAAAGAAGCTTCCTCTCATTAATTAAATTAAACATGTACTTTTCTTGAGGAAAAGAAAAAAGATAAGAGAAACTTCCCAGAAAACGTTAGATCTGTACGGATCCGACATTGCATTCCCTACAAAGGAACACCAACGTTGTCTTTCACGATGTTATTTAGCTGCGAGATAGTACGATATTACAAGTTCAGCTGTTTCCTTTTAATTTATTTGATTATGCCTCATATTTGTTTTCAAGATCGTTGCATATCGCTAAAAAGGGGTCTATTTTTATTTTTTAGTTTTTAAAGTTTTACTCCTGGTGTTAGATAGTTATTCGCATTGGCTTCAGTGACGAAATCATAAATATTTTCAAGAATATTCCGACTTGAAGAAAATAATTAAAATTTTTCGACAAAGGGTGTTCAATATATATTTTATACATCTAAAATTAATATTTAGCTTATATACACATCCAAGCAAGAGGTTGTGAGTTCGAGTGTCCTCAAGAGCAATATGAGAAGTTCTTGGAGGAAGGATGCCGATGGTCTATTTGGAAACAACCTCTCTACCCAGGTAGGGGTAAGGTCTGCGTACAGACTATCCTCTCCAGACCTCACTAAGCGAGACTATACTGGGTTGTTATTATTGTTATTGTTATTGTTACACATTGTAAGTCATAATATTTCAACAAAGAGCGGTTAGTTGGCCACCCTTTGCAAAAGGTGGTCTCGCCCCTGACCGGAGCTAATTAATTTGAGTTCCTGTCGCATAAGAGCTATTATAGGGGGAGTGTTTCTTATTGAGGCGGAGTTAGGATTTAAAGCTTATGAGTTCAGGAATGAATGACATTGTTCTAAACTAATAATTTATATATATTAAGTGAATTTTATAAGATAAATACTAGCATTGAACCAGAACTATTGGATTCGGCCGAACCCATAAACCCAACACTACCTTCGCCCCGTTTCTTATCATAGTACTAATTCTTTCCATTCGTTGAGCTCAAACTCGAGATATTTGATTAACAATTTATTGTCTAATTGAGAAAACGACATGATATATATTGTGTGTTTGGAATGGAAGAAAATATTTTCCGAAAAATATTTTCTAATTTTTTCATGTTTAATTGGCTTAGATGTAATTTATGGCAAAAAAATGTCTTTGCAACCAAAAGATGGTAGTAACATCCAGTGATTCACCAACCAAATAGTGATGACCATATTTTATTAATCATTTCGAGCTTCTGAGGCCTTGAAAACCTCATTTTATGTTGCCTCGATTTATGTGCACGATCCGAGCATGTAGCCGGAAAGATTTTGTGATAGAAAATATGAATTCTATGAGAAATTTGGATAAAAATGATATTAATATTGATATGGTTGACTTCGGTCAACATTTTTGGTAAACGGATCCGGATCCGAGATTGGATGGTCCCGAGAGGTCCGTAGAAAAATATGGGACTTGGACATGCGTCCGGAGTCGAATTCTGAGGCCTAGAGCCCAAGTTATGAATTTTTATGTGAAATTGTTTTTTTGATGCAATTATTAAAGGAAATAAATTAATTGACCTTGGTATCGGGCTCGTATTTTGGTTCCGACGCCCGGTACAAGTCTTAAATATTATATATGTGATTTCTGTAAAGTTTGGTGACATTTGGATGTCGTTTGAGAGGTTTTGGACCTTGAGTCCCAAGTTTGAAAGTTTTGAAAACTAAAGGTATGAAAATCATGCATATGAGGCTTGATTTGATGAAAACGAGGTGATATTGGCGATGTGATCGCACGAACAAGTTCATAATGTATTTTTGAGGTTATGTGCATATTTGGTTTGGAGCCCCGAGGGCTCGGGTGAACTTTGGATAGGCCACGAGGTCAATTTTTTCATGTTGGAAGTTGCTGTCTGCAACTGGTCTGCAGAGTTCGCAAATGCGAACAATAGTTCGCAAATGCGAACTCCCCACTATTCTGCAGAGCTCGCAAATGCGAACAATAGTTCGCAAATACGAACTCCCCCCTATTGTGTCTGTGTTCGCAAATGCGAACAATAGTTCGCAAATGCGAACTTGACCCTTCTGTGCCTGTTCTCGCAAATGCGAGCTAAAGTTCGCAAATGCGAACTGGCCACTATTCCGCCTGGGTTCGCAAATGCGAACAATAGTTCGCAAATGCGAACCTCCCCATATTTGGCCTGTGTTCGCAATTGCGAACAATAGTTCGCAAATGCGAACTTCCCAGTTTTGCCTTGGCTTCGCAAATGCGAAGAAATGTTCGCAAATGCGAACTTTCCACCCTTAGCTTATTTTTCAAACTCCAGAAATTGGTCGGGGTTCGCAATTGCGAACCCATGTTCGCAAATGCGAACACAGAGACCTGAAAAACACGAATTTCAGTCATTTCTTCATTTTTCACAAAACCAAAACACCCATTTGCGACTCTTCGAGGATTTCTTCTTCATCAAAACGATTGTAAGTCACTTTTTACTTAATTCTTTCAATTCCTAACATCATTAAACATGTTTTTCATAAGAAATCAAAGATTTTCATGGTAAAATTCTTGTTTTTGTTAGAAAATAGGGTTTTTCATAAATTGGGGAATCGGACCTCGAATTGAGGTCCGATTTTGAAACAAATTATATATATGAACTCGTGGGGGAATGGGTAACCGGATTTTGGTCCTAACCCCGAATTCCGACCATGTGGGCCCGGGGTTGAAATTTACTATTCATGGCAGAATGTTGTAAAAGTGTTATTTGGTATTAAGAATTAGTTTGTGGAGTAGAATTGATGATATTAAATCAATTGTGTATAGATACGGTTGGATTGGAGCCAAATTGAAAGAAAAGACATTTCCACGAATTGGATTGTTCATAAGTATTCGAGGTAAGTGTTTGTTCTATCCTAGCTTGAGGGAATAGGATTATGTGTTATGTGTTATGTGATCGAGTGCGGTGTATGGGCTGTGGTGACGAGCATCCATACATTAGCGTCTAGTATGACCGTGAGTCGTTGAAAAATGATATTTTGAGATATATTACATGTGAATCGTTATTGTTCTCCCTTGTTGGGACTTGTTGTGAAGATAATTATTGATTGCCCTTGATGGGACGATTTATGAATTGTTGTTTCTTTCTCTCCCCTTAACTGTGATTGTTATTTGGGTGAGGAAGAGTGATAATGCACGAAGGGTGATGCCGTGCCATGTTTATTTATTTATGCACGAAGGTTAATGCCGTGCCATGTTTATTTATTGATTATGCACGAAGGATCATGCCGTGCCCTGTTATTGAACCATGTACGAAGGATCATGCCGTACCATGGATGTGAGGATGAGAGTAAAAGCACGAAGGGTGATGCCGTGTACTTTATTTGTTTATTTGGTAAGGATGAGAGTAAAAGCACGAAGGGTGATGCCGTGCAACTATTTGCTATTCCTTGACTTGATATTACTTGTTTTTCCATTATATTTTATTTGGGTGATGACGTGCAACTATTTGCCATTCCTTGACTTGATATTACTTGTGTTTCCATTATACCTTGTTTTCCTTGTGAACTTATTAACTGTTGTTAATTGTTGAGTTCTTTGAGATATTCCTTATTGTGTTATTACTTGGTTAATTCTTGTTATTTGTGGTAATATGATTATTGATAAATTTGGGAGCGGGTGGTACGCCTACCACAAGATATGATTATTAAAATATTTGGGAGCGGGTGGTACGCCTACCACAAGATATGATTATTGAAATATTTGGGAGCGGGTGGTACGCCTACCACAAGATATGATTATTGAAATATTTGGGAGCGGGTGGTACGCCTACCACAAGATATGATTATTGATATATTTGGGAGCGGGTGGTACGCCTACCACAAGATATGATTATTGATATATTTGGGAGCGGGTGGTACGCCTACCACAAGATATGATTATTGATATATTTGGGAGCGGGTGGTACGCCTACCACAAGATATAATTATTGTGATAGTTGGGAGCGGGTGGTACGCCTACCACGAGATATGAAATGAGAGAGGAATTGAGACATGAAAGTCAGATTTATTATGTTGATTAGATTATTTTAGATATCGTGAGTTATTGAATATTATTTCAGAGCAGAGTATTTCCTTATAAATGTGTTATATATATATATATATTGTAACTGCAGCTCTGATACCAACTTGTCACGACCCGGATTTTCCCCCAACATCGGGATCGTGATGGCGCCTACTCGTGGTAGCTAGGCAAGCCACTGTATTCATACTATCCTGTTTTTAACACAATTTTGATTGAATAAATGCGGAATACTTTATCGAAATGGAAATAACAATTCACAAGGTAAAACCATACCAAAAATCCTCTACCCAAGATGTGGAATCACCAACTCACAAACTACTATGGAATACTACACATAAAAGTCTGAAGAAATATAACACAATTCTGTTTGTCTCGGAACAAAGAGACTCCAGCTAATAATATAGATAAAGAGAGAGACGCCGGGCCTGCGGACGCCTGCAAGCTACCTCGGTCTCAAATATGATCAACTCCCACGCAATCTACTTACTCCTGCCGCTGCTGCTGTCCGTAACCTGTATCTGCGCAAGGTGCAGTGTTAATACAGGATGGCAAGGTTATTGCCTATGCTTCGAGGCAGTTGAAGATGCATGAAAAGAATTACCCAGAGCATGATGTAGAATTTGCGGCGATTATTCACGCATTGAAGATCTGGAGGCATTATTTGTATGGTGTATAGTATGTGAAGTATACACCGATCATAAGAGCCTTCAGTATTTGTTTAAACAAAAAGAGTTGAATTTGAGGCAGAGAAGGTGGATGGTATTGCGAAAAGATTTTGATGTCACCTTTTTATATCATCAGGGAAAAAGCAAACGTGGTGGCTGACGCTTTGGGTAGGAAGTCAGCCAGTATGGGCAGTCTTGTTTATATTCCAGTCAATCAGAGGCCAATTGCTTTGGATGTTCAGTCCTTGGCCAATCGATTTGTGAGGTTGGATATTTCTGAGCCTAGTCGAGTACTAGCTTGCACGATCGCTCGCTTTTCATTATTGGAGCGTATCCGCGATCAACAATATAATTATTCTTATTTATGTGACCTTAGAGACACGGTTCGACGAGGAGGTGCTAAACAGGTCAGCTTAGATGCTGATGGGATCCTGAGGATGCAAGGGCGCATTTGTGTGCCAAATGGTTATCAATCGTGCATCCAGTTTTTCACGTATCTATGCTTCGGAGATACCACGGCGATCCCACACATGTGTTAGACTTCAGTACTGTCCAATTGGACAATGATATATCTTACGAAGAGGAATCGGTAGCCATTCTAGACAGGCAGGTTCGACAGCTGAGGTCGAAGAGTTATCCTTCTGTGCGTGTTCAGTGGAGAGGTCAGCCTCCTGAGGCATCGACCTGGGAGTCCGAGTCTGATATGCGGAGCCGCTACCCACACTTGTTTCCTGACTCAGGTACTACTTTCTTTTGTCCGTTCGAGGACGAACGGTTGTTTTAGAGGTGGAGATTGTGACGACCCAAAGGGTCATCACTTATTTTATTAATCATTTCGAGCTTCCGAGGCCTTGAAAACCTCATTCTATGTTGCCTCGATTTATGTGCACGATCCGAGCATGTAGCCGGAAAGATTTTGTGATAGAAAATATGAATTCTATGAGAAATTTGGATAAAAATGATATTAATATTGATATGGTTGACTTCGGTCAACATTTTTGGTAAACGGATCCGGACCGGAGATTTGATGGTCCCGAGAGGTCCGTAGAAAAATATGGGACTTGGACATGCGTCCGGAGTCGAATTCTGAGGCCTAGAGCCCAAGTTATGAATTTTTATGTGAAATTGTTTTTTTGATGCAATTATTAAAGGAAATAAATTAATTGACCTTGGTATCGGGCTCGTATTTTGGTTCCGACGCCCGGTACAAGTCTTAAATATTATATATGTGATTTCGTAAAGTTTGGTGACATTTGGATGTCGTTTGAGAGGTTTTGGACCTTGAGTCCCAAGTTTGAAAGTTTTGAAAACTAAAGGTATGAAAATCATGCATATGAGGCTTGATTTGATGAAAACGAGGTGATATTGGCGATGTGATCGCACGAACAAGTTCATAATGTATTTTTGAGGTTATGTGCATATTTGGTTTGGAGCCCCGAGGGCTCGGGTGAACTTTGGATAGGCCACGAGGTCAATTTTTTCATGTTGGAAGTTGCTGTCTGCAACTGGTCTGCAGAGTTCGCAAATGCGAACAATAGTTCGCAAATGCGAACTCCCCACTATTCTGCAGAGCTCGCAAATGCGAACAATAGTTCGCAAATGCGAACTCCCCCTATTGTGTCTGTGTTCGCAAATGCGAACAATAGTTCGCAAATGCGAACTTGATCTTTCTGTGCCTGTGTTCGCAAATGCGAGCTATAGTTCGCAAATGCGAACTGGCCACTATTCTGCCTGGGTTCGCAAAGGCGAACAATAGTTCGCAAATGCGAACCTCCCCATATTTAGCTTTTGTTCGCAATTGCGAACAATAGTTCGCAAATGCGAACTTCCCAGTTTTGCCTTGGCTTCGCAAATGCGAAGAAAAGTTCGCAAATGCGAACTTCCCACCCTTAGCTTATTTTTCAAACTCCAGAAATTGGTCGGGGTTCGCAATTGCGAACCCATGTTCGCAAATGCGAACACAGAGACCTGAAAAACACGAATTTCAATCATTTCTTCATTTTTCACAAAACCAAAACACCCATTTGCGACTCTTCAAGGATTTCTTCTTCATCAAAACGATTGTAAGTCACTTTTTACTTAATTCTTTCAATTCCTAACATCATTAAACATGTTTTTCATAAGAAATCAAAGATTTTCATGGTAAAATTCTTGTTTTTGTTAGAAAATAGGGTTTTTCATAAATTGGGGAATTGGACCTCGAATTGAGGTCCGATTTTGAAACAAATTATATATATGAACTCGTGGGGGAATGGGTAACCGGATTTTGGTCCTAACCCCGAATTCCGACCATGTGGGCCCGGGGTTGAAATTTACTATTCATGGCAGAGAATGTTGTAAAAGTGTTATTTGGTATTAAGAATTAGTTTGTGGAGTAGAATTGATGATATTAAATCAATTGTGTATAGATACGGTTGGATTGGAGCCAAATTGAAAGAAAAGACATTTCCACGAATTGGATTGTTCATAAGTATTCGAGGTAAGTGTTTGTTCTATCCTAGCTTGAGGGAATAGGATTATGTGTTATGTGTTTTGTGATCGAGTGCGGTGTATGGGCTGTGGTGACGAGCATCCATACATTGGCGTCTAGTATGACCGTGAGTCGTTGAAAAATGATATTTTGAGATATATTACATGTGAATCGTTATTGTTCTCCCTTGTTGGGACTTGTTGTGAAGATAATTATTGATTGCCCTTGATGGGACGATTTATGAATTGTTGTTTCTTTCTCTGCCCTTAACCGTGATTGTTATTTGGGTGAGGAAGAGTGATAATGCACGAAGGGTGATGCCGTGCCATGTTTATTTATTTATGCACGAAGGTTAATGCCGTGCCATGTTTATTTATTGATTATGCACGAAGGATCATGCCGTGCCCTTGTTATTGAACCATGTACGAAGGATCATGCCGTACCATGGATGTGAGAATGAGAGTAAAAGCACGAAGGGTGATGCCGTGTACTTTATTTGTTTATTTGGTAAGGATGAGAGTAAAAGCACGAAGGGTGATGCCGTGCAACTATTTGCTATTCCTTGACTTGATATTACTTGTTTTTCCATTATATTTTATTTGGGTGATGACGTGCAACTATTTGCCATTCCTTGACTTGATATTACTTGTGTTTCCATTATACCTTGTTTTCCTTGTGAACTTATTAACTGTTGTTAATTGTTGAGTTCTTTGAGATATTCCTTATTGTGTTATTACTTGGTTAATTCTTGTTATTTGTGGTAATATGATTATTGATAAATTTGGGAGCGGGTGGTACGCCTACCACAAGATATGATTATTAAAATATTTGGGAGCGGGTGGTACGGCTACCACAAGATATGATTATTGAAATATTTGGGAGCGGGTGGTACGCCTACCACAAGATATGATTATTGAAATATTTGGGAGCGGGCGGTACGCCTACCACAAGATATGATTATTGATATATTTGGGAGCGGGTGGTACGCCTACCACGAGATATGATTATTGATATATTTGGGAGCGGGTGGTACGCCTACCACAAGATATGATTATTGATATATTTGGGAGCGGGTGGTACGCCTACCACAAGATATAATTACTGTGATAGTTGGGAGCGGGTGGTACGCCTACCACGAGATATGAAATGAGAGAGGAATTGAGACATGAAAGTCAGATTTATTATGTTGATTAGATTATTTTAGATATCGTGAGTTATTGAATATTATTTCAGAGCGGAGTATTTCCTTATAAATGTGTTATATATATATATATATATTGCAACTGCACAGGTTTATGTGGGTGTCTTGTCTAGCCTTGTCACTACTTCGCCGGGGTTAGGCCGGGCACTTACCGACACATGGGGTCGGTTGTGTTGATGCTACACTTCTGTGCTTTTTGCAGAGATCACAGTGTTGGAGCAGCTTTCGGACTGCAGTAGTAGTAGGATTTTTTAGGAGTTGTCTTCAGCCCAGGGACTCTCGAGGTAGCCTAGCCGGCATTCACAGGCCGAAGTCCCTATCATTTATTTCAGTTGTCTCTTTGTTCCGAGACAAACAGAATTGTGTTATATTTCTTCAGACTTTTATGTGTAGTATTCCATAGTAGTTTGTGAGTTGGTGATTCCACATCTTGGGTAGAGGATTTTTGGTATGGTTTTACCTTGTGAATTGTTATTTCCATTTCGATAAAGTATTCCGCATTTATTCAATCAAAATTGTGTTAAAAACAGGATAGTATGAATACAGTGGCTTGCCTAGCTACCACGAGTAGGCGCCATCACGATCCCGATGTTGGGGGAAAATCTGGGTCGTGACACAAATACAGTCAAAACACATGCAAGTTGAGTTCACGACAGCGAAGTCTGGAATCTCACCATTAACTACACTCAACCCGACCAAATATGGGAAGAATCGAGTTCGAGAAAAATAAATATTCGAGACTAAAGGAAAGCTGGTTGGAAAGGACAAACAAGGGGGCAAAATATCCACCCTTAATCGAATATTACGATATAAATCTCGCCCGATATTAACGACACGATTTACCAGAAGCAAATTTTTAAATCTTTCTTTAATTCAATCATTTACTGTTCTTTGGTCTTTCGTGCTAAATTAATTATATATATTTTAAACTGCGTATAAATTCAATTATTACTCATTTTAAGAATAAATATTAATGTAACTATATAATTATAGTAGTAATAATTTTTTCGTAATCATTAGGCCGAACAATATTAAAAGTGGAACTGACAAAGCTTTTGGAGTATGTTCCTAGTCCGATCAAAGAGAGTAATGAGGAGCCTAGTGACAAGATAATAAGTTGGGCTTCGGAATCAAAATATCGTTATTTTGGACTCAAAGACATAAATAAGTGAAAAAAAAAGAATCTTGAATGCTTTAAGTGTAAATAAATGTGCTATTTTTAAAATAAAGTAAACATAGTGCCACTTATATAAAAACTCTTTACAAAGGGACTAAGGGCGTTAAAATCTCAAAAAAAAACCATAATATATATAACGCCAGCTCACCCGGCGCTATATAGTGACGGTAACTGCACCGTTATTATATAGCATCAGGTGAGCTGGCATTATATGCTGACATCTAGTATAGCGTCAGACGATCTGGCGTTATACCCTTTTTTTTCCTGACCCCAGCAATAATACCAGGGTACAATAATTCAAAAGTGTATAGTCTTATTTGACGGTATATATTTAAAGAAAATTTTCCGTTCTCTCCATTTTCTATATAAAGAGGTTAGAATCGCATATAAATGCATTCCAAAAATTTTTTAACTCTTGTTGCTCTTGTTGAAACGTTTATTATTGTAAAATTCTATAATACTTTTTTATTATGTTTGAAGAGCGTAGGATAAGAGTTTCATTATATTGGGACGGTGGGATTGTGATGGAGAATACGTGGGCTACAATTTACTTGCTAAGTGTCATGTTAGATTGCCATTGACAATGGAGTATGATACATTGATATCATTGTTATGCAAAAAAATGAGTGTGAGGAAACGTTCCGTGATACTTAAAGTAACCGGAAGATATCTGTATTTCGTCACTCCGCAAGTGATTGATTTTTATTTGGAGTTTAACATCGACGATGATGAAACTTAGCGTGATTTTTTGAGGATTCCGTACGAATGTCGTGGTTTTCTTGTAATCACAATGTTGAAGATGTACGTGAAGGTCGAAGACGTTCCAAAAAATGAGGTTGTGCATGGTAGAGATAATCCCCAGTCATCGGGTGGTTATTCTGGAATAATGTTTTCCGTACAAGTTCCGTATGAAAGAGTTATCTTTGATTTAAACTTATCACCGCTGGTGAATGAGCAAGGAGAAACTAATTTATACCATGCTTTCCATAACTCACAAGACGAGTGGTAAATTTCAATTTTTATTTGTGTTAATTATGTATATTTTTATTATACTGAATTTGTAATATCGCTCACATATTTAATAGGGGATACCAACCGAATATGAATTTTACAAGTGGCCCATCCCGTAGTCATCACCTAATTGATAACATCCATCATGGAATTTTATCACATTACGACTTGTAAGTGAAGTGGTTTACGTAAAATATGGAAATCATTTATTAATTTAGTAGCTTATACTTTTGTTGGTTGTGCTGTGAAAACGAGCAAGTTGAACTCACTCAATTGCCCAAAAATGATGTATTACATTGGGACCTGGAAGATGCACAAAGTGAGGAACAGAATAGTGATTACGATAACAATGCGAATGAATTCGGTGATGAGACACCTTTTGCTCATGAGGATGGTGATGCAGAGGATGAGGAGGAAAGACCTGATTTGAAGAGAGATCCCCTAGGCGAAGAGTGTATGAGTCCGACGTGCCGTTTCATTCAAGAGAGATTTCTTATATTGATAACTTGCCAAACCTGCCGGATGTGAAAGCTCTCACAAGGGATTTTGATAAAATCTCGGTAGCAATGTGGGATGAGTCTAGACCAACGATGCTTGCAAAGGGGATGCTTTTTCCTGATAAAGAGCGCCTAAGCAGGGCTTGTAAATTGCACAACGTAAAAGAGTGTCATGAAATGTAGGTAGCAGATTCAAGTCCGACGGTATACAAGGTTATTTATCGCAAATGGTTTTGACATGTAATTGGATGCTGCGTGCGACCAAGAAGAAAACAAGTATGTGAAAAGTGGGTAAATACATTCCCACCCATACATGCGAAATGGACACATTCAACGGGAATCACTTCAACTTGGATATTGACTTGATTTTTCTTGTTCTTATTCACACATTGAACAGTCCATAAGGTATAAAATCAAAGAGTGCATTACATCAGTCGAGCAGGAACATGGCCATATCATTACTAAAAAAAGGCATTTCTCGAGCGCAAACGAGCGTTGAAATATTGTGTGGTAACAAGGATAAGTCATTTGTAGATCTTCCTAGTTACATGGCTGCACTGCAGCATTTCAACCCCAGGACGATTGTTGAGTGGAAGCTTGAGCGTAGTGCAGGTAAACTTGAATATATATTCAATTACGTGTTCTGGGTGTTTAAACCAGCATTGATGATTTTTTTGCATTATCACCCAGTAATATCCATAGACGGCACTCATGTCTATGAAAAGTACGATATTAAGCTATTAATATAGCCGTGGCAGTAGATGCTAATGGACATATATTTCCTCTAGTTTTTGCTATTTATGCCAATTAAAACCAAGAGAGGTGGATGTTATTTTTGAACCATATGAAGGCGTCTCCGATCGGCACCGCTCAATCATGGTTGTGATCAAAGCATAGTCTAGCTGTATCCGGCCAGTCCTAATAATCCGATAAAATCTCATCTCGTCCAGGTGATGGACCATGCGGGGATGTAGAATGCGGGGAGGACTCAAAAACTCCCATAGTAGATCCACTCTCCTAGCCTGGAAAGTCTTTGTAACCAACTGTCCCTTCTAGATATACTCGGATCTATGTTGGAGCTGTAGGGCTAATATATCCAAAGTCCGAGTGACATGATGTATAGGCGCATCCATGTCGTCATCTGTAAAATCATAATTTTTAATAACTTAATTGTACAAATCATCATTAATAATTATGTATTTTTTATAAATTAAATTTATATTTTTAATAACGCAATTACATAAATTATTTACGTATGGGTGCCGGACTCGATATTTTTGAGACCCAGTGGCACCAAACTATTATTAATAGTTATATTTTTTTTTCTAATTTAAATTCATAATTTTAATAACTTAATTGTATAAGTTACTTGCGTATGGGTTCTGTGCTCGATATTTTTGAGGCCCAGTAGCACGAAATTATCATTAATAGTTATTTTTTTTAATTTAAATTCATATTTTTAATAACTTAATAGTACAAATTACTTACATATGGGTTCCGTGCTCGATATTTTTGAGGCCCAGTGGCACCAAACTATCATTAATAGTTATATTTTTTTTATAATTGAAATTCATATTTTTTAATAATTCAATTGTACAAAGTACTTAAATATGGCTTCCGGGCTAGATATTTTTGAGGCCCAGTGGCCATATCTTTTTTTTATATAATTTAAATTCATATTTTTAATAACTTAATTGTACAAAATACTTACGTATGTGTTTCGGGCTCGATATTTTTGAGGAACAGTGTCACCAAACTATCATTAATAGTTATTGTAAACACGTGATTTTTGACCCTCCCCGAGATTTTCTATATTTTTAGCATAAAATATTTAGTTTAGTTTTAATATAGCTATTTTTAGTTAAATTTGACTCTTTTACTTTATTTCCACCTTAAGATAAAAAATAACAAAAAAATATAGTTTTATTAATGTTTCGTAGCTATTTTAAACTTGAAAAATACAAAAATAGTACTTTATATTTTTATCTTTTTATAAAAATGAAAATAATAAAAAAATAGTTTCATTAATATTTTGTAGTTATTTTGATTACCTAGGATTAATTAAATAACGTCATTCTTGATTCTGGGCGGAGAATAATATTCGGGTTCAAACTACCCGGTTTTATAATTTTCGGACATAGCCCGTAATAACCCGACAATACACTAAGGGGGAGGGATGGGAGAATGATTAAAAAATAAAAAAAAGAGAATAAAAAAAACAAAAAGAAAAGACAAAATGAGACATGGCCAAGTGGGGGGGAGGCCACGGGTGATGGCTTGTGGGATTTTAAAAGAAAGAAGTGAATGGGGAGGGGAAAATGCACATGCACACATGCACACTACTTTAAAAAGTTAAAAAAGGGTGCTGAACAATGGACAAAGATGGGCATAAAAATAGATTGAAAAAGAAGAAGAAAAACGGCAAGTGGGGAGGGGACATGATATGGTGTTTCTTGGATTTTTTTTTTTAAAAAAAGGGAGAGAGAGATATGCATATGAGGGGCTCGATTTTTTTTAAAAAAAAGGAGAAAGGCTACTGTCATTTGGGAGAACAAAAAAACGTTCACTTCGTCCTCAACTCACCATACCGGAAAACAAACCTTCGCGCGCCAGACCAGCCATCCTTACGTCCCAAACGACCACCTCCAGTAGAAGCCCACTTCCAGTCGCGACTAGCAGTCCATCTCCAGCTTGTTCGAACAAATTCGAGGTTGCCGGAGACGTCGGGTGTTGTTATCTCCTGCTCGTTTTCTCAATTTCAAGATCTGCCCAGTTTCATTCGAGGTTGCCGGACATATTTGGGTTCCGTCGAGTCATAGCCGTCCAAATTTTCTGGTGTTGAGCGTTTGTAGAACCAAATTGCTATGTTTCGAGTTTCATTCGTATTCATACATTGCTGCTGTCATTCTTGTCTGTCATAAGGTACATGTTCGTCAACTCATTCGCTAATTAAAGAGAAATTGAACTTTTGTGTATTTGTTCTTTTAGCGATGTTAAATTGTTGGATCTTGTTAGAAGATTGAATTCGTATGCTAGTTTAATATTTTCCTATTAAACATTTCTCTTGTATCTAGTGTTGATGCTGAATTCATTATTTACGATTGGTTATCTATATAAGTTTCTTGCATTTGAGTGAAGGATCTGATCTGGTATGCATTTTACTCCAGATTTAAATGTATTGCTTGTTTTCTTTTCAATGAAGTAGGCAATAATTTAAAATATGGCAGAAACCTTTAAATATAGGCAAAGTTCCATTTGAGAATCAATGCCTCTAATTGGCATTTGACGTTTGTAATTGATTTAGTCTCAGCGAAAAGGGGTACATGTATTTGAATAATATCAGTAAGGCATTTTCTTAGTTGCTATTTTCTTTGATTTGTTTTTTTTGAGAATCAATTGATAAAATTAGGATTGAGGTGTGCCATGCCGAAAAAAAAATGATAATTGCATAGCCTCGTTTAATTAATATTGAATTGATCCTTAAATTTCGAGGCGTGCCATTTAGCTAAATTCCATGGCCCTCACAAAGTTCAAACGCTAGTTGCTTTAGGCGCAATTTTTTTTATATAATCTTACCTTCCTATTATGGGTGTGCATTTCATGCAACCCAAATCCAAATCCAAAAACGTCGAATAAGAACGTGTCGAGGATCCGGGTGCATTTCATGTGACGTGATCTAAAAACATGTCCTTAAACGGCGTTCATTTTCTTAAAAGTAAAATAATTTGACAAAAGCGGTAATTAATTCTAAAAATGCACAAATAGGATAATATGTATTAAAATCAAGTACTTTAGCCAAATGCGACAGTTGAGCGACCGTGCTAGAACCACGGAATTCGGGAATGCCTAATACCTTCTCCCGGGTTAATAGAATTCCTTATCCGGATTTCTGGTTCGCGGACCGTTAAATAGAGTCATTCTTTTCCTCGATTCGGGATTTAACCGGTGACTTGGGACACCATAAATCTCCCAAGTGGCGACTCTGAAATAATTAAAATAAATCCCATCTCGATTGTCCTTTAATTGGAAAAACTCTTTGCACCCTTGCGGGTGCGTAAAAGAGAGGTGTGACAGCTCTGGCGACTTTTTTTGAAGAGTCAAAATTCCTCGGAACCACTGGTTCAGGGTTTAAGAATTCGAGCTTGGAATAATTGTTGTATTTGGCTTATTTATTATCCGATTTTATTATATGTTTGTATTAATGTGTAAAATGATATTTTTATCGCTTTGATATTTTTTTTGAACTGTACATATAAATTGTGCCGAAACCAATCTCCTCTTTGAGTCTTCTAAATCATGAAGAAGGGTGCACTTCGTGTGACTTCTTTTCTGTATAGTGTCTAATTCCCGCCTTAGAACGAGGTTTGGATAAGTTGCAAAACCGGTGAAGCTTCTGTATTCCCGGGTTGCTGCCTCCTCCTCGGCTCGAGTTGTCCGCTCGGGTAAGCCAGGTCTAGAACAATAAACCCAGGTTTTTAAACCTAGAATAACAAAGCTTCATGCCGGATCCCTAGTAGGAACGTTTATCTGCATCATGTTGCATTTGACTTAGGGGACTCAACACAGGGGTTGTGTCCGTCTAGGACAGGTGACCTGAAATGAAAAGACCATCCTGCTGCATCCTGTTTGTTTTATGCATATATTTGCTTCAGACTTGCAGGCTAACCGTTTTTTTTATATTGAGGAAAATGAAAAAAAAAATAGTCTCAAAATAGTTTGTTTTTTTTACTTACTTAAAAAGAAAAAAAAACGTTTGTTGTAAAATAAAAAATGTTTGATCAAAATAAAAAATAAAAAAAATAGTTTCAAAATAGTTTGTTTTTTTACTTAAAAAGGAAAAAAAACGTTTGTTGTAAAATAAAAAAAATATGTGATTTCAAAATAGTTTGTTTTTTTTACTAATAAAAAAAAAAAGAAAAATTTTGTTTTAAACTTAAAAAAAAATGTGTGTGAAAAAATAATAAATAGTTTGTTTCCTTTAAAGATGTAGTTTGTTTGACCGAACTACGCTGGTTTGATTCTCACCACTAGGTGAGATACGTAGGCAACCCTCATCGGGTTCAACCACCCCTTTAAAAAATCAAAAAAAAATATGTGTTTAATTTTGTCAATAAAATCAAAGTGATGCCGTTTTTGCAAATAGCCGAATGTTCCGAAAGGACGCCGGAAGGCTGTTTTTGCAAAAATAGCCACTTTGAATCTTTATAAATAATTTTTGGGCACAACCTTGAAATATTCCCTCGCGAAAATGTTGAAAGGTCGTAGCCGCAAAAATCAAGTTGGGGTTACCACCCTTTTTCAAAAAAAAAATCAAAAATGTTGAATTTTAGTTTTCAATAAATCGAAGTGATGCTGTTTTATAAAATAGCCGAATGTTCCGAAAGGACACCGGAAGGCTGTTTTTTTTGCAAAAATAGCCACTTTGAATCATTTTTAATAATTTGCGGGCACAGCCTTGAAATATTCCTTGTGGAAATATTGCAAGGCCATAGCCGCAAAATCAAGTCCGGGTTCATACCCCTTTTGCAAAAATAACCAAAAAATGTCAAATTTTTGATTTTGTTATAAATAAGTCGGGTGATGCTATTCTTGCTTAAAATAAGCCGAATGTCCCTCAAAAAGACACCGGAAGGCTTTTGCAAGAATAGCCACTTTGAGTCATTTGTAAATAATTTTGGACACAGCCTGAAAATATTCCCTCGCGGAAATGTCGAAAGGCAAAAAAAAAAAAAAAAAAAAAAAAAAATCAAGTTTTGAGTCATCACTCAACTTTACAAAAATAATCACTTTATCCAATAAGCCGTTACATGGCCGGTCCTTGCATAAATAGCCACTTTTGGCATTTGAACTTCTTCAGTCTTGTATTGGCCTGTGTCGGTGCTGAATGATGCCCCATAGGCCCCAGGATTAAATTTTGAATTTATATCTTCTTTATAAAATTTTGCAAAAAAGAGCCACTTTGTCTGAATAAGCCATTATATGGCCAATTTATGAAAATATTCTTGTGTTGGTTTATGGTGATGCCGGACGATGCCCCATGAGCCACGGAATGAAAAAAAAAATTTTCAAGTTTATCTTTCTTAAATAAATTTTGCAAAAATAGTCATTTTTGTCAAATAAGCCATTATGTGGCCAATTTCGTAGAAAGTCATAATTGACACCAAAAATATTCTTATTCTTGTAGAAATCTCCTACACAAGTTTGTAGTTGGAGTCGGCTTCTATAATTTTCCTTCAAAGAAAAAAAAAAGAAATCAAAAAAAAAATCAAATAAACATTTCTTTATTTCTTGCATTAATTTGCAAGAACTACGCTCGGTCTGATTCATGCGGGGTCATGATACGTAGGCAATCCACATAGGATTCGACCATTTCCATAACCAAAAAAAAAAAAAAAAAAAAAAAAAAAAAAAAAAAAAAAAATAAAAAAAAAATAAAAAAGAAGAATGATCAATAAGCGGGATACCTTAATGCTGACATACTGGCTTTGTTTTGTTGTGTCCATTTCCAGAAAGGTGGTTGGTTGTGGTTCTGAAATAACTCTTCCCCGTAAGACAAAGTCAGAGGACGATGACAGAGGATCTCAAGACTGAGTGGGTTGGTACAGGTACCCGACAACAGCTGGTTGAACGGAACCACGGGTTAGTAGAGGAGGTCGAGATATTGAGACAACACGTGGCTGATATGTATCGGGCGTGGATGGATGGAAAAGCACCACCTCCGCCACCACCTAGCTTCCTGGACTCTGTCCTTACCCGTACCATGAACCCGATGCCAGATGATCTCCCGCACTCTCCATATATACCCGCCTATCACGACTTCTCCAGCCATTCGAGTAACTCAATTACTCGTCCCCCAACTATGTTTTCACAACGCTACTCCCGTCCCCAACACCACTACTCTCCCCGGGACAACCAAAATCGTACTTCACCTTCCAGGTACCCAGCTCCACAAAAGGCTTACCAACCCCCACGAACATACCGGAAACCCCCCGGGTCAGGTTTCAGGCCAAATAAGGCGTTTAGGGAGGAAAGGTTGCTGAAGCGAGAAAAGGCGCTCACCCCTATCGGAGAGTCCTATGCAAGTCTGTTTGAAAAGTTAAAACATGTCGGCCTGATTACGCCGCTCCCCGAATACACTCCCGATCCACGTGCAAGAAGCTTCGATCCTACTGCACGATGTGCATACCATTCCAATGTGAGAGGGCACGATATTGAGAGTTGCCGTACCTTGAAAAAGGAAATAGAAAGAATGATTCAAAAAGGGTGGTTGATTGTGGTCAATGATGATGACATGGGGCACACAAATCCTCTGGGGGGTGTATTGACTGGAGCTAAAAATGTTGAAGCAGATGGCAGCCTGGGCAATATTGACACAAAACTTAGTGGCTAAAATGTTGTGCTTGGTAATTGGGAAGATACTCCATCTTTTGGTCAGCTAGATGGAGCTTTGGTGGTTCGTTTTTGTCGTCATTTTTGTTGTCCGAGTTATTTTCAGGGTTTTCTTGTGGTCAAACTCTTTTGTCCTAGCAGTTTGCTTTGGTCTTGCCCAGTTTTGTTTCAGGGCTGTACACTAGTTTGTTTTGCTTGTTTTGTCATTGAACCATTTCGTCATTAGTTTAATGAAGCTTTCGGTCTTTTGTGACTTCCGGTCATTTTATTTATTTAGTTCTTTTACCCTTTAGATTTGTCTTGTGCTAAAACGCCGAATCTAGTAACATGACATGAGCACACATAATTGTGGCTTAATTCCAAAAGTTAATCATGAAGCAATTGGAAGATGATCGGGTCATTTAAAGGAAATAAAAACAATTTGAGATTATTTGGATCCCGAGTCATGTGAAACCGGGGCAACTAAAAAGGAAACAGTTAAAGGCAAGCTGGCCAAATCGACGTGGGGTCATTCACGATAATGAAAATGAGAGTGTTGTCCAACTGTGCTTTAAAGATATGACGAATGTTAATTGTGTTGTTTACACTTGGCATGTTTTGAAGATTGGAATGACGAAGGCATTTTGTTCTGCTATCTAAACACTTTATCCATCGTCAACCCTTTGAGCCTTATTTTAAATTCTTTCATCCCCTCCTTCGGAATTAGTTGCAAAGACTAGAAGCACAAGTTTGAAGGGCAAAAGAAGAAAGGGATAAAGAAAAGTAAAGAAAAAGAAAACAACAAAAAGAGATAAAGAAAAGAAAAAGAAAAATGTGTGAAAAAAAAAAAAAAAAAAAAAAACTTGAAAAAGAGGAATTGGGAACTACGTTTGACCTGATTCCTTAAAGAGGATACGTAGGCGCTTCACGGCTCGGTCATAGTGTAAATAAAGAAATAAAAATCCCCAAGTATAAAACTGGGGCAAAGAAAAATTGTGTTTATTGTAAATAAATTTTGGTCCGAAGGTTGTAAATTTTGAACCAAAAATTGATTTTGTTTTGAGCCTTCAATACCCTTTCTTTCTAGCCATATCCAAATCCCACATTACGGTCCAAAGAAAGACCTTCCGATCGGTCTTCAAAAGATGCCGCGTCAGGCGAGGGATAGAGTCCTATAACACGCTGATTCTCAACAGAAAAGACGTTGATTCTCAGCAGAAAGGAAATACGAGAGAGTCTTGGCGGTGACACCCCAATCCCCAGCTAAAAGTGATACAAATGAGAGAGTCTTACCGGTGAAAACCTTCACAGGCACCATAAGACGACGAAAGCTGAGAGAAAATCAAAATGAGAGAGGCTTGAAAGTGAAAACCCTTCGGGCACTACGAGTCGAATAAAGGTGATAATCGGATGGAAATCACGAGACAGAAATCGTGAAAGGCAATTAACGACGATATGTGCATGTCATGACCAGTGGAGTTGGTATTCGCGTTTGATAAGTTTTGTAGATATTTCTTGCTAGAGAGTCATTTTCTTTTTCCTTTGTCTTCTATTTTGTTTCTTTTTATCTTTCTCATTTTTATCAAAAATTCCCCATCAAGGTCTGTCTAGTCAGAACAAGTGAGAAATAACTTCAAAACTTGCCACCAACTTTCCAATTATTATGCAAAGCAAGGAAATGCCATTGACGGCAGAGAAGTAGGGTGCGAAGAAGATTATTAAACTGGGGCAGAAAATTTTCTTTTCAGTTTGAAAATTTTCTGGAAGTCAATACCCACTTGGGGAAGAAGGAAAGTCTTAAGGGAAATGGTCTTCGAACTAGTGTCATCCTCGACAACCTTCAAGAAGAGTGAAACACCAATTTTGAGGAAATGAAAATCTACCGGCAGTGTTATCTTGAGCAAGTTCCGAGGTGGTCGGACAACACAGAGTGGTAAAGGAAGAAAGGAAATCTCATCTTCAACAAAATAACCCCCAGCAAGTTGAGAAACACAGAACGGGGAAAGGATAAATGGAAAAACCCATCCCCAGCATGAGTATCATCAAATAATGACATCCCTAGCAAGGTCTGATAATGAAACACAGAGCAGGGAAAGAGGAGGAGAACCGTCCCCAGCAGGAGCACCACAACCAGCCACCACATTTTAAAACTAACCAATTTTTCTTTGATTTGAAACAGAAAAAAAAGGGGTTGTCAGCAACAAAGCATGCCACGAAGAAGATTCTCAAACTGGGGCAGAAAATTTTCTCCTGTTGCGAAAATTTTCTCGAAACCAAATACTTGGTTAGGGAAAGAAGCTAGATAACGCGAGGAAATGATCTTTGAACCCGGTTATCCCAGCAGATTTGAAAGAAAGAAAACAACAAGCTGTGATAGATGAAATTATACCCCCAACAGACGGGACAAGACGAGGAAGCTTGCGTTCCGAAAGGCAAGAAGCCGGTATCACCCTCAGCAGTCCTCGGAAAATGAAACATTGATTTCGAGATTTCACCGGCAGCATTATATCCTACAAAGTTTTTCAAGGGAGCGAAGCGCGAGCCCCGAAGGAGGTTTGGAAAGAGGAAGAAGGAAAGGGGATCCCCGACAGGGTAATCCCCAGCTGATGACACTTCAATCCCCAGCGATCTCGAGAGAGAATAAAGGTTCCGAAGGAAGTAGAAAAGGAGGAAATAAAGAAGATTTTCCCCAGCAGCATTACCCCAGCAGGTAAGTAATTAGTTCCAAAGACATCCCCAGCAGTCAAGAGAAAAATAACACAACCCGGGAGGAAAGCAATTCCAAAACAAGGTAATTCGGAAGAAAGGATGGCCCAAGAAGCGATGCAGGAAGAAGAAAGTGGTGCGGGAAGCAAAGGAAGGCGACATGGATGGGATGGAGTTAGTAAGATGTTGTTGAAGTCAGGAGCCCGCCTGAAGAGAGGAATGGCAATTTATTTTCAAAAGATGTTGTTGAAGTCAGGAGCCCGCCTGAAGAGAGGAATGGCGTTTATTTTCAAAAGATGTTGTTGAAGTCAGGAGCCCGCCTGAAGAGAGGAACGGCGTTTAATTTTCGGAGTTGATGATTGAAGTCAGGAGCCCGCCTGAAGAGAGGAATGGCAATTTATTTTCAAAAGATGTTGTTGAAGTCAGGAGCCCGCCTGAAGAGAGGAATGGCGTTTTATTTTCAAAAGATGTTGTTGAAGTCAGGAGCCCGGCTGAAGAGAGGAATGGCAATTTATTTTCAAAAGATGTTGTTGAAGTCAGAGGAGCCCGCCTGAAGAGAGGAATGGCGTTTAATTTTCAGAAGTTGATGTTGAAGTCGGAGCCCGCCTGAAGAGAGGAATGGCGTTTAATTTTCAAAGTTAATGGTTGAAGTCAGGAGCCCGCCCGAAGAGAGGAATGGCAATTTATTTTCAAAAGATGTTGTTGAAGTCGGGAGCCCGCCCGAAGAGAGGAATGGCAATTTATTTTCAAAAGATGTTGTTGAAGTCGGGAGCCCGCCCGAAGAGAGGAATGGCGTTTAATTTTCAGAGTTAATGGTTGAAGTCAGGAGCCCGCCCGAAGAGAGGAATGGCAATTTATTTTCAAAAGATGTTGTTGAAGTCGGGAGCCCGCCTGAAGAGAGGAATGGCGTTTATTTTCAAAAGATGTTGTTGAAGTCAGGAGCCCGCCCGAAGAGAGGAATGGCAATTTATTTTCAAAAGATGTTGTTGAAGTCGGGAGCCCGCCCGAAGAGAGGAATGGCGATTTATTTTTTCAAAAGTTGACGTTGAAGTCGGGAGCCCGCCTCTGAAGAGAGGAATTGCGATTTATGTTCAAAAGATGTTGTTGAAGTCGGGAGCCCGCTTGAAGAGAGGAATGGCAATTTATTTTCAAAAGATATTGTTGAAGTCGGGAGCCCGTCTGAAGAGAGGAATGGCGTTTAATTTTCGGAGTTGATGGTTGAAGTCAGGAGCCCGCCCGAAGAGAGGAATGGCGATTTATTTTCAAAAGATGTTGTTGAAGTCGGGAGCCCGCCTGAAGAGAGGAATGGCGATTTATTTTTTCAAAAGATGTGGTTGAAGTCGGGAGCCCGCCTGAAGAGAGGAATGGCGATTTATGTTCAAAAGATGTTGTTGAAGTCGGGAGCCCGCCTGAAGAGAATGGAGTGGCGATTTTATTTTGAAGTAGTAGTTGAAGTCGGGGAGCCCGCCCGAAGAATGGAGTGGCGATTTTATTTTTGAAGTTGTAGTTGAAGTCAGGGAGCCCGCCTGAAGAATGGAGTGGCGATTTATTTTTGAAGTTGGTTAAGGAAAGCGGCAGAGTGTAACGGAAATCCCCAGCATGAATCGGAAGGAAGGCAACAAGGATCAGAGAAGATAGATTCAGACTTCGAAGGAGAATAGCTCGAAGATCACAAGTAAGGGAATTCACTTCGGAGTGCAATACAAGATAGCAACAAAAGAAGCTTGCAACCAGAATGCGAGTCAACAGTCCGAGATGATCAACGGAAGTTAGTCATAATGAAAAAGAAAGGCAAGGAGTTAATCTAAGTGCAGAAGTTGATGAAAGATGTGGTGTGCTCAAGACATGGCCGAGGTCACAAGCACTGCATACCTGGTTCAGATCCAGAAAGCTGAAGAAGATTGAACTAGTACCTACAACTAGCAAGTATCAAGGTTCAAATTTAGAGTCCGCATGAAGCACCAACCAATACTCAAGATCAAGCTTCAG
>JASVEL010008298.1:0-260846 GCA_032618575.1 Nicotiana noctiflora | reverse complement strand
GAATGACCTGAAATGTTTCAGGCACATCCAAAATCACCTAACGGAGCTACTGCAACTGTCGGAATTCCATTCCGACTCCCGGATCAAAATCTCACCTACCGTTCGGTTTTCGCCAAAATTCAACCTTAGCCAATTCAAGCCTATTTCTACACCAGGCCTCCAAATTCAATTCCGATTGCTCTCCTAAGTCATAAATGATCCCCCGAAACTAGTCGAATCATCAGAATCCGATTCCGAGTACTCTAACTCGATAGTCAACTCTAGGTTGACTTTCCATATTCAAACTTCCTTCAAACATGCTATTTGCTTCATTTTCAATTCAATTCACTCCTAACTCACCCGATAGGCTCTAACACTGATATAAAAGCATAAAATATGTAATTTCAACATGACGGGGTGGTAAATTCCCGTAACGGCGGGCCGGGTCGTTACATTCTCCCCAACTTAAACAAACGCTCGTCCTCGAGCGGACTCAGAGTTGTACTAGAAACAACTCAATAGCTGAATGACCTTACCAAGCATATACTCGGGCGATCATACGTCACCCTATCTCACATAAGTTCGAAAACACCATATAGTCAAAATTTCACAGACCATCTGAACCATAAATCACATTGCACTTTCTGAAATCATAGGCCAAATGCAAATCCCATGCCTATACTCAGGATACACTCGAATCCACTGCAATAACCCATATTCACTACTCCGGGTGAGATCATATGATGTATCAAACAACCCAATCACTCGAGACAATAGTCTCTAATCACACAATTTCCCATGATAACCAAATACCAACTGAAAAACCCCTTTTTTTTAGATAGAGTCTTGTTCCAACACCTTCATATCATGCCCACGGCAACCGAACACGCGATATATCGAACCCATCTCTCAGGTCAACCATTCATGAATCCATTTCACTTTTAACTGATACCACAATAGGTTTCGGAGCCAAACCTCGATTTTTACCTTTCTAACAAGCTAAGATCCAATATGCTCGTATTCATTAATGACTCCAACGGTCATTTCGATTATAACACACCGCACTGGTGATAAGACACCTCAACACCGGCCTAAGCCACGACGAGCACAACATAGGCTCCAATAGAAACGTCCGAACACACTCGAATCATGACAGCTCAAATCCTGACAACTGTCTCCAGCAAAGAGCTGCAATTCAATTCCTCTGTGCCATCATAACATAGAACTGAGATCGCGTCTCGCATTATAGAAATAGAGTACCCGAATCCTCCTCGAGAGGTCATAACATCACGTGGCCTTGCCACGATTCGTGATTCTATCCCAACATTATTACTCATGAAGCACCTCAAGCCACTAAGCTCAAAACGGTTAGCCACGCACGGATCTAGGTCTTGAACCCAAGCAATCAACCTCACCCACGGTGAAACAATTAACGTATGCTATTAAATCCCGAAAGGACACAACCGATGTGCCATTCGCCAAGCGATACTCAAAATGGACTTTTCCTCAGAAGCGAGGAAGTATTGTATACCAGGTAGCATATAACTAACTATATTTTCACAATATTCTGTTGCGGCGTGCAACCCGCTCCAACGACATACCCGTGGCGGCGTGCCACTCGATCCGGATACCATACCTGTGGCGGCGTGCCACCCGATCCACGCGTAAATCTCGCAAAAAAAAGAAATGCATAACGAGTCGAATTTTCTCATTATAGCAAACATATATATATATAGCCTCAAGCTCGGCCACATGAAACGCATCTGACAATGTTTCTCAATACTGGAACTGAATCAATGGTAGATACCTCTACACTGACATCCGCCACTAAGGCCCAACCAACAAAGCAATACCCACCAGCCGTCTGCTGGTCCTGAGGTACAACTACCCCGCTGGAGCATACTCTGATGCACTTTGCTACGCAATTTGTGCCGTACCATCATAGTCCATATCACATCAGTCTAGACAACCTGACTTATGTCAACCAGTCTGAAATAAGGTATCATAACCCAAATTCATCATATCAAGCTAAGAGAGAGCCACTAGGGCTTCCGATTCCCAATAATCACAAAACGGTGCCGATACACGTGATATACAACCACTGCATAGGCGGATTACGAGAACTTCTAGTCTCCAACACATATGTAACATATGAATCGCTATACCTGGTTCCACACTCCACCGTACGAATACATAACGCACATCAAGCGTCCATTCATACCACGACAGCCATTCAGAAATTTCACTATGCCATCAACGACTCAGTCATTATAGTCGATCCAACAAGAGAATACCACCATACCACCGGATATCATCAGTTTACATTGCCTTGTCCTTTTTGGATCATATTCCCTGCCAAGTTAATAGAATAGCAGTACCATTTTCTTAAATCATCAGAAAGATCGATTCTTAATTCACTTGCAGTTGTCCGCGCTGCTCAATAATCTTTATTGACTTCCCATATATTATGCACTGATCTCAAAATCTAGAATATGCCATTATCAACTTTCCATAACACATCGTGTATACCATATCACACTAAGACAACATGGAAATTCATATCCCTTTCCTCCGCCTCAACATCGGCGCACTCCACTAGTCAAGGACTTTCGTGATCCCATATAGAAGAAAACTCATTACACATTCCACGCTTCGCATACCGACAGGAGTATACTCATTTTCAAACCATGATAAAACACATCACAAACTATTTCTTCCCATTCATTGCATAAGTTTAACTGCCAGGACCGAGTCCTTATACCCATATTATACCCATATCGGGTTACACGACTGCCAGCACTCAAAAGCTTTATTGCACAATATCTGCAAGACTCATTACTTCAACCACATACCAGGAATTAGTCGTATTCTTTATCATACCGCTTCGGTTTATTAACAAGTTGTTCCATTTACCCAGTTTCCTTTATGATTCATCTTTGATTTAATATTAGCCATTACTGTAGCACCATAACACATCAACTCATTCCACACGAGACTCGTACATAAGACCACACGGTCTAAGACATATAGGCCACTGAATACTCTCTCAATATTTCCCAGAAGGATTACATCCTACCACACTTTATTTTGATGAACTTCCCGCGATTTTTAATTGTTATCATTACTTCCCCATACGGATACCTAGAATCCCATCATTCACATGATATAACACAAGCCTTGATCTTCTCTAACGAAACTGCCATTTTTAGCCACATACACAAATCTTAAGGCACCTGACTGTTACAAGCAAAATCTTGAACACTGCAAAACCATTCTCGGGCATCATTCACCCTTATTCGGTTATAATTCAACTGTCTTATTGAACAGAACCACTCGTGCCTTGTTAGAATGACATCGCAGAACATGATTACATACAAACACAATTTGCTATCTTAACTTTCTATACATCGAACATTCATTACCAACATCAGTTCAAAACATCCTAGTATTTCTTCACATCTACGAAGCACCATAACATTTATCAAAATTTCCCAAACATACCTAGAGACAGAGCCAACACAACACACAATAGTGCAATCAGTTAATCAATAGCAACCTCCCCAACTTAGCTCGAAGCCATTCATCAAAGCACTTTTAACCACCCATATCATTATTACTCAAGTGATGCCGAAATGTTACAATGAGATTAAACGCAAGTCATTTACAAGCCTTGACAGAGACTCGAATCATCAGAGACCTTAGCTCTTCTGCAATTCTTGCAGATATACATGCACCACCAATAAGACCACTCTCTTTAGGTGACAGAAATCTTTCTAAGTCCCAAATTTTCAAAAAATTTCGGCAGAGTTTCCTTTGTAAATTGGCCTATCCACCTGCCAGAGAATCACCAAACCATTCTAACAATACATCCACAACTCAACAAGATATCACAATGTATTTCAACAACATTACATCTCAATACTATACGAATCATATTATCATAATTTATACTTGAACCTGCGTTGTACCTGCTCGAATCATAACACATATCGAAATCACTTTAGTCTTCCTGAGTTTAAACTCATTCCACTACACATAAGGCACTTTACCTTCCAATTACAAGATATGATAATTATTTCTCACGCCCATAGCTAGGGCTACATATCAAATCACAATAAGAACTGAATACCTTACAGCTCTCCCATTATCAAACTGCCATTTGCACAATAAGGATCAGTACCGATCGTATGAACTTCATAATACCGACTCGCAAAATTCATACCTTGGTGCTCAAGACATAGACAAGGATCCGGGCTCAATTCCTCCCGACTGGCCCAACATGAACTCATGGAGATTATATCTCGCCCCTCGTTCGGGGAATGCAAGCCATAAGTCAATTATATTACTGAGCGCTCGATGCGTACACAGACGTGCGGAAGGAATTTCAAAATTATATCTCCAGCTGAATCAAGTGCGCACGATAAGAATTCCAAGAAATGTGAAGTGTTTCCTAAAGGTTCGCAGCCTCCCGAGGATAAGTACAGGCGTCCACGTACCGATCCACAAGACTCTACCAACCGGCTCAAGACTCATGAGGCCCAGTAAACCTAGGCTCCGATACCAACTTGTCACGACCCCAAATCCGGTCGTGATGGCGTCCAGCACACTGCTAGGCCAGCCCGTCCAATCAATAATAACCACGGAGCCACAAGCTCACTTTATCCAATTTAAGCATAACAGTGTTAGATATATTAAAAATAGGAAACCAAGTCCCAACACGTGCTAACTCCCATAGACCGAAGGGTCAAGAATCATGAGCCTATACAGAGTATACAAAGTGTAGATAGTGAATATAACTGTGCAAAAGTGTGGGATAATCAGAACAAAAATACAGGCAAACTGGAGAATCAGGTCCTGCGAACGCTGGCAGCTACCTCGACTGTCCAAAAGCACTCCCGAGCCGCAATAGAATCAGCTCCACTCGTGATGTACCTGGATCTGCACACAAGGTGCATGGAGTCGGGTGTGAGTACTTCCAACTCAGCAGTAATAAAAGTAAATAATGCTGAAGGGAAGAAAACCACGATAGGCACTACCTCATGCTACACAATACAGGACTATCTTTTTATTCCTTTCAAGCATAGGTGAGTAGATTATTTAGAAATCTTAATTTTAACTACTTTCTTTCATAATAATATACCAATACATGGATACAATCTCAAGCAGTGCAAGTCCGCACTCAAATTAGCCCCTCGGGCTCAGCACTCCTTATCAATTTACACCAGGAGATCTGGTCAATAAGGCAACTAATGCATGTGTGCCAGTAATGTATGAGTGCTGAATGTTATGCCACGTAGTACACGTAAACCAATGTATGTATGCCATGCGATGCATATGACCGCTACGGCGTGTAGCCCGATCCAATTTGGGTACCCGTGCTCACTGTGGGGGTTCAGACTCCGGAGGGGCTCCTACAGCCCAAGCACAATATTAATATCACACCTGCTGTGGCGCGCAGCCCGATCCGTATACCACTGCGGCGTGCAGTCCGATCCATGCATGTCTATGCATATGCTCATATAAAATGTCATGTCCTAACATATGGCCCTCGGCCCCAATCAGTCTAACAAATAATCAAGAAAGCCCTACGGGCAACAATATCATATTAGCTCACAGCTAAAAATATTTTTAAGACCTTGTTCAAGTTTTTTTCATAACCTTATAAAAATGTTGAATAGCAAAATACCATTTTAAAACCTTAAATTTAGATAAAAATATGTACAGTGTTATCAAGACAATGATACTAATCCCCGAAGGATTCAAATAATCGGCACGAAGCCCAAACATGATAATTAGTCCAATTCATTTCAACAATTAGGTGTTATTATTTATTATGCGGGACGGACCAAGTCACAATCCCCAATGGTGCTCTACCCCATGCCCGTTATCCGGCGTGCAAGTCACCTCGACACAGCACTAAGATGTGCAAGTCCGGGGTTTACTAACCCTCAAGACATCATTTACAAGTATTACCCACCTCGAACCGATGAAAGCTCATGCCCGCGACGCCTTAGCTCCTCGAACCGGCATCCACGCACGTCAAAACTAGCACAAATCAGCACAAATATATCAAAATAGGCTAATGGAACATAACCCAATCGAAAGAACTCGAAAAATATCAAAAATCACGAAATTGGGAAAACCCGAGCCCCGGTCCCACATCTCGAAAAATTTCGAAACTCATATTTCCAGAACCCTCGTCTCGCCACGAGTCCGTACATATAAAATTTACCAAAATCGGAGTTCGATTGACCTTTCAAAACTCAAAAGTTTGTTTTCAGTATCTAGGCCACAATCCTTCACAATTTCTACCCAAATTCATGAAGATTGATGTTAATTCTACCATAAAATGATGTTTTTGAGTCAAGAAACTTACCTACGATGAATACCCGATGATTCCCCAGCGTTTTCCCGTGATTTCTTCTCTCTAGGGCTCAAAAATGGGGGTTTATGAAATGAAACCCGTATGTGAAATGTTTCTGGTTTTAATTCACTGCCTGGGACTTTTCTTCTACGCGTTTGCGTTCCTTGCCACGCGTTCGCGATGCCCAGCTCCGGATTGACCTTCGCGAACGCGACCTCCCCAACGCGTTCGCGATGCACTATCTCCCAGCCGTCTGATTTTCCTTCTACGCGTTCGCGATAACCCTCACGCGAACGCGATGCACACCTTGACAAACCTACGCGAACGCGACATCCTGAACGCGATCGCGAAGCTCAAGAATCCTGGCCTACGCGAACGCGATACCCTGTCTCGCGATCGCGATTCTTGACTCGCCTGGCCTTCGCGAGCGCAGCCCATGCCACGCGAAAGCGAAGGCTTGGATTTTTCCCAGTGATCTGCAATTTTTCTGCAGATTTTTAAGTTCCAAAAATGCCGGATGATGGTCCGGATTCACCCCGAGGCCCCCGGGACCCCAACGAAAACCACCAACATACTCCAAAACACGATACGAATTTGTTCCAATCATAAAAACACCATCCTAAACATCAAAATCACCAATTACACACGGATTCAAGCCTAAGTTTCTTCAAAACTTCCAAATTACACATTCCATCAAAAACCCGACCAAACGACGTCCGAATGACCTGAAATTTTGCAGGCACATCCAAAATCACCTAAAAGAGCTACTGCAACTGTCGGAATTCCATTCCGACTCCCAGATCAAAATCTCACCTACCGTTCGGTTTTCGCCAAAATTCAACCTTAGCCAATTCAAGCCTATTTCTACACCGGGCCTCCAAATTCAATTCCGATTGCTCTCCTAAGTCATAAATGATCCCCCGAAACTAGTCGAATCATCAAAATCTGATTCCGAGTACTCTAACTCGATAGTCAACTCTAGGTTGACTTTCCATATTCAAACTTCCTTCAAACATGCTATTTGCTTCATTTTCAATTCAATTCACTCCTAACTCACCCGATAGGCTCTAACACCGATATAAAAGCATAAAACATGTAATTGCAACATGACGGGGTGGTAAATTCCCGTAACGACGGGCCGGGTCGTTACAGCCGGAAAGCCGTGGAGCATTTATTTCCGAAATTAGGTTTTAAAACCAAGATTCTCTTGGCCAATACCGAAAAGTCTTTTTAATCATTTTTTGTGTCACAACTAACTCATGAAATTTTCCTAGTGAAACTGGGGCAGAAAAATTTCGTTCGTTTGTTCATTTTGTTGTCTAAACAGGTTTGACCTCGGGACACAATGATCGATATAACCTACGAGTGAGTCTCAATCCAGAATGAAGAAAAGAACAAAGAACAAAAAAAAAGACGAGTTCAAATGTTGGAGTAAATCGAGGCACGGACTGCTTAGAATCTGATTAAAGTCACGAGTTCCGCCAATTCCATTCACTCAATATTACAGGAATAAACAAGCATGTACAGCCTGCAAGCATCAAGATTCAGATCGAGCTCTACAGTAAAATCATCTAAGACTCAAGATCAAGTTTTCAAGTGAATCATAGATAGGAATCTTGTAATTCATAATTGATAGCATAGCTAGCTAGTTTTATTTTCTCTTTGGGTGTAATAAGGAGGTCAATAAGCAGTAAGCAGCAACAGCAGCAACGATAGCAAGAGTATAAGCAAAGTGTTAGTCCATGGTAGTCCCATCTACCAAAACTTCCTGAACTACATTGACCTGATTCCTGTTTAGCCCAGGATATGTATGAAGCCTCCCGAAGCAAAGGCTCGGTCAAGATCGTTTCAAAATGTTTCACACGGAGTGCTCAAACAGGCAAAAATCGCTCGTATTTGCTCATTATTCTTTACACGAAAACTCTTCGCGTTTCCACACAAAGAGGGTCAGCTGTGAGCACGTGAATTTTGCCCTACATATAAATTACTCCCAAAAAAAATCAAAACAAAAGAGTTTTGTGTTGTTTGCAATATTTGTGAATTTTATGTTATTTTTCTCTTATTGTTTGCGTTAGTGTGCGCATGTTTATTTGTTAAATAAATAAAAAAATAGAAAAATATGTTGCATTTGCATATAAATTCAAGTTTACAATTAAGAGTAATTAAGTTTTTTTTATGAAAATGAAAAATTACAAAAAATATGTATTTTTGCATTTTAAGTGTTTAATGTCAAAATTGTGTGATCTTCTTTTTATTTAGTTACTTGTGATAGGTAGTATTTAAAGTTGATTAATATTTTTTTTAATTTGGAATTATAATTTAATTTAGGATTATTAGTATTAATTTTGGAAAATAATTTAAAAATAAATATAAAAGGGGAAGAACTAAATCGAATTTGGGCTTCAATCCAAATAAATGGTGAGAAGTAAAATGACAGAGGTCAACTAGTGAAAACTCACAAAGGGCGCCCCTGATTGAGAAAAAGGACCCTCACAGCCATTGGCGCCGACAAAGTCTTGACAAGGTTTCTCAAATTTTGAAGCGAAAGTTGTGATGAATTTCTGAAAGTCAGACGGTTTACACAAATCAACCATCCGGTCCAAAAGGCATGTCATGTTTATTGAAGTCCGTATGTACTCCAGATAAGTCTTGCTTTTCCCTCCCCAAAAGGGATACCTTTCGTCTAAATTCATTGTACTATCCATTATTT
Organism: Nicotiana noctiflora; assembly: GCA_032618575.1. Classification (NCBI taxonomy): domain Eukaryota; kingdom Viridiplantae; phylum Streptophyta; class Magnoliopsida; order Solanales; family Solanaceae; genus Nicotiana; species Nicotiana noctiflora. The sequence continues at coordinate 251,793 of JASVEL010008298.1, read as the reverse complement.
ATTTTTCTTCGAACCCCTTTCGGTCTAACTCTATTCCGGAACTGAGACAAAGAAAGGATGGCAAGATTGACTTACAAGGCTTTTGTTTGATACGAGCTTATATGTAAGAGGCACCCAGCCTCGTCAGGGCATCAAATAGACCTCAACCGGCCATGGTAGTTGATGTTTTGAAATTGAAAACTCTTGGAAGGAGAAAATCAGTTGAAGTGCCTATAAAGGCAAAATGAAGTTAAAAGGTTGAGTCCCACGTGGCTAACAGTCCTGGCAAAGATTTGAAAAGTGAAAGAGCCTCAAATGCTCTGAAATTGAAGTTAGAAGAAAGAAGCAAGAAAAGAGAAGCCTTCGAAGGCAAAATAAAGTTGGAAAAGGTTATGTCCCATGCGACTAGCCGTTGCAGCAAAGCTCGAAGAGCCAAAAGTTCCCCAATGTTCCAAAGAAAAAAAAAAGAATCAGAGAGGAAAGGACTATGAAGGAGAAATGAAGTTGAAAGCTGAAGTCCCATGTGACCAACCGTCATGGCAAAGACTGGAAAAGCCAGGAGTTCTCCAAGGCCTGAAATGAAATCAGTCCTCATGGAACAAGCAGATGCAGTTGAGATCTTTATCAACAAAGATGGGCCAAGATCAAGCAATGAAGACAATCAAGGCCACAAAATCAACCACCGTTTCAACTAATAAATTGTTCTTTGTTGAAAACAGGTCTATCTCAAAGTAGTTGTACAAAAAAAAGGTGCAGTGTAAAGAAATGAAATGCGCGAGCATTGGAATAGCCCCATGAAAAGGAAAACGCCCAAAAGGGAAGTTTCTTTTCAAAAGCTTTATTTTATGCATTTGTTAATGAGTAAAAGGAAAACACCTAAAAAGAAAACCCAAAAAGGAAGGAAAAAGGAAAGGAAAATGAAAATTCCAAAAGAGAATCAAGTCATGTTAGTCTAACATTTCTTTCAAAATCCCGGCCAAAAAACCGAGGACCTCTTGGCCAGAAAGCCATGGAGCATTTCTTTTAAACCCCAGCTAGAAAACCGAGGATCTCTCAATCAGAAAACTATGGAGCATTTCCTTTAAACCCGGCCAGAAAACCAAGGGTCTTCCGGCCAGAAAGCCATGAAGCATTTCTTCCGAAATCCTGGCCAGAAAACCGATGATCTCTCAGTCAGAAAACTGTGGAGCCATTTCTTTCAAAACCCCGGCTAGAAAACCTAGGATCTTCCGGCCAGAAAGCCGTGAAATATTTCTTTCAAAACCCCGGCCAGAAAACCGAGGATCTCCCGGTCAGAAAACTGTGGAGCTGTTTCTTCAAAATCCCAGCCAGAAAACCGAGGATCTCCCGGCCAGAAAACCGTGGAATATTTCTTTCAAAACCCCCGCAAGAAAATCGAGGGTCTTTAAGCCAGAAAGCCATGAAGCATTTCTTCCAAAATCCTAGCCATAAAATCAAGGATCTCCCAGTCAGAAAACTGCAGAGCCATTTCTTTTAAATCCCGACCAGAAAATCGAGGATCTCCCCATCAGAAAACTGTGGAGCATTTCTTTAAAATCCCGGCCAGAAAACCGAGGATCTCCCGATAAGAAAACTGTGAAGCGTTTCTTTAAAATCCACGTCTAGAGAACCAAGGGTCTTCCGGCCAGAAAGCCATTGAACATTTCTTTCAAAACCCCAGCCAGAAAACCGAGGGTCTTCCGGCCAGAAAGCCGTGAAACATTTTTTTCAAAATCCCGGCCAGAAAGTTGTGAAACATTTCTTTCAAAATCTCGGTTAGAAAACTGTGGGGCGTTTATTTCTACACCCCGGCCACAAAATCGAGGGCCTTCCGGCCAGAAAGCCGTGAATCATTTCTTTTCAGAATATCCCGGTCAGAAAACCGAGAATCTCCCAGCTAGAATGTTGTGGACCCCCTTCTTTTCTTTTCCCGGTCAGAAAACCTGAATCTTTTTCAAAATATCCTAGACAGAAAACCGTGGAACCCTTTTTTAAAAAAAAAATCTCCCGGCCAGAAAGCTGTGGAGCATTTATTTCCGAAATTAGGTTTTAAAATCAAGATTCTTTTGGCCAATACCGAAAAGTCTTTTTAATCATTTTTTGTGTCACAACTAACTCATGAAATATTCCTAGTGAAACTGGGGCAGAAAAGTTTCGTTCGTTTGTTCATTTTGTTGTCTAAACAGGTTTGACCTCGGGACACAATGATCGATATAACCTACGAGTGAGTCTCAATCCAGAATGAAGAAAAGAACAAAATAACAAAAAAAAAAAAGACGAGTTCAAATGTTGGAGTAAACTGAGGCGCGGACTGCTTAGAATCTGATTGAAGTCACGAGTTCCGCCAATTCCATTCACTCAATATTACAGGAATAAACAAGCATGTACAGCCTGCAAGCATCAAGATTCAGATCGAGCTCTACAGTAAAATCATCTAAGACTCAAGATCAAGTTTTCAAGTGAATCATAGATAGGAATCTTGTAATTCATAATTGATAGCATAGCTAGCTAGTTTTATTTTCTCTTTGGGTGTAATAAGGAGGTCAATAAGCAGTAAGCAGCAACAGCAGCAACGATAGCAACAGTAACAACAAAGTGTTAGTCCATGGTAGTCCTATCTACCAAAACTTCCTGAACTACATTGACCTAATTCCGGTTTAGCCCAGGATATGTAGGAAGCCTCCCGAAGTAAAGGCTCGGTCAAGATCTTTTCAAAATGTTTCACACGGAGTGCTCAAACAAGCAAAAATCGCTCGTATTTGCTCATTATTCTTTACACGAAAACTCGTCGCGTTTCCGCACAAAGAGGGTTAGCTGTGAGCACGTGATTTTTGCCCTACATATAAATTACTCCCAAAAAAAATCAAAACAAAAGAGTTTTGTGTTGTTTGCAATATTTGTGAATTTTATGTTATTTTTCTCTTATTGTTTGCGTTAGTGTGCGCATGTTTATTTGTTTAAATAAATAAAAAAATACAAAAATATGTTGCATTTGCATATAAATTCAAGTTTACAATTAAGAGTAACTAAGTTTTTTTTTATGAAAATGAAAAATTACAAAAAATATGTATTTTTGCATTTTAAGTGTTTAATGTCAAAATTGTGTGATCTTCTTTTTATTTAGTTACTTGTGATAGGTAGTATTTAAAGTTGATTAATATTTTTTTTAATTTGGAATTATAATTTAATTTAGGATTATTAGTATTAATTTTGGAAAATAATTTAAAAATAAATATAAAAGGGGAAGAACTAAATCGAATTTGGGCTTCAATCCAATTTAATTTACCCAGGCCCAATCTTGTAAAACACCCCTTAAACCGGACCAATCTTAACCTAAACCCGACCCAATACCCATGACCGTCCACCCTATCTGCCCCAATGAACCAACGACCTCCCCATTTCCTTTTCATTTTAATTTTCATTCCCCAACCCTAAATCAGAGACCCCTTTCAATAGCCGCCCCAACCTTCATCTTCACCAAACGACCCCCATCGCTACTTTAGCCGCCAGCCCACCGAAAAACACCATAGCTGCCATTGCGTCTCCCTTCTCCACCATCTCACTCCTGCCTCTCAAGATCTCCCTCTTCCATCTCCAACCACGAACCAAATGACCCCACCCAGCCACGTCGCCGAACAACCACCAAACTCGCTAGAAGCTAGCCTGAAAATTATGCATACACAGATACACATAGGGAGGAGACAAGAGCGAATAGATGAACTAATTTTCTCATCTCTAAACCACATAGAGGAAATGGACAGAAACAGGGGCGGGGTTAACATTTTTTCTTGCTTTTTGGATATTTTACAGTGCTTTAGCCTTGCCGTGAGACTAGCTTGTGCGTTCACTAGTGTCAAGATGGATTTTCATTGAGTTAGTTGAATTCGTCAATTGTGAGTCACCGTCGAGCTTCGGAGTCACATTTTGCCGAGTCGTTGTTCACAATTTGAGGTTCGTCTTGCATTTGTGGTACAAAATTTCAGTTGTGTCGCTTGCTGCAGCCATTCTTGCATCCAAAAAGCTTTAAAGTTACAAACTCTGATTAATTGGAAACACTAGGTTCAATTCTTTCCTATATCCCTTTAATTTTATTTACATGGCTTTGATGATATGATCTTGGAGTTTTGCACTATTTGGTGTGAATTGATTGAATACTTTCACACGTTGAATTTGATTAAATTAGATTTGGTTATCCTATTCAATAGTTTAGTTGAATCTGATTAAATTGGTGTGGGTGTTGTCCCGTAGAATCCAAATTGGAGTTATCTTTGTTTTATGATTTGTGTTTAAGATGGAAATTGCCTCATTTTTTTGCATTGTTTGAGCAATGGATTTGGACTTGGGTGAAACCTTGGTTCTAGTTCGAGAACATTTGAATTTAGACTTAGAGGAAATCTCAAACAAAGAATGTTTATCATGTTTTCTGTCACAAGTAACTGACATGTATGTTGAACCCATTTAATTGAATTAGCTTAAGATTTGTTTAACAAAAAGGGGGTATTCACCTAATTTAGAAGTTTCTATAATGGTAGGGTTAGTAACACACTATTGAATAAAGAAAAGAACTTGGATTGAGTGGAATGAAATAATAAATTGTTGAAGAGGCAATTGTGAATAGAGGAGGCATTTTCTGTTTGCCTATTTAACCTAAGAAACATACAATAGGAAGGGACAGAAGTAAAAAAAAAAAGAGAATCTGAAAAAGCTTGAATACACACACTGATTTGGGGAGGAGAAAAAATAGAATAGATTTTTAAAGATATTTTAGAGAGTCTTTTAGAACACACACACTGATTTACAGAGATAAAAAGGGAGATGTTCGAAAAAGTCCAATTCTGCCAGTCTTCTTCTCTTACTTAAGTAGAAAATTTCAGATTCGAAAGAGGGGAATGGTCTGAAAGTTTTAGTCTACTCTCAAATAAAACTTGATTCAAATTAGTGGGGTGTTTGTTATTCTGTTGCTGCTGTCCTTATATTAAGTTATCCCCGGATATTAAGGATCGATTCGAGCTTAAATTTAGCTTTGTGTGAGCTAGGATACTGTTGATCAAATGTATTTGATTTATTGCACTCCATGCTTGGTTTAAAATTAGTCATTTGTTCCATCTCTGGGTGTTAAAGTGTTATTGTTGGTGCTGACTGCTGCTTTTACTCTACTGCTCCTCATATTTTCTCCTCTACTAATTACAGGTACATGTTCTCTGAGATCTGCTTGATGTAGTATTGAAGCTGGAAAGAAAAGAAGAAAAAAATGAATTGTAAAATAAAGTTTGAAGTCATGTGGTCATAGTATAGCTTCATTTTGTTTTCTGTGATTCTAGTTAGTTATCTTATATTTCTGATTAGTTAATTCTCATCATGTGTATGTTCACAAATGCCAACAGATGATCTATACATTCATTATAATTCATTTGTGTATAATTGGAATGTAACTGATTGAAAACATACTGCATTTAATTTAAATAGTGAAGTGGCTATGAAATGAAGATCATATGAACTACCGGGGTGTTTGATTCCAACTATTGAACAATTTTTCACTAAGGACTTGTCTAGTTTTTTTCAGTGTTTCAACATGATCAACGCACACGCTATAACCATACAATACTCCACATTTCATATATATCCAGAAAAGTCAGTTAACAGATGAAGAGATGACTATTATGTATAAGATGGTTTACAGTCATCTTGACATTTCACGTCTGTTAATGTATGTGATGTCTATAGAAGATTATACCATTTGAGGATAATTTAGATTGTTTCGTCCATGATTTTTTTTTACGAAGTAGAACATTGTATTTTTTGGCAAGAGACAAAAAAAGATGTACTACTATTTTTCTAGTTAATACTTTAGAATTTAATATTCTGTGCCTAAATTAGTGTTATAGATAGGTTAATTCCAAGTCAAAATATGTTGTTACAAAAGTCATTGAAATGGGTCTTAAGAGTTATGTTTTGTTAAAGAGGAAACTGCAAAACAAAAAAAAAATAACAATTGCATGACCTTCATCTTAATTTCATAATCTAGATGTAAAGGTGATCAAAATTCGTAGCAAGCCTTTAGGACCGCTTAAAATATGATTGTGGTCGCGTATACGTTCGCGTAATATGACCATGATCCTAAATTAATTTAGAGTATGTGTTAGCGCAACTTCGATCAATCTTCCTTAATAATAAAATAGGTTACATTTTTAATTATTTTAATTCATCAAATCGCATATGGTCTTTGTATAAATTTCTTATGGGTTAAACTAATACTTCCTAGGATATCCTTTAGGATCGTTTTAAAATATGATTATGATTGCGTATACGTTCGCGAAACATGATCACAAATCTAAAAAATCAATTCGAAGTATGCGTTCGCGCAACTTTAATCAATCTCTCCTTAATACTAAAATGGGTTACGAGCTATTAATTAACTTTAGTAGTTTGAGGTGTGCCATTCACTATTAAATCACATACGGCCTTCGTGTAAATTTTACAACCTAGATGTAAAAAAAAAATATTTCGTACAAAAATCCTTAGGGCCGTCTTAAAATGCTATATTAATTAGGTGTATGTTCGCGTAACATGATTACAATTTCAAAAAATAAATGGAGTATGCGTTCGCGTAACTTTTTGCCCAAACGTTTCTTAATAATAATAAAGCTTCATTAATTATGGACACTTTCGCATGATATGGCCTTTGACGCACCAAACAAGTGGGTATACGTACGCATAACCCGTTTTAAGATTTTTTTAAATTGAAAGCGATAAAAGATAAATGCACATATGTTTTAATGTGACGACCCGGACCGTCGTCACGGGAATTACCACCCTGTTATATTGTAATTGCATGTTTTATGCTTTTATATCAGTGTTAGAGTCTATCCGGTGAGTTAGGAGTGATTTGGATTGAAAATGAGGCATATAGCCTTTTTGAAGGAAACTTGAATAAGGAAAGTCAACTCAGAGTTGACTATTTGGTTAGAGGGCTCATAATTGAATTCTGATGATTCGGTTAGTTCTGGGAGGTGATTTGCGACTTAGGAGAGCAATCGGAATGGAATTTGGAGGCCCGGTGTAGAAATAGGCTTGAATTGGCTAAGATTGAATTTTGGCAAAATCCGAACGGTAGGTGAGATTTCGATCCGGAAGTCGGAATGGAATTCCGACAGTTGCAGTAGCTTTGTTATGTGATTTTGGATATGCCTGCAAAATTTCAGGTCATTCGGACGTCGTTTGATCGGGTTTTTGATCGAATGTGTAATTCGGAAAGTTTTAAGAAATTTAGGCTTGAATCCGTGGGTAATTGGTGATTTTGATGTTTAGGATGGTGTTTTTATGATTGGAACAAGTTCGAATAAGGAATTAGGATGTGTTGGTGTGTTTGGATGAGGTCCCGGGGGCCTCGGGGTGTTTTCAGTGGCTAAATGGGAGAAAATGTGGAAAATTGCAGGGAAGTGTTCTGGTTCTGTTGTTTTCGCTCCTGCGGAAATGGGGGCGCAGGAGCGAGTCCGCAGAAGCGGACGAGGAGGCACAGGAGCGCTTGTCTTCGCAGAAGCGGAAAAATGTCCACTGAGGCGGCGTCGTAGGAGCGAAGAGTAGACCGCAAAAGCGGTCAAGAGGCGAAATGGAGAGTCCACAGAAGCGGGTGATTGATCGCATAGGCGAGTCCGCGGGAGCGGATTCTTGGTCGCAAAGGCGGAACATTCCGCAGGAGCGGAAGACTTTCCGCAGAAGCGGACCCGCAGGAGCGGAATTTTATCCGCAGAAGCGAAAATCGTAGTGAGTTAAGTGTATCAGAAGTTAGAAAAATTCAGAAACATTTCACACATTTGGGTCTCGGCTTAAGGAGGCGATTTGGGCGATTTTGAAGAGAAACTCAAGGGAAATCATCAGGTAATCAACTATGGACTTAAACTATGATTAGTATTGATAATATTATGCAATTATATAATGAAAATGAAGGAATTTGGGGTGATTCATGGAAGATTTAACCCTAGGCTTGAACTTTAGAAAATCAAGGTTTTGAATGGGCAAATGGAGTCCGAATTTGGTAAAATTGATATGCTTAGACTCGTATTGGGATGAGGGTTCCGAATATGTGACTTTTGTAATTTTGCGAGAAGCGTACCAAAAGTCGGGTTTTGACAACTTTGGGAATTTTGATGTAAATTGAGTTGTATCGATTGGGTGTCGTCCCATTGGCCTAATTTGTTGTGTTTCTACTGTATTTGATCAGATTCTACACGTGCGGAGCTTGATTCTCGTGGCAAGGGCATTGTGGAGTAGTCATCGTGCTGTATTAAGGTGAGTAATAGATGTGGGTGATGACCAACGGGTTCGAAACCCCGGTACACCACTTTGTGACGCTGTATAGCAGCGAGACACGTACTCTCATGTGAGTGCGGGGTCGATTGTGATTGGGGACTATGGCTTAGTCTGACTTGTTGATACTGTGTTGACATTGGCTATTCTTGAGCCGTCGAACCTCCTTCTCGGATGGTTACATACTATATATGCTGATATTGGCCACTCTTGAGCCGAGGAACCCCCTTCTTGGGCGGTTGAGTATACTTGTGGGCCGTGAGCCAGTTACTCGATCCCGCGAGGATCATTATCATTGTCTTATCATATTGACATGTTAGTTACTACCAGTCCGTAGCTACCTCTGTTATCATGCTATTTCTAATCTCTGGAACTTGATATTTCTGTTTTCAACTGAAAAATGATAAAAGATGTTTTCAAAACTACTTTTGAGCCTGCGAGGCTGTATTTGCATATTAGCTGACTGGTAGTGGATCAGGCTGCGCGCCGCAGCGGTATATATGTTGGATCGGACTGCACGCCACAATGATATTATGCTTGGGTTGTAGGAGTCCCACCGGAGTCTGAACCCCCAGAGTGAGCACGGGTACCCAAATTGGATCGAGCTACGCGCCGTAGCGGTCATATCATGCATTACATTGCATTTAGCTACATCTGCTAGTTGTTATACTATTTTGCTGGTACTTGTTCAGGTACAGTTGATATTGATTCTGTGACAGGGTATTTGATTACAGTGTTGCATAGTGCTTTATTGCGGATTTCTTATCTGCGCTGTCTTACCCCTGTTTATTACCACTTAGTCTGGCAGTACTCATTTTACTCCCTGCACCTTGTGTGCAGATCCATGTACCTCTCAGCAGTGATCCAGTAGCTGTGTGAGGCGACATATGTGGGATATACGAGGTAGCTGTAGAGTCCGTAGGACCCGATATTCCTTCTTACTGTCTTTTGATTCTGTATCGACTTTTCTTTCCGTACTTGGTATCTTGTAAACCTTTATACACTTATGTTCAGTAGAGGCTCATGACTCTTGACCCTTCGGTCTATGGGAGTTGGTATATTTTGGGACTTGGTTCCCCGCTGTTGGTATATGTATCACTGTTGTTTCATATTTTGATATGCTTAAATGGGATAAAACGAGCTTCTACCTCCGTTCTTATTATTGATTGGTCAGGCTGGATTAGCAATGTGCTGGGCGCCATCACGACCGAATTTGGGGTCGTGACAAGTTGGTATCAGAGCCTAGGTTTACTAGGCCTCATGAGTCTTGAGCCGGTTAGCAATGTGCTGGGCGCCATCACGACCGGGGACGCTTGTACTTATCCTCAGGAGGCTGCGAACCTTTAGGAAACACTTCACTTTTCTTGAACTCTATCGTGCGATCTTGTTGTTCTGAGAACTGAACTTCTATATTCTATTCTCTCGCAGATGGCGAGAACGCGAGCATCAGGACGGGGTGGACGACCTCCATTGCCACCTGTTAGAGGCCATGGGCGCGGTCGTGCTAGAGGTAGAGGTAGGGCAGCTGAGGCAGTGCCAGCTGACCCGCCAGTTGTACCAGCTCATGAGCAGCCCCCAGTGGTTGATGCTCCAGCAGCCCCAGTTCAGGGCCAGACTGTATCTATTGCTATTCCTGGTCTTCAGGAGACTCTTGCTCAGATATTATCGGTGTGTTCCGGTTTGGCTTAGGTAGTCTCAGCTATGCTGCTGCAGCGATATCTCAGACAGGGGGTGGTCAGCAAACCCCTGCAGCTCGCACACCCGAGCCGGTTGTTCAGGGACTTCAGACGCCAGAGGCGGTCCCCGCTCAGGTGGTTGCACCGATTATTCCTCCAGCTGCACCAGCTCCAGCTCCAGAGCATATGGTTCAGGTTATGGCCGACGACGAGCAGCGTCGTCTTGAGAGATTTGGTAGACTTCAGCCGCCCCATTTTAGTGGCGTTGAGGGCGAGGATGCCCAGGGTTTCTTGGACAAGTGTCAGAGGATGTTGCGGACGACTGGTATTCTTGAGTCCAGCGGAGTTTCATTTACTACCTTTCAGTTCACTAGTCCCGTATTTGATTGGTGGGAAGAGTTTGAGAGGCGTAGGCTTGCAGGAGCAGCACCTCTCACATGGCAGCAGTTCTCTACTCTCTTTCTAGAGAAATATGTACTTCAGTCTTGTCGCGAGGAGCTACGTCGCCGGTTCGAGTGGTTGGTTCGGGGCGACATGTCTGTGACCCAGTATGAGCTCAGATTCACACAGTTGGCTAGGCATGCCACATGGATGATCCCTAATGATAGGGAGAGGATCGGGAGGTTCATTGATGGCCTCAACTACTCTATCCACATTCTTATGACCAGAGAGAGAGTTTTGTTATCATCATTTGAGGAGGTTATTGATATGGCACGCTCCATTGAGGCGGATCGTCGCCGAGAGAGAGAGGAGCGGGAGGCCGAGAGGCCTCGTGGTTCGGGCGGTTTCGGTGGTGCTCCATCTGGAGGGCATTCCCGGCGGAGCGAGCAGGTCGCTCACCTAGACCTTCTCATTCGGGCCGCCCGGAGCGGAGCGGAGGTTCGCATGGTCGTGGTCGACATGGGTTTCGGCAGAGGGTCGGTCATCACTTAGTGCCCTTCCAGCTCAGAGTGCAGCACCTACTTCTTCAGCACAGGGTTCTTCTGTGGCGAGGGGTTCCCTTCAGTCCCCTTCTCCAGCACCAGGTGCATGTTATGAGTGTGGTGAGTTTGGCCACATGAGGAGACAATGCCCTCGACTCCGTAGGGACAGGACTCAGCAGAGGGACCAGCCCTCATCTTCATCACCATCTCAGTCTAGTAGAGGTGGAGGTCAGTCTTCTCGTGGTCGCCCCAGGGGCGAAGAGAGATCCGGTAGAGGCCAGGCGCGATTCTATGCACTTCCTGACGGCGTGATGCAGTTGCCTCCGATGCAGTGATTACATGTATCATTTCTGTCTGTCACAGAGATGCCTCTGTTCTATTTGATCTAGGGTCCACATATTCATACGTGTCCTCTTATTTTGCACATCATTTGGGTGCGACTCGTAGTAGTCTTGACTTACCTATTCATGTATCCACCCCCGTGGGTGATACGATTGTTGTGGATCATGTCTATAGATCCTGTGTTATATCTATTGGGGGTCTGGAGACCCATGCAGATTTGTTATTGTTGGGGATGGTGGACTTTGATGTTATATTAGGTATGGACTGGTTGTCTCCGTACCATGCTATATTGGACTATCATGCTAAGACAGTTACATTGGCCATTCCTGGTATTTCTCAGATCGAGTGGCAGGGTTCGACTTCGTCCCTAGCCGTGTCATTTCGTTCTTAAAAGCTCAAAAGATGGTCGAAAAAAGGTGTTTATCATACTTGGCTTTTGTGAGAGATGTGGGAGCTGAGTCTCCTAGCATTGATTCTGTACCTATTGTGAGGGACTTTCCAGATGTATTCCCCTCAGACCTGTCGGGCATGCCGCCGGACAAGGATATTGATTTTGGCATTGACTTGGTGCCGGGCACTCAGCCCATATCCGTTCCTCCTTATCGGATGGCACCAGCTGAGTTGAAAGAACTGAAAGAGCAGCTTCAGGAGCTTCTGGATAAGGGTTTCATCCGCCCTAGTGTGTTCCCGTGGGGTGCGCCGGTATTATTTGTTAAAAAGAAAGATGGTTCCATGCGAATGTGTATTGATTATAGGCAATTGAACAAAGTGACAGTGAAGAACAAGTACCCTCTACCGCGCATAGATGATTTGTTTGATCAGTTATAGGGTGTTCCAAATTTCTCAAACAATTCATATTTTCTATCACAAAGATCTTTTCGGTTATATGCTCGGATCGTGCACGTAAATCGAGGCAACATAGAATGAGGTTTTCAAGGCCTCAGAAGCTCGAAATGATTAATTAAATAAGTGATGACCCTTTGGGTCGTCACACCCTATTTGGATTCATTTGTGATTGTGTTCATTGATGACATTCTAGTCTACTCCCGTAGTCGGGAGGAGCATGCTCAGCATTTGAGTATTGTGTTGCAGAGATTGAGGGAGGAAAAACTATATGCTAAATTCTCTAAGTGCGAGTTTTGGCTGGAGTCCGTAGCATTTCTGGGAGATGTGGTGTCTCGTGATGGTATTCAGGTTGATCCGAAGAAGATAGAGGCGGTGCAGAGTTGGCCTAGACCGTCCTCAGCTATAGAGATTAGGAGCTTTCTTGGCTTGGCGGGATATTATCGCCGGTTTGTTCAATGATTTTCATCCATTGCTTCTTCATTGACTAAATTGACCCAGAAGGGTGCACCATTCGTATGGTCGGATGAGTGCGAGGAGAGCTTTCAGAAGCTCAAGATAGCTTTGACCACAGCTCCAGTGTTAGTATTGCCATCAGCTTCAGGTTCATATACCGTTTATTGTGATGCCTCGAGAGTGGGGATAGGTTGTGTGTTGATGCAGGAAGTTAAGGTAATTGCTTATGCTTCTCGGTAGTTGAAGCCACATGAGAAGAACTATCCTGTTCATGATTTGGAGCTAGCCGCCATTGTTCATGCCTTGAAAATTTGGAGGCACCATTTGTATGGCGTGTCTTGTGAGGTGCATACCGACCATCGTAGTCTCCAGCACTTGTTCAAACAGAAAGATCTTAATTTGAGACAGCGGAGATGGCTTGAGTTGCTTAAGGATTATGACATTACTATTTTATATCATCCGGGGAAGGCCAATGTGGTGGACGATGCTTTGAGCCGGAAGGCGGTCAGTATGGGGAGCTTGGAATATATTCCAGCTGAGGAAAGACCATTTGCTTTGGACATCCAGTCCTTGGCTAACAGAATTGTAGGGTTGGACATTTCAGACCCTAGATGACTCCTAGCATGTGTGGTGGCTCAGAGTTTTTTATTGGGGCAGATCAAGGCCTGACCCACTCGATGATCCACATTTGACGGTTCTCAGAGAAATGGTACTTTAGGGAGGTGCCAAGGAGGTTGCTATTGGCGAGGATGGTGTGTTACAGCTTTGGGGCTGTCTATATGTTCCTAATGTTGATGGTTTGAGGGAGAGGATTCTAGAAGAGGCCCATAGTTCGAGATATTCTGTTCATCCGGGTACCACTTAGATATATCGTGATCTAAGGCAGCTTTATTAGTGGCGAAGAATGAATAAAGACATTGTTGAGTATGTAGCTAGATGTCTGAATTGCCAGCAGGTCAAGTATGAACACCAGAGGTCGGGTGGACTACTTCAGCAGATGCCTATTCTAGGGTGGAAATGGGAGCGTATCACCATGGATTTTGTAGTTAGGTTGCCGCGGACATTGAGAAAGGTTGATTCAGTGTGGGTCATTGTAGATAGGTTGACCAAGTCGGCTCACTTCATTCCAGTGGCAACTACTTCGAGACGTATGCTCAGATTTTCATTCGGAAGATAGTCCGATTGCATGGTGTCCTAGTGTCTATCATATCCGACAGGGGTACTCAGTTCACTTCTCAGTTTTGGAGAGCATTTCAGCGAGAGATGGGTACGCGGGTCGAGTTGAGTACTGTATTTCACCCCAGACAGACGGGCAGTCTGAGCGCACTATTTAGATCCTGGAAGATATGTTGCGATCATGTGTGATTGACTTTGGTGGTTCGTGGGATGAGTTCTTACCACTTGCTGAGTTTGCCTACAACAACAATTATCAGTCGAGTATTCAGATGGCCCCGTATGAGGCATTGTATGGCAGACGGTGTAGATCCCCCGTGGGATGGTTTGAGCCTGGTGAGGATAGATTGATAGGGAACTGAGTTAGTCCAGGATGCTCTAGATAGAGCAAAGTTGATCCAGGAGAGGCTTCGTACAGCACAGTCTCGTCAGAAGAATGCAGACCGTAGAGTTCGAGAGTTGTCTTTCATGGTTGGTGACAGAGTATTGTTGAAGGTTTCACCTATGAAGGGTATCATGAGGTTCGGGAAGAAAGGGAAGTTGAGTCCCAGGTACATTGGTCCTTTTGAGATACTTAGGAGAGTTGGAGAGGTGGCATATGAGTTGGCCTTGTCGCCCAGTCTATCCAGCGTTCATCCAGTATTCCATGTATCTATGCTCCGAAAGTACATTGGAGATCCGTCTCATGTATTAGACTTCAGTACCATTCATCTTGATAGTGATTTATCCTATGATGTGGAGCCTACTGCTATTTTGGGTCGTCAGGTGAGAAAATTGAGGTCCAAGGAGATTGCATCAGTTAAGGTTCAGTGGAGAGGTCGACCCGTGGAGGAGGCCACTTGGGAGATCGAGCGGGAGATGCGGAGCAGATATCCTCACTTGTTTGAGACTACAGGTATGTTTCTTGACCCGCTCGAGGACGAGCGTTTGCTTAAGAGGGGGAGAATGTGACGACCCGGCCCCTCGTCATGGGAATTACCACCCCATTATGTTGTAATTACATGTTTTATGCTTTTATATCAGTGTTAGAGTCTATCTGGTGAGTTAGAAGTGATTTGGATTGAAAATGAGGCATATAGCCTTTTTGAAGGAAACTTGAATAAGGAAAGTCAACCCGGAGTTGACTATTTGGTTAGAGGGCTCGGAATTGAATTCTGATGATTCGGTTAGTTCCGGGAGGTGATTTGTGACTTAGGGGAGCAATCGGAATGGAATTTGGAGGCCTGGTGTAGAAATAGGCTTGAATTGGCTAAGATTGAATTTTGGCGAAATCCGAATGGTAGGTGAGATTTCGATCCGGGAGTCAGAATGGAATTCCGACAGTTGCAGTAGCTTCGTTATGTGATTTTGGATGTGCCTGCAAAATTTCAGGTCATTCGGGCATCGTTTGATCGGGTTTTTGATCGAATGTATAATTCGGAAAGTTTTAAGAAATTTAGGCTTGAATCCGTGGGTAATTGGTGATTTTGATGTTTAGGATGGTGTTTTTATGATTGGAACAAGTTCGAATAAGGAATTAGGATGTGTTGGTGTGTTTGGATGAGGTCCCGGGGGCCTCGGGGTGTTTTCGGATGGCTAAACGGGAGAAAATGTGGAAAATTGCATGGAAGTGTTCTGGTTCTGTTGTTTTCGCTCCTGCGGAAATGGGGGCGCAGGAGCGAGTCCGCAGAAGCGGACGAGGAGGCGCAGGAGCGCTTGTCTTCGCAGAAGCGGAAAAATGTCCGCTGAGGCGGCGTCGCAGGAGCGAAGAGTAGACCGCAGAAGCGGTCAAGAGGCGAAATGGAGAGTCCGCAGAAGCGGGTGATTGATCGCATAGGCGAGTCCGCAGGAGCGGATTCTTGGTCGCAAAAGCGGAACATTCCGTAGGAGCGGAAGACATTCCGCAGAAGCGGACCCGCAAGAGCGGTCCGTGTATCGCAGAAGCGAAAATCGGAGTGAGTTAAGTGTATCAGAAGTTAGAAAATTTCAGAAACATTTCACACATTTGGGTCTCGGCTTAAGGAGGCGATTTGGGCGATTTTGAAGAGAAACTCAAGGGAAATCATCAGGGTAATCAACTATGGACTTAAACTATGATTAGTATTGATAATATTATGCAATTATATCATGAAAATGAAGGAATTTGGGGTGATTCATGGAAGATTTAACCCTAGGCTTGAACTTTAGAAAATCAAGGTTTTGAATGGGCAAATGGAGTCCGAATTTGGTAAAATATATATGCTTAGACTCGTATTGAGATGAGGGTTCCGAATATGTGACTTTTGTAATTTTGCGAGAAGCGTACCAAAAGTCGGGTTTTGACAACTTTGGGAATTTTGATGTAAATTGAGTTGTATCGATTGGGTGTCGTCCCATTGGCCTAATTTGTTGTGTTTCTACTGTATTTGATCAGATTCTACACGTGCGGAGCTTGATTCTCGTGGAAAGGGCATTGCGGAGTAGTCATCGTGCTGTATTGAGGTGAGTAATAGATGTGGGTGATGACCAACGGGTTCAAAACCCTGGTACACCACTTTGTGACGCTGTATAGCAGCGAGACACGTACTCTCATGTGAGTGCGGGGTCGATTGTGATTGGGGACAATGGCTTAGTCTGACTTGTTGATACTGTGTTATGACATTGGCTATTCTTGAGCCGTCGAACCTCCTTCTCGGATGGTTACATACTATATATGCTTATATTGGCCACTCTTGAGCCGAGGAACCCCCTTCTTGGGCGGTTGAGTATACTTGTGGGCCGTGAGCCAGTTATCGGATCCCGCGAGGATCGTTATCATTGTCTTATCATACTGACATGTTAGTTTTACTACCAGTCCGTAGCTATTATTGTTATCATGATATTTCCAATCTCTGGAACTTTGACATACTGTTTTCAATCGAAAAATGATAAAAGAGTTTTCAAAACAACTTTTGAGCCTGCGAGGCTACATTTGCATATTAGCTGACTGGTAGTGGATCGGGCTGCATGCCGCAGCGTATATTCATGATATTGTGCCGCAGTAATATTGTGCTTGGGCTGTAGGAGCCCCTCCGGAGTCTGAACCCCCACAGTGAGCACGGGTACCCAAATTGGATCGGGCTACGCCGTAGCGGTCATATCATGCATTGCATTGCATTTAGCTACATCTGCTAGTTGTTATACTGTTTTGCTGGTACTTGTTGGTACAGGTACAGTTGATATTGATTCTGTGATAGGGTATTTGATTACAACTTTGCATAGTGCTTTATTGCGGATTTCTTATCTGCGTTGTCTTACCCTTGTTTATTACCACTGAGTCTGACAGTACTCATTTTACTCCCCGCACCTTGTGTGCAGATCCAGGTACCTCTCAGCAGTGATCCAGTAGCTGTGCGAGGCGACATCCGTGGGATATACGAGGTAGCTGCAGAGTCCGCAGGACCCGATATTCTTTCCCACTGTCTTTTTATTTTGTATTGACATTTCTTTCCGCACTTGGTATCTTGTAAACCTTTATACACTTATGTTCAGTAGAGGCTCATGACTCTTGACCCTTCGGTCTATGGGAGTTGGTATATTTTGGGACTTGGTTCCCCGCTGTTGGTATATGTATCACTGTTGTTTCATATTTTGATATACTTAAATGGGATAAAACGAGCTTCTAGCTCCGTTCTTGTTATTGATTGGTCAGGCTGGCTTAGCAATGTGTTGGGCGCCATCACGACCGGATTTGGGGTCGTGACATTTAAAATCAGTAATTAAACAATTTTAATAAGCGAAGTATGATCAAAGTGACCGTGCTAGAACCACGGAACTCGGGAATGCCTAACACCTTCTCCCGGGTTAACAGAATTCCTTATCCGGATTTCTGGTACGCAGACTGTTAAATAGAGTCATTATTTCCTCGATTTGGGATTCAACCGGTGACTTGGGACACTATAAATCTCCCATTTGGCGACTCTGAATTAAATAAATAAATCCTGTTTCGATTGTCCTTTAAGTGAAAAAACTCCTTTGCTCCCTCGCGGGTAGCGTCAAAAGGAGGTGTGACAGCTCTGGCGACTCTGCTGGGGATAACGAACCCAGAACTTTTGGTTCAGGGTTCAAGAATTAGATCTTGTTTTATGATTTTTACTTGGCTTATTTATTGTTCATATTATTGTATTTTTGTGAACTTTGTGCTAAAATGATATATGTTTACCGCTTTAATATTGTTAGAATTATATATAACTATCTTCCTATGCTACTCTTCTGAGTCTTCTGAATTTATGGTGTACACGTACGCGTGGCCCATTTTCTGATGGAAGTCATACCAATTAGGACGAGGTTGGGTCAAGTAACTAGGTCGGTCTGACTTTCGTGCTCCCGGTATGTTACCCCCGCTTCGGCTCGAGTTGTCCGCTCGGGTAAGCCAAGTATGAAACAACAAACTCAAGATTTTAACTCTAGAATAACAAAAACTCATGTCGGATCCCTAGTAGGAACGTTTTTTTGCATCATGTTGCATTTGACTTAGGGGACTCAACACAGGGGTTGGGTCCGTCTAGGAAAGGTAACATGAAATGAAAAAGACCATACTGTTGCATCTTGTTTGCTTTACGCATTTATTTGCTTCAGACTTGCATGCTGACCGACTTTTTAAATATTGGAGAAAAAAAAAGAATAATATAATAATGTAGAGAGATTACTACTCAAACAAACCAATGCCCAAGTAGTGTCGAAACTCTGCCGGATGTTTGAGAAAAAAAAAACAAAAAAACAAAAAAAACAAAAATTTATAGTTTATTTTGTTTGCCAATGAAAAAAAAAAGAAGAATTGATAAGTTTTTATTTTTAAAATAGTTTGTTTATTTGCCAATTAAAAAAATAAAGAGTTTATTTTTCAAAATAGCTTGTTTTACTTTCCACTAATAATATATATATTTTCAAAAAATAGTTTGCTTTATTTGCCAATATAAAAAATGTGTGATTTTGTTTTCAAAAAAATAGTTTATTTGTTTGTCAAAAATAGTTTGTTTTGTAGCCAATAAATAAAAATATTTGTCTGCACATATAGTTTGTTTTATTTGGAACCGAACTACGCGGGTTTGATTCTCACCGGATGTGAGATACATAGGCAATCCTCATCGGGTCCAACCTCCTATTTTGCAAAAAATAGCCAAAAATGTCGAAATTAATTTTTCCTCGTAAATAAGTCGGCGGTGCCATTTTCAAAATAGCCGAATGTTCCCGAAAGGGACGCCGGAAGGTTGATTTTGCATAAACGGCCACCTTGGGTCATTTTGTAGATTTTAGCTCGATTGACCCACACAGCCTTAAAATCTTCGTTCTCGAGGCGCTGAAAGGCCGTGTTTGCAATATCGGATTTTCTATTTTTGAAAAAATAATAAAAATAGTCATGAATAAGTCGGTGATGCTGCTTTACCAAATATAGCCGAATGTTCCCGAAAGGGACGCCGGAAGGCTGACTTTGCATAAACGGTCACCTTTGGTTATTTTTAGTATTTTGACCGGTTAGCTAACGCAACCTTAAAATCTTCGTCCTCGAGGTGATGAAAGGTCGTGTTTGCAATTTCGGGTCTTTTGTTTTAGTTCGAAAAAGAAAAAATGTGTGTCATAAATAAGTCGGGTGATGCTGTTTTTGTCAAAAATAGCTAAATGTTCCCGAGAGGGACGCTAGAAGGCTGATTTTGTATAAACAGCCACCTTTGGGCCTTTTTTTAGATTTTGACCGATTAACCCACACGGCCTTAATTAGCAAAACCATGACTTTTCATTTTAATTACAAAAACAAAAAACAAAAAAATGTCAGTTTATTTGCGAATGTTGTTTGGATTTTTTGTCAAAATAAGCCGAGCCACCATTTGCGGTGTTCTACCCCGTTCTTGCCAAAATAGCCTTAGAGTATTTTTCAGTTGTCGAAAGGCTATTTTCGTAAAAGAACGAATAAGTTTGTGAAGTGTCATAGAATAATCCTCCCCGGCCTCAAAATTCATGTGGAATAGAGAAGGGGCCACATTTGCAAAAATAGCCATTTGGTTAAAATTATCATATAGGGGGAGGAATTTGTCCATTTGTTTTGAGTTTATAACTCTTTTACGTGTGAGTATTTGATTTTCGAGTCTGTAGATCATTTTTCCGTCAAAGTCTGTTAGTTTAATTAGTTTTTGAACCATTCTTTTAAAATCAAAGTTTGTTTTTATTATGAAAAACTAAAAAAATGTTTTATTGATTTTGACCTTTCATTAATCATGAACTACGCAACATCTGATTCATGCGGGGTCATGATACGTAGGTAATCCCATCGGATTCGATCATAGTAATAAATAAACTGAGAGAAAAATAATGTGAAAAAAAGAGTGAAAAAGGGGAGAAAGCGACAAAAAAAAGAGAAAAAAAGAGCAACAAAAAACAAACCAAAAAAAAAGAGAAAAAGAGAGTGCCAAAGAATAAATGAGTGGCAAAAATAAGATGAAAAATCAAGACTGATCAAAGAGGCAGAAATGAAAAAAAGAGGTACAAAATAAAAGGGGCTAGTTAACGCAGGGATGAAACATGCAACCCGTTCAAACACATGGTAGAAGCGTTTAACTGTTTAGGTGCATTGCATCCCAACGTGCGATTTCTTATAAGTTAAATGCCTCAGAACTAACAAGGTTGTATATGTGATGAAATTAGCCAGGTTCTATTCATGTGTTTGGTTTTGTTGGTATGTGGTGATGAATGCACAACCGTGCTAGCGATCACAACATTATCCACAAAGCTGAGCTCCACCTCCCATAAATGCACGTCCTTACCAAGCTTCATATTATCATCAACCAAATAATCCCCAATACAATCCTCGCCCAAGAGAGCCTTTCAAAAGGAATCAGTTCACCCCTATTGGTGAATCATACTCGGGTTTGTTCCAAAAGCTAGTCAGGCGAGTTTTCCTGTAGCCAGTTGCCTAAATCTAGCTGGACCATGATTGTCCCTCGCACCGAGCTGATGTTATATGTGAATACCACTCTGGAGCAGTGGGACACAATACAGAGGACTGTTGGACCCTCAAAAGGGGCGGTTCAAAATCTTATTGAAGCTGAAAGAATTGTTTTTTAGGAGGAAGAAGCTCCTGATGTGATGAACAATTTGTTGTCTACCCACAACATCAGGCCAATAGTCGGAATGATTTGTGAAGTTGAGGAATTTGATTCGGCACAGAAGGCTATTGCACCCATTGTCGAGACAGAAGAAAAGTCGAAACGGTTGCCAAGCCTAAAAGTTCCCTTTCAAATGGGAGTCTTGGTAGCCAATCTTGGTATCCTTTCTGCGTCCGGGTTATATCAGGGTGTGATCCAGATGTTTTACTTTATTGCCTTATTTTCCGACGTAAACCCTTTTTCTTCAAAATTGAAAAACAAATCAAATAAAATTAACATTTCTTCGTCTAGGAATGTCTCTTTTCTTAATCTTGTCATTTCTTATTCTCTTTTCAATTCTATTTGTGAGCACGTGATTTTCGCCCTATACGAGAATTACTCCCAAAATGTCAAAAATAAAAGAGTTCTTGTTTGTTTGCAATGTTTGGGGATTACATGTTCTTTTTCTTGTTTGCTTGCATTCGTGTGGCCGTGTCTGTTTTCTTAAGTTAATAAACAAAAATACATATACCTAATATGTCGCCTTTATATTTGTAGGGTTAGTTCCGTACTTAGAAATAGTTAAGTTCATTTTTTACGAAAATGAGAAAATCATAAAAAATGTATTTCTCGCATTTCTTGTCATTTTATGTACATTTGTAAGGATTCGGTATTTACGTATGTCAATTGTTAGTAAAATTAATTATGTGTGTTACAAGTTAATATGATTATATATATATATATATATATATATATATATATATATATATATATATATATATATATATATATATATATATATATATATATATATATATAGTATGTATATAATACAATATAAAGTTTAGTGTAGGAAATAACAAAGAAGGAAAATCGGAATTGGGCCATCTCCAGGCCAGCAAAACCAGGCCCAATGTAATTCATTACACAATCCAATCCCTTACCCGGCTAGAGCCCACCCCATCGCCCCAAAACGAACCGATAGGGAAATCTGGACCGTTGAATTTCATTGATCCAATGGCCCAAATTAAGTCGGGCGTTTAATTATACCCAAAACCCATTTAGCCGTCTTCATTTGACCAAACGACTACGTTTAGGTTTAATAGGATGATCTGGACCGTTGGTTCCCACCATCCAACGGCCCAGATCAAGTAATCAATTTTCAATACACCAAACACCCCCCCAAACCCCTTGTATCTTTTCATTTCTTGTTCACCCGGTCCCCTTCAACCTCTCAAACGCCCTAGCCGTCCGCCACCGTGCGCCACCTGCCGGAAATCGCCTCACGGCGGTTCCGGTAGGCCAATGGCTCCCAAGTTTACACCATAAAACCCCCTAAACCCCCTCTACACTAATCTACCAATTGTTAGGCTCGAATATGGCCTGAACTCTTCGAATATTCCTTTGAAACTCGCCGGAATTTGAACATCCATTCCAATCGAGCCCAAACTCATACCCTAGCACCTCCAGACCACCCTCACACCCAAACCACCCTTGGTTTTGTTCGAATCCGACCGGAAACCCAAAAATCCCAAAGCGGCCATATGAACCCTAGATTTCAAAATTAGGGTCTTCATTTAAATTCGAGAGAAATTGAAGTCTAATAGAATTTAATTGGGATGTTTTCGTTTGAAAACATCTCAATTAAAGTCCGTTAGACTCCGAATTCAAGTCCAAGCTCAAAAGGCCCGGTTTCTGCTTTGATTTTGATTTCTTTCGAGGTAATCTCCTTTTTCCTATTTATTTCAATTAGGTATTTGTTGTTTTGTGTATTTGTTTAAGTTCAACTCGTTGGATTTTCTTCTCATTCCTTCGGTCGTCCCTATTTGTCACCTCTTCTCAAGGACCTTTTATTTGGTCGATTACTCTTCTATATTGTTTGTTTGATTACGTATGTGGTCAAATGCGTACTCGTTTCAATTAGAGTCGTCGAATACCTAGTTTCACTTTGGCCGAGATTTTAGAATCACTGTCTTGCCGATTAATTTGTTATCTATGTTATGTGTTGTAGTTAATTGAATGTCGTCGTTTAACTGCGTAGGTTTGGCTGTTTAAAATTCTGGACAGTGATTAGCATTGTTGAAGTGAGTTTAGTTTTGTTTGATTTGAAACTGAAATTAGGATTTAAATTAGCTGATTAGGAAATTAAGGGTTAGCATTTTAGAATATTTTAAATGCCCTGCACATGAAGCTGAGAAGTGGAACCTGCTGTCACAGCAGGGCACTTAGCCATGTCTGGACAGAGGTTATTGTTTAACTAATAACACCCATGCTTAGACACAGTGTAGTGGTAAAAACAGAGGGATGGGTTCAGCAGAGAGAGGGGTGGGCAGAAGTGATTTTGTTCTGGTCCTTGGCTTTTAGGAGGGGGGTCTTAGCTATAAATGAAGGGGATTCTCAGGAGGTAAGGGGGACATTTTTGGATATCCACAGAGACCTTAGAGAAAAACAGTGATACTGGATTTTGGAGAGATATAATTCTGAAACAGATAGACATTCCTATATACAGAAACTTTAAAAAGTAGACAGTGAGAGTTTGGATTCTTCTTGAGTGGCCATTTGATTCCTGCTCACTGTTTCATTAGATTCCTGTTTGAAGTTCACACAGATCCCTTGCATCTACTTCTTGGTCGATTGTTTCTGTATGGCCATTGCTAGTGTTGTGTTTGGCTACTGATAGTGCTATGTTTTGGCTATTGCTGTGGTGGTGTTTGGTTACTGCTAGTGCTAAGTTTGGTTACTGCTAGTGCTAAGTTTGGCTACTGCTGAGGATTGTGTTACTGGTTTGCTGTGGTTGTGTTTTGGATACTGCTGAGTGTTGTGTCTGTAGCTGTTTGCTGTTGTGTTTTGTTGCTGTTGGTCTGCTGCTACTGTTGCTTCATTGCCTTAGCTGATCCCTAGTCTTCTACTTTGTCAATTTCCAGGTACACTACTATTTCTTGAAGATGTAATTGAAAACTTGATGAAGGAATGAGACATTGGACTGCTTTTTTCCCTGAAGCTATCTCCATTTTCTTATTGTTTGTAGTTGTAACTCATAGACCCTTTGTAATTAATTATGAATGATTGTAATAAAGAATAGACTATGTGAATTCGACTAGAGCAAAGTAGTGGTAGATAATAATATAGTTAAACGTAGTTAATAGTTTACCACCTAATTCAAAAACTAAAACAAGCTAATACACATCTAATACACTTAGATACATAAGTATGATCCTGAAACTGGGCGTATAAATTGGCACTTAGTTATTTTTACTAGTTAAACCCCAAGTCAGGATCGAGTTAATCCAAAAAGGATAAGTAGTTTAGAAGTTCAAATTGTATTATTGTTTACCTCTACTTTGAAAGAAAAAATGATTTATCTACAAATGGACCTTTAAATTTTGTGATGGTTAATAACAGTGGTTCAAGCATGTTTTAGTTTAAAATTAAAACACTGTTTCCTTCCGTTAAAGAATAAAGTGACAAAATAAGTTCCGCAACTAGTATCATGATAATTACTTAAATATCTGAACATGCCATATAGAATAACAACACTGATGCAAATTACTTTGCTAGAATTCTTAATTAGTTGTTAAATATTAAAATTAGTAGTGGTCTGAAAGTGTAACTTGGTATCGTTTGAAATGATTAATTAGTAATGCTGAATAATATTTGCTCAAGTACGGTTATTGAAATGTTAGCTTATTTTGGCTTATATAGTCTGGGCCTAGTCATGTATACAGGCCCAGATCGGGTTAATGTGACACTTGTGCTCTCGAGTAGGAACAGTGGTATACATTGGGCTCCAGAGGCCCAATTGTATTCGATATTGGACTCTTAAGCAGTCTGAAGTCCAGGCCCAATAATGAATAATGGCCTGGATTCTAATATTATAGTTTTGGGAAAAAACTAACACATAAACAAATATGTATTAGGAAGGAAAAACAAAAATAAAAAATATAGTGTATGAATAGGATTGGACTTTAAAAATAAGGGACGAGCCTCATTCCAACAAATGAAAACACACGGGCCGCCCCCCCAACATAAATCTCAACGTAAAATTCTAGACTCGGAAGGACCGTTTAGCAATTTTCACGGTTTTTCCCAAAATTTAATAAAGACGTAGACATTGTAGGCGCGATTAATAAAATTACATTCCTAAATACGGGTGCGCATTTATGTGGCCCAAATCCTACTCTCGGCGAAACTGAAATACATTAAAGTCGCAGGCGTACTGGTTACGGTGCGGCTCGAAATGTGTTTTCGTGATGTCGCAATTCTTCTAAGAATTAAAGCGGAATATAAGAGCACACAAATAAAAATATCTAAAGAAATCAGATAGAAACCCAAATTGCAGTTGAGCGACCGTGCTAAAAACACGGAATCCGGGAATGCCTAACACCTTCTCCCGGGTTAATAGAATTCCTTATCCAGGTTTCTAGTTTCGCAGACTATATTATAGAGTCATAAATTTCCTCGGTTCGGGATCAAACCGGTGACTTGGGACACCATTATTTTTCCAAGTGGCGACTCCGAATTAAATAAATTGATCCCGTTTCGATTGTCCTTTAATTGGAAAAACTCCCTCGTGCCCTCGCGGGTGCGGAAAAAGGAGGTGTGACAGCTCTGGCGACTCCACTGGGGATATCTAACCCAGAACTTCGGTTCAGGGTTTAAGAATTCGAGCTCAATTAAATTGCTGTTTCTGTCTATATCTGATCTTATTATATGTTTAATTAATGTGCTATATGTCTACCGCTTTGATGCTAGTTGCGCTGTATATACAAACTGCTATATGTTTACCGCTTTGATATTGCGTGAACTGTATATAAAACTGTGCCGAAAACCCTTCACTTCTCACCCCCGGGGATGTGCTCACTGGTTGAGACTCCTTATTCTGTTAGTGTCATACCCCAAAATAATGAAGAGGCTCGGAAAGTTTCTAAGCCGGTTGGCCTTTTGGTTCCGGGAAAGGAGCTCCTTCCTCAGCCCGAGTTGTCCGCTTGGGTACACAGTCTAGATCATGTACCAAGGTTTTGAATTTAGAATAACATAACTGCATACCGGATCCCTAGTAGGAAACGCTTATTTGCATCACGTTGCATTTGACTTAGGGGACTCAACACGGGGGTTGGGTCCGTCTAGGACAGGCAACCTGAAATGAAAAGACCATCCTGCTATACCATGTTTGTTTCAAGCATTTATTCGAACTTGCATGCTGACCGGCTTTTAAATACTGAAGAGAAACGAAAAACAAAAGGAAACAGTATGGGTAAATAGATATTTTCAGAAAAATACAAAAATGTGTCTTACCAACAAATCAATAGTTCAGTTTGCTAATAAAAGACGACGGAAGGTTGACTTTGCCGACAATGGGTTTCTTAACAAAATGTATTTTCTTTGTCGGTCAATAAAAGAAAATGTGTTTCTTAACAAAATGTGTTTTCTTTGTCGGTCAATAAAAGAAAATAGTTTGTTTTGACGGACCGAACTACGCGGGTTTTGATTCTCACCGGATGTGAGATACGTAGGCAACCCCCGTCGGGTCCAACTTGCCATTTTTCAAAAAAAAAAACAAAACAAAAATATACCAAAATCTGTAAATTTTGAAAAAAAATCATTGCCAGCCAAAATGATCTTCTTCTTTAAATAAATGTGCAGGATGAGCACGATTCAAAATGAACCCTTTTCACTCATGACTAAAATCCCGGTACAAATACGACTATGGTGGGATGATCTAGGCAAAGAAGGGCAAGATGAGGTTAAGAAGTATTTGAAAGGTCTCACAGGTCTGCTTGAAATAAAACCTCGAGGGGACATCATAAGAGCATTAGTCACATATTGGGACTCCGCGCACAATGTCTTTCACTTCTCGGATTTCGAGCTCACCCCAACTGTGTTGGAGGAGATGACCGGATACATTGGAAACACCGATACACCATTGGGGCATCAATATCTAATCGCTCCCAGGGTTGTAGCCATACACCGGTTTTTAGACTCACTGAAGATAGCCAGAACAGTACGTAACCCAGATCTAGCACAAGGGTTTTGTACTTTAAACTTCATCTATCAAAGGTACGGTCATGTAGGAGGTTTTGACAAGCCAGAGAACAAATTATGCAGCAAGGGTAGTCGCTAGAAATGGGAGGAGCACCGACGAGTTGCCTTCATGATAGCCTTCTTAGGACTCGTGGTATTCCCGAGGAAAGACGGGAACATTGATATAAAGGTAGCCGGAGTCGTCAGTACTTTGCTTGACCAAAGCGAAAGTACTCTTGCTCCCATGATACTATCAGACATATATCGAGCCCTCACAACCTGCAAAGCCGGAGGAGATTTTTTCGAAGGCTGTAATTTACTGCTACAGATGTGGATGATCGAGCACCTGTGTCGTCGCACCCAATTCTTGAAATATGGGTTGGTTGAGAAAACTTACATAAGCGAATTCTATACAAGGATTGATAGGACCATCTTGCCTGAAGGAACATTGGCATGGAGGGCATACTTTCAGGCTCTCAGCGCAAGTCAAATACAATGGACGTTGGGTTGGTTATAGATAGACAGAATCGTGTACATGCCAGCGGCTAGGTCCCCCTTTCTCTTAATGGGACTTAAAAGCATTCAACCTTATGCGCCCCATCGGGTGTTGAGACAGCTCGGGAGGTGCCGGATAGTACCCAAAGAAGAAGACCTGAGTACCCAGGTTATTGAAATTGGTCCCGATGGTCAATTCCCAGAAGCAAGGGTCCGCCAGATCTGGAGCAAATGCCAATATCTGGAGGCAAACACTTGTGTGCAGGATCGAGCTAGAGGAGAGGTTGTACCCGGATATCTTACTTGGTACAAAGGAGAAACATCGGGTGAAAGACCAGCCAAAAGACCTCACCTCAGGGAATTTGCTGAAGCGTCACAAGAACAATGGGAATGGTTAGCTAAGGAAGAGGTTTAGAGAACAAAGATCGGCAAGATAGAGCAACGGGTCCAAGATCTCCAATTTGAAAAGGATATGCAAGCCGCCGCCGACGAGGGAGATAAAAGAAGTTGGCACAAGAAAATAAATTTTTGAGGGCTCAGATCCAGCAAATAAAAAGGGACGCTGACAGACAATTGAGGAGTCGAGCGGACGAAAAATTGATAAAGGGTTTGAGAAGCCAAGTTGCCGATGTCCAAAGAGAATTGGAAGAGTCGAAGGCCCAAACAATGAGGGTCCGCGCTAGCTGGAGAAAGGAGGCACATCAACATGCACTTCACCTGCAACGGATAGAAGAAGATTACACTGAGATCATCACTAGTCTAAGGGAAGCAAATGTTATCCTCGGGGAGCGGGTTTTCAAGCAAGCCCGAGATGCCAGGACAGACCTCGACCGTTGCCACGATTTGATGGCCCGACTGCAAGAACAAGTGGATAGGCTCCTAGACCAAGTCACCAACAATGCTCGAAGATTGGGGGTGAAAAACCAGCAGATAGAACATCTATTCAGAGAAAGGGACATGATCAAGGACAGAATTGGAGAAATCGGGCACTATGTCACCATGAAGTGTTTTGCTTGTGAACAAATGCCCCGCCCTGCCCTTTTTGCTTCGGTTATGGGCTATGTTCATCAGATCATGAGAGATTTAAGGGAACTACACAAAGACCTCACACCAAGGCCCGCGGCAAGGCCGAATGATGCCTCGCGGGCCCCCAGGAATTTTAGAGCATTAGACTTCTGATTAAAAATGTATTTTTGAAATATCGAGTCAAGTTGGTTGGCATTTTCCTTTTTCGAGTCAAGCATTCCTCTATTTTTTCGATTATTGTAAGACATGTTTTGTAACTTTAAGGTTTTATTTGATATAAAAGAGTTACTAAATTTTGCCACAATCTTGTTACCAGAACTACGCTCGGTCTGATTCACGCGGGGACGTGATACGTAGGCAATCCACATAAGATTCGACCACCACTAAAAAAAAAAGAAGGAGAGAAAGGAAAAGAATACGAAGGTTAATAACCATAAGGCTTTCAAGGATAGTTGAAAAAGAGAAAAGAAAAAAGAAGAAAAAAGAAAAAGAGAAAAAGAGAAAAGCTGGAATGAAGCATGTTATGAGTACATGTAGAAAGGGTTATTTGGTTAGGTGCATTGCATCCAACGTGCCATAACATATCTGTTAAACTCGGTAAACTAACAAGTTTGTCAATTTCCAGAAAAGTTTAGCAGTTGGTTTGACAGAATATACTGGCCAGCCACCATTACCGTACTAGATCTAAAGGGCCAATTACAGCAAGCATGTCTAGTTTCGGTAAAAGTCTCGAGGAAGAGAAATCGGAGATACAAATCATGAAAGAAGAGGTCGACCGGTTGAAACAACAGATAACAGAGATGCACCTAGCCTGGGCTAGGGGACAGTCTTCGCCAAACCGCCCTACTCTCGCATCAGCTCCAGAACATCCACCCCTTGACCCTTCGACAAGTGCCCCACTCTATCCATACTATCAAGGGGAAAACCCTTATGTCGCCCAAATTCCACCAGCCAAACAAAATCCTCCTCCGATCACCCCTGTTTTTGTGGTACCCCCACCTGCCACTCTACAAAAGTCGTCCGGTGAGCCGCATGATCAAATCCATGACAATTCTTACTATCCCCCCGAGCCTACTTTTAGGGCCCCTGAACCGCATACACACACCCCTCACTGGGATAACCCGGCAGAACCGGAAAAGCACTTCCAAAATTCAGAACATGAGGAAGTTATTAGAAAAGTTAAAAGCCTGGAGCAGTCCTTCAGGAATATACACGGTTTGGGCAACCAGGTCAGTGTCGCTTATAAGGATCTGTGTCCCTTCCCAGATGTCCAGTTGCCAGCCGGGTTCAAAATGTCCAAGTTTGACTTATACGAGGGGCATGGTGATCCAGTAGACCATCTTCGAGGGTTTTGTAGTAAAATGCGAGGAGCCGGAGGACGAGACGAGATTCGGATAGCTTACTTCGGTCAGAGTTTGGGGGGATCTGCACTGGAGTGGTACACTAGGCAGGATCCTAGCAGATGGTTTACGTGGGATGATTTGACTCAAGCATTCATTGGCCAGTTCCAGTACAATCTTGAAATAGTCCCCGACCGCTTATCATTGCTAAAGTTAGAGAAGAAACCCGCCGAAAGTTTCAGAGAATTTGGTTTCCGCTGGAGGGAACAGGCAGCAAGGGTAGATCCGCCTATGAGAGAGAACGAGATGGTGGATTACTTCTTGCAGACACTGGAGCCAACCTATTTCGGACATCTGGTGACGTCCGTGGGAAAGTCATTCACCGAGGTGATAAAGATGGGGGCTATGATCGAGGAAGGCTTGAAAGCCAACAAGATCATGAGCTATTTAGCTTTGAAAGCCACCACTCAAGCTATCCAAAGTGGTACCGGAGGAGTGCTTGGGAAAAAGAGGAAAGAAGAAGTCACGGCGGTCGAGTCCGAAACATGGTTCAGAAATAGAGGCCCCGCACCCCAGTATAACCCGCCACAACCTCACCACCAAAATTACTTCCACAATCCATATAACCACCCGCAACATTACTATCCTGCACCTGATCCCCATTTTACTGTCCATCACGCTCAGTCATATTCCGCACCCCCCGTCCAGGCACCATGGCGTGCACCAAATCCACAGAACAATTACCTACCCCCAAGAGCCTATAGAAATCCTACGGGTGCGGGCTTTCGCCCGAACCAAGCCTTCAAGGGCGACAGGGCGCCAAGGCCAAAGACTTTCACTCCCTTGGGGGAGTCCTACACCAGCATGTTCCACCGTTTGAAGCAAGTAGGGTTGCTGAATCCGGTTGAAGCTAAGCTACCAAACCCTCTTCCAAAGAATCTGGACCATTCAGTAAATTGTGCATACTGCTCAGGATGTCCGGGACATGACACGGAAAGGTGTTGGAGGTTGAAAACAGCCATCCAAGAGCTCATCGACACTCGCAGGATTGAGGTCCAGACTCCAACAGAACCCAACATCAACCAAAATCCACTTCCAACTCATCATGAGACCAACATGATCGAGTTGGTACGGGTAGAAGAAGGAAAGGAGAAAGCCTCTCAGACTGTAATGATGATCAAGTCTAGTGGGGTAGGAATGAGAAAAGGGTCGAGCCTTGATGAGTCATCCATTTGCAAGAAGGACATACCAGGAGGGTCGGAAGCCGAAAAGGGAAGTGTGAACGAAGTACCGGTGAGGCCGGGAGAAGCAAAAATAGTTGTACCAGGGGTAGCAACCAAGCCTGTCTTGACGGTAGCAGGCGTTCGAATGGATCCTTTCATCATCAAGCCAGCAATACAGTTGCCAATAACTTATAGCAGAGCTATTCCATGGAATTATGCTCGGATTACGACAACCTACAAAGGAAAGGAAGTGAAAGAGGAAGTTTGCGAAGCGCAAGGTTTGACCCGCTCGGGGAGATGTTTTGCCCCTGCGGAATTGAGGAAGATCACTCCGGCAACATTGAAAAAGCCGGTAACTGACGAAGAGGCGGAAGAATTCCTGAAAAAGATGAAGCTGCATGACTATTCCGTCTTAGAGCAGCTGAAGAAAACGCCTGCGCAAATCTCATTGCTATCCTTGCTGATACATTCTGAAGAACATCGGCAAGCTTTGATGAAAGTTCTGAATGAGGCTCACGTACCTGATAAAATCTCAGTGAGTCATTTGGAGAAGATCACCAATAGGATCTTCGAAGCGAATCGGATCACCTTCACCGATGATGAGTTGCCTGAGGAAGGCACCGAGCACAACAAGGCTTTATATCTTACGGTAAAGTGTGAGGGGTCGGTGGTTACCAAAGTCCTAGTCGATAATGGATCCAGTGCTAACATTTGTCCTCTCTCTACACTAAACAAGTTGAAAGTGGACATCGGCAGGATACGCAAGAACAGCATATGTGTTCGAGGGTTTGATGGAGGAGGCAAGGCGTCGGTCGGGGACATAGTGTTAATCTTGACAATTGGGCCGGTGGAGTTCACCATGGAATTCCAGGTGCTGGACATGGTAGTGTCATATAACCTTCTGATAGGGCGACCATGGATCCATGCCGCAAGAGCGGTTCCATCCAGCTTACACCAACTCGTCAAGTTTGAGTGGGACCAACAGGAGATCGTCGTCCATGGAGAGAATGATCTACAACCGGGCACCATCGTCCCCTTTGTTGAGACAGAAGAAGATGTTGGACCATGGGTATACCAGATCTGCGATGTGGTATCCGCCAACCGAGTTCCAGAAGGGGAATGCATTCCCGATGATAGAATAATTACTGCAGACGTCATGGTGGCTCATGAAATGTTGAGACACGGTTTCATACCCGGCAAAGGTCTAGGTGCATCTCTGCAAGGAATTATACAACCGGTATCAGTGGTCGAAAACTTAGGAACCTTCGGCTTGGGATTCAAGCCAACATCGGAGGACATCCGGCGAGCCAAGAGGAGTAAGCAGAAGACATGGGTGCTCCCGAAGCCGGTTCCACGCCTTTCCCAATCTTTTGTCAGGTCCGGAGCAAGAGGACATCCAACGACAAAGATTCCCGGTCCTACGATCAGGCCAGACGAAGAGTTCTTCAGAAAGTTCGAGGACCTATTCGCAGATGTATGCATGCTCGAGGATGGTGAAGGATCCAGCCATGCCAAGATACAGTTTGTGGGATCGAAAGCAAAATTGAATAATTGGAAGGCTACTCCTCTCCCTGTCCGGAAGGAGTCTTGGTAGTTTGTTTTGGATTGTTTTCTTTCGAAATTTTGTCGGGGTTGTCCCCGGAGTAAAATCCGTTTGTTTTGGTTCATTTTGATTTAAGTTTGCAAGTTTGTTTTTTTTTCTTGTACCGTTCCCATTAATGAAATTTTGTTCCCTTCGTGTCTAATTTTGTTTATTTTCATTCTTTTACTTTTCTGAACAGCCTTCTTTCAACTGATCTTAATGATATGGCGTGCTTAAAGATTAATCAACCCAGTCTAGAAAGTCAATCGGGTTTGGAAATAATAACGCATGAAATAAGAAATGACGAGAGTGAATCGGAATACGGCGATGATGAAGCCGTAGAAGAAATCGGTGAAGAATTAAGTCACTTCGAGGAAAAACCCAAACCAAATTTAAATGATACTGAGGTCTGTTAATCTGGGGAACACAGATGACGTCAAAAAAACCAGGATAAGTGTCCATATTGAACCCAACCTGAGAGAAGAGTTGATCAAAACATTCATGGAGTTTAAAGACATTTTCGCATGGTCGTACGACGACATGCCAGGACTCAGCACTGATCTAGTGGTTCATAAATTACCCACTGATCCGGCATGTCCTCCTGTCAAGCAAAAACTGCGGAAATTCAAGACGGAGATGAGTGTAAAGATCAAGGTGGAAGTAACCAAGCAGTTGCAGGCGAAAGTCATTCGTGTCACTCGATACCCTGAATGGTTGGCTAACGTAGTACCGGTGCCCAAGAAAGACGGAAAAATCAGAGTATGCGTGGACTACCGCAATCTCAACAAGGCGAGTCCTAAGGATAATTTCCCACTTCCCAATATCCATATCCTGATTGATAACTGCGCCGGACGTGAAATCGGATCCTTTGTGGATTGCTACGCGGGATATCATCAGATCTTGATGGATGAAGAGGACGCAGAAAAGACGGCTTTTATCACACCGTGGGGGACTTATTGCTACCGGGTGATGCCGTTCGGTTTGAAGAACGCAGGGGCAACATACATGAGAGCGATGACTACGGTATTCCATGACATGATACACAAGGAAATTGAAGTGTACGTGGATGATGTGATCGTAAAATCTAGACGTCAAGAAGACCACGTTGCCGACCTCCGGAAGTTCTTTCAAAGGCTTCGAAGATATGATATCAAGCTCAATCCGGCCAAATGCGCATTCGGAGTTCCATCAGGAAAGTTGCTGGGATTCATCATCAGCCGACGGGGCATTGAGTTGGACCCGTCCAAAATCAAGTCCATTCAAGAGCTACCCCCGCCAAAGAATAAAACAGAGGTAATGAGTCTGTTGGGAAGGTTAAATTACATCGGTAGGTTTATTGCTCAGCTTACAGCAACCTGTGAACCCATATTCCGTTTGTTGAAGAAAGACGCTGCGATAGAATGGACGACAGAATGTCAGGAAGCATTTGACCAAATCAAAGGGTATCTGTCAAACCCACCCGTACTAGTCCCGCCTGAACCGGGTAGACCCCTGATCCTCTATCTAACGGTCTTGGAGAATTCGTTCGGCTGTGTGCTGGGGCAGCACGATCTTACTGGCAGAAAGGAACAGTCCATTTACTACCTCAGTAAGAAATTCACGGTCCACGAGATTAAGTACACTCATTTGGAAAAGACATGTTGCGCTTTGACTTGGGTAGCCCAAAAGTTGAAACATTATTTGTCCTCTTACACCACGTACCTCATTTCGCGTTTGGATCCGTTGAAGTATATTTTCCAAAAACCTATGCCTACAGGGAGGTTGGCAAAATGGCAAATATTACTTACAGAGTTCGACATCATATACGTGACAAGGACGGCTATGAAAGCTCAAGCCCTAGCCGATCACTTAGCCGAGAACCCTGTCGATGACGGATACGAACCTTTGAGGACGTATTTTCCGGACGAAGAGGTACTGCAAATTGATGGGTTGGAATTAACTGAGGATCCGGGATGGAAGCTTTTCTTCGACGGAGCGGCGAACGCAAAAGGAGTCGGAGTAGGGGCTGTGCTCATCTCTGAAACAGGACATCATTATCCTGTTACCGCTCAACTGCGTTTTCATTGTACCAATAATATGGCTGAGTACGAGGCATGTATCTTGGGGTTGCGATTAGCGGTGGACATGGATGTACAGGACGTCATGGTCATGGGGGACTCGAACCTTCTGGTACATCAGATTCAGGGAGAATGGGAAACCAGAGATTTAAAGCTTATCCCGTATCGTCAGTGTTTGCATGATCTGACTAAGCATTTCCGGTCGGTAGAATTCAGACATATCCCAAGGATGCATAATGAGGTTGCCGACGCTTTGGCTACTTTGGCGTCAATGCTACATCACCCGGACAAGGTTCGTGTCGATCCGTTACATATTCAGGTCCGGAATCAGCATGCCTATTGCAATATGATAGAGGAAGAGATGGATGGTGAGCCATGGTTTCATGATGTCAAGGAATACCTCAGGTTAGGAGTATACCCAGAGCAAGCAACTGGAGATCAAAAGCGAGCTATTCGGCGGTTGGCGAATGGATTTTTCCTTAGTGGAGGGGTGCTGTACAAAAGGACCCCAGACTTGGGATTGTTAAGATGTATAGATGCGAGTCAAGCCACAACAGTGATGACAGATATACACTCCGGAGTTTGTGGACCACACATGAGCGGGTATGTATTGGCAAAGAAGATTCTTCGAGCAGGATATTACTGGTTCACTATGGAGCGTGATTGTATAAGTTTCGTGCGAAGATGCCATCAGTGTCAGATACACGGAGATTTGATTCATTCTCCACCGACTGAATTGCATACAATGTCAGCACCATGGCCGTTCGTCGCATGGGGTATGGATGTTATTGGACCTATAGAACCTGCAGCTTCCAATGGTCATAGGTTTATTCTGGTAACGATCGACTATTTTACCAAGTGGGTGGAGGCCAAAACCTTCAAATCGGTAACCAAGAAGGCGGTGGTAGACTTCGTACATTCCCACATCATCTGTAGGTTTGGAATTCCAAAGATAATCATCACAGATAACGGTGCAAATCTTAACAGCGGATTGATGAAGGAGGTCTGCCAACAGTTCAAGATTACACACCGAAATTCCACACCATATCGTCCCAAAGCCAATGGTGCGGTTGAGGCAGCAAACAAGAACATAAAGAAGATATTGAGGAAGATGGTAGAAGGGTCCAGGCAATGGCATGCAAAGTTACCATTTGCACTGTTGGGTTATCGCACTACCGTCCGGACTTCGGTAGGTGCAACTCCTTACTTGTTGGTATACAGGGACTGAAGCAGTAATACCCGCAGAAGTTGAAATTCCATCCCTCCGAATTGTCGCTGAAGTTGAGATTGACGATGATGAGTGGGTCAAAACCCGATTAGAGCAATTGAGCTTGATCGATGAAAAGAGATTGACAACGGTATGTCATGGCCAATTGTATCAAAAGAGAATGGCAAGAGCATATAACAAGAAGGTACGTCCCAGGAAATTTGAAGTGGGACAGCATGTGCTGAAGAGAGTTCTACCACATCAGGCCGAAGCGAAAGGCAAGTTCGCTCCAAATTGGCAGGGACCGTTTGTTGTGACTAGATTATTATCCAACGGCGCGCTATGTCTAACTGATATTGAGGGAATATGCACTGATATGGCAATCAATTCCGATGCAGTCAAGAGATATTATGTGTAATTCTTTAATGTATTTGTCGACGATTGGTTTCGTTTGTGTGTATTTTGGCATTTTTCGGAGAATGAAATGACAGAGGCAATTTTTCTACTACCCAAACACATTAACCTTGGTTTTGCCCTTTGAGCCTTAATAATTCTTTCATATACCCTCTTTCGGAATTACCAAGGAAGATGTGTAACAAAATAGAAAAAAAAACGAAGAAAAAACACAAGAAAAAGTGAACTACGTTCGACCTGATTCCTCAAGAAGGATACGTAGGCGCCACACGGCTCGGTCATAATAAAAGAAAAAAAAAATCAAAAGTTCCCCAAGCAACAAAACTGGGGCAGAAGTCATTGTTTCGTTTGAAAGATAGTGTGGATTCCGAAAGTTGTAATGAGCTAACCGTTGAGGTTGAACCCCTTTTTCTTTAGCCTCACGCGCAGAAACCACATTAAGAACCAAAAAGACCTCTCGATCGGTATTTGAGAAATGCCAAGTCATGCGAGTGAAACTACGAATGACACTTCAATCCTCGATTGAATTTAGGACTTACAAGCTGAAAAGGGATGGCCCCTTTTGAGGAAATTCTATGGATAATACCCCAGCCCACCGCAGGGAAAGAAAGCGAAAATGAGAGAGTCTTAACGGTAAAAACCCTCGCGGGCACCTTAAGGCGAAGAAAGTTGAGAGAAATAAAATGAGAGAGTCTTACGGTGAAAACCTTTACGAGCACCCTAAGGCGACGGGAGATAGAGAGAAATGAGAGAATCTCATTAGTGAAAACCCTTTGAAGGGCACTATGAGGTGACAAGGTGAGATGGTTACAAGATGTCTGCATGAGACAAGGTTTGGACATTCGTTTACTCCTAGCAAAACGCGGCCATCAGAAAGTGATCGACATGAATAGACTGGGTAGATTAATCTCAAAGGCACGGCACAACCATTGGATCAGTCACACATTCAGATAAGTTTTTCCTATTTCTGAGTTCAGAAAAGTTTTCCCTTTCTCTTGTCATTTGCGGTCAGCATTCTTTTTCTTTTCTTTCGTTTTCGAAAATTGATTTTTCAAAGCTTACTACCAAGTCTCCCAAAGCAGTATAATGAAAATGAATAGGCGTGGAACAAGGCAATAAGCCAGAAGTCGTTCCGATATTAAGATTGGAACGACAGGTTGATTGGAAGGTTCACAGGAGTTATGGAGTATGATGGACACATATGGCACGTC
Organism: Nicotiana noctiflora; assembly: GCA_032618575.1. NCBI lineage: Eukaryota > Viridiplantae > Streptophyta > Magnoliopsida > Solanales > Solanaceae > Nicotiana > Nicotiana noctiflora. The sequence continues at coordinate 214,442 of JASVEL010008298.1, read as the reverse complement.
CGGAAGATGATTTCTCACAACAGATCACCGGCTAAAAAGGGTCGGATCAAACCAACGGTTGGAATAAAAGGGAGAGATGAGAAACCATCTGTGGAAAGAGCATCATCCCCAGCATGTCAACGTCGTCCCCAAAGGTTCGAGGGAGGCCGAGCAGCTGAAAGAGAGGAGGAAAATAGCCCCCAACGAGAGTGGCACGATCACTCAGTGCGTTTTGAGAACTAACAATTTTTCTTTGATTTTAAGCAGGAAAAGAGGGTTCATTGGCGGAGAAGCATGCCGCGTAGAAGGTCATCAAACTGGGGCAGAAAATTTTCTCCCATTGCGAAAAATTTCTTGAAAGCAAATACCCAGTGGATAAGGGTAACGAGATTTCGGGAAATACCAGTTCCGAGCAGAATGGTTTTGAGAAAGGCCCGACAACACGAGGGGGCGATCTTTGAGCCTGGTATCATCCCCAGCAGTCGTTGAAAAATGAAACACTAACTCTGAGATTTCCCCAGCAGCGTTATATCCCATAAGTTCAAGGAGGCCAAAGCGTGAGTCCCAAAGGAGGTCTGAGAAGAAGGAAGAAGAAAAGGGGTCCCCGCCAGGGTAACCGCCAGCTAATGACATTTCAACCCCCGGCAAGTCCGAGAGAGAATGACGGGCGAAGGAAATAGAAAAAGGGAAAATAAAGAATACTTCCCCAGCAGCATCATCTCCAGTAGGTGAGTAAACAGTTCCGAAGATATCTCCAGCAGCCAAAGGAAAAGTAACACGACCCAGGGGGAAAGCAATTCCAAGACAAGATAGTTCAGAAGAAAAGGTGGCCCAAGAGGCGATGCAGGAAGAAGAAAATGGTACAGGAAATAAAGGAAAGCGATAAGGATGGAATGAAATTAAAGTCGTAGTTGAAGTCAGGGAGCCCGCCTGAAGAATGGAGTGGCGATTTAGTTTCGAAGTTGTAGTTGAAGTCAGGGAGCCCGCTTGAAGAATGGAGTGGCGATTTATTTTGAAGTCGTAGTTGAAGTCGGGGAGCCCGCCTGAAGAATGGAGTGGCGATTTATTGTTGAAGTTGGTTGGGGAAAGTGGTAGAGCATAACGAAATCCCCAGTGTGAATCCAAGTTCATAATCGAAAGGAAGGCAACAAGGATCAGAAAGATGAATTCAGACTTCGACGAAGTAGTTGAAGTCAGGGAGCCCGCCTGAAGAATGGAGTGGCGATTTATTTTGAAGTCATAGTTGAAGTCAGGGAGCCCGCCTGAAGAATGGAGTGGCGATGTAGTTTCAAAGTTGTAGTTGAAGTCAGGGAGCCCGCCTGAAGAATGGAGTGCCGATTTATTTTGAAGTTGTAGTTGAAGTCAGGGAGCCCGCCTGAAGAATGGAGTGGCGATTTAGTTTCGAAGTTGTAGTTGAAGTCAGGGAGCCCGCTTGAAGAATGGAATGGCGTTTAATTTTCAGAGTTGATGATTGAAGTCAGGAGCCCGCCTGAAGAGAGGAATGGCGTTTTATTTTTCAAAAGATAATGTCGAAGTCAGGGAGCCCGCTTGAAGAATGGAGTGGCGATTTATTTTGAAGTCGTAGTTGAAGTCGGGGAGCCCGCCTGAAGAATGGAGTGGCGATTTATTGTTGAAGTTGGTTGGGGAAAGTGGTAGAGCATAACGAAATCCCCAGTGTGAATCAGTTAATGAGTTGTAGTTGAAGTCAGGGTGCCCGCCTGAAGAATGGAGTGGCGATTTAGTTTTGAAGTTGTAGTTGAAGTCAGGGAGCCCGCCCGAAGAATGGAGTGGCGATTTATTTTGAAGTTGTAGTTGAAGTCAGGGTGCCCGCCTGAAGAATGGAGTGGCGATTTATGTTGAAGCCGTAGTTGAAGTCAGGGAGCCCGCTTGAAGAATGGAGTGGCGATTTATTTTTGAAATTGGTTGAGGAAAGCGGTTGAGTACAACGGAAATCCCCAGCGTGAGTCCAAGTTTATAATCAAAAGGAAGGCAACGAGGATCAGAAAGATGGTTCAGACTTCGAAGGAGAATAGTTCGAAGATCACAAAGAAGGGACCAAGGGTCGGAATTCGGCAGTCAAAAGAAGCCAGATAACAATTGTCGGAAGAGAAGAAGCACGTGAAGAAACATTAGAGCCCGCAAGATGGCAATGAACATAGCAAGATCAAGTGGAAAAGATAGATAAGAATTTGCAATACTGTAACTTAGTCTAGCTTCTTATTTTCCGTTTAGCACGGTGCAATAAGGAGATCAGTTAAGCAGTGACATCAGCAGTAACAGCAGTAACAGCAAGATCACAACAGTCATGGTAGTCCCAGCTACCAAAAACTTCCCGAACTACATTGACCTGATTCCCTTTTAGCCAGGGATATGTAGGAGACCTTTTGAAGCAAGGTTCGGTCAAACTTTTCCAAAAATGCTTCATACGGAGCGCTTGAACGGGCAAAAATCGCTCGTATCCGCTCACTTATCTTTGCACGAAAACTCTTCATGTTTCCGCGCAAAGAGGTGCAGCTGTGAGCACGTGATTTTCGCCCTATACGAGAATTACTCCCAAAATGTCAAAAATAAAAGAGTTCTTGTTTGTTTGCAATGTTTGGGGATTACATGTTCTTTTTCTTGTTTGCTTGCATTCGTGTGGCCGTGTCTGTTTGCTTAAGTTAATAAACAAAAATACATATACCTAATATGTCGCCTTTATATTTGTAGGGTTAGTTCCGTACTTAGAAATAGTTAAGTTCATTTTTTACGAAAATGAGAAAATCATAAAAAAATGTATTTCTCGCATTTCTTGTCATTTTATGTACATTTGTAAGGATTCGGTATTTACGTATGTCAATTGTTAGTAAAATTAATTATGTGTGTTACAAGTTAATATGATTATATATATATATATATATATATATATATATATATATATATATATATATATATATATATATATATATATATATATATATATATATATATATATATATATATATATATATATATATATATATATATATATATATATATATATGTATATATGTATGTATATAATACAATATAAAGTTTAGTGTAGGAAATAACAAAGAAGGAAAATCGGAATTGGGCCATCTCCAGGCCAGCAAAACCAGGCCCAATGTAATTCATTACACAATCCAATCCCTTACCCGGCTAAAGCCCACCCCGTCGCCCCAAAACGAACCGATAGGGCAATCTGGACCGTTGGATTTCATTGATCCAATGGCCCAAATTAAGTCGGGCGTTTAATTATACCCAAAACCCATTTACCCGTCTTCATTTGACCAAACGACTACGTTTAGGTTTAATAGGATGATCTGGACCGTTGGTTCCCACCATCCAACGGCCCAGATCAAGTAATCAATTTTCAATACACCAAACACCCCCCCAAACCCCTTGTATCTTTTCATTTCTCGTTCACCCGGTCCCCTTCAACCTCTCAAACGCCCTAGCCGTCCGCCACCGTGCGCCGCCTGCCGGAAATCGCCTCACGGCGGTTCCGGTAGGCCAATGGCTCCCAAGTTTACACCATAAAACCCCCTAAACCCCCTCTACACTAATCTACCAATTGTTAGGCTCGAATATGGCCTGAACTCTTCGAATATTCCTTTGAAACTCGCCGGAATTTGAACATCCATTCCAATCGAGCCCAAACTCATACCCTAGCACCTCCAGACCACCCTCACACCCAAACCACCCTTGGTTTTGTTCGAATCCGACCGGAAACCCAAAAATCCCAAAGCGGCCATATGAACCCTAGATTTCAAAATTAGGGTCTTCATTTAAATTCGAGAGAAATTGAAGTCTAATAGAATTTAATTGGGATGTTTTCGTTTGAAAACATCTCAATTAAAGTCCGTTAGACTCCGAATTCAAGTCCAAGCTCAAAAGGCCCGGTTTCTGCTTTGATTTTGATTTCTTTCGAGGTAATCTCCTTTTTCCTATTTATTTCAATTAGGTATTTGTTGTTTTGTGTATTTGTTTAAGTTCAACTCATTGGATTTTCTTCTCATTCCTTCGGCCGTCCCTATTTGTCACCTCTTCTCAAGGACCTTTTATTTGGTCGATTACTCTTCTATATTGTTTGTTTGATTACGTATGTGGTCAAATGCGTACTCGTTTCAATTAGAGTCGTCGAATACCTAGTTTCACTTTGGCCGAGATTTTAGAATCACTGTCTTGCCGATTAATTTGTTATCTATGTTATGTGTTGTAGTTAATTGAATGTCGTCGTTTAACTGCGTAGGTTTGGTTGTTTAAAATTCCGGACAGTGATTAGCATTGTTGAAGTGAGTTTAGTTTTGTTTGATTTGAAACTGAAATTAGGATTTGAATTAGCTGATTAGGAAATTAAGGGTTAGCATTTTAGAATATTTTAAATGCCCTGCACATGAAGTTGAGAAGTGGAACCTGCTGTCACAGCAGGGCACTTAGCCATGTCTGGACAGAGGTTATTGTTTAACTAATAACACCCATGCTTAGACATAGTGTAGTGGTAAAAACAGAGGGATGGGTTCAGCAGAGAGAGGGGTGGGCAGAAGTGATTTTGTTCTGGTCCTTGGCTTTTAGGAGGGAGGTCTTAGCTATAAATGAAGGGGATTCTCAGGAGGTAAGGGGGGACATTTTTGGATATCCACAGAGACCTTAGAGAAAAACAGTGATACTGGATTTTGGAGAGATATAATTCTGAAACAGATAGACATTCCTATATACAGAAACTTTAAAAAGTAGACAGTGAGAGTTTGGATTCTTCTTGAGTGGCCATTTGATTCCTGCTCACTGTTTCATTAGATTCCTGTTTGAAGTTCACACAGATCCCTTGCATCTACTTCTTGGTCGATTGTTTCTGTTTGGCCATTGCTAGTGTTGTGTTTGGCCACTGATAGTGCTGTGTTTTGGCTATTGCTGTGGTGGTGTTTGGTTACTGCTAGTGCTAAGTTTGGTTACTGCTAGTGCTAAGTTTGGCTACTGCTGAGGATTGTGTTACTGGTTTGCTGTGGTTGTGTTTTGGATACTGCTGAGTGTTGTGTCTGTAGCTGTTTGCTGTTGTGTTTTGTTGCTGTTGGTCTGCTGCTACTGTTGCTTCATTGCCTTAGCTGATCCCTAGTCTTCTACTTTGTCAATTTCCAGGTACACTACTATTTCTTGAAGATGCAATTGAAAACTTGATGAAGGAATGAGACATTGGACTGCTTTTTTCCCTGAAGCTATCTCCATTTTCTTATTGTTTGTAGTTGTAACTCATAGACCCTTTGTAATTAATTATGAATGATTGTAATAAAGAATAGACTATGTGAATTCGACTAGAGCAAAGTAGTGGTAGATAATAATATAGTTAAACGTAGTTAATAGTTTACCACCTAATTCAAAAACTAAAACAAGCTAATACACATCTAATACACTTAGATACATAAGTATGATCCTGAAACTGGGCGTATAAATTGGCACTTAGTTATTTTTACTAGTTAAACCCCAAGTCAGGATCGAGTTAATCCAAAAAGGATAAGTAGTTTAGAAGTTCAAATTGTATTATTGTTTACCTCTACTTTGAAAGAAAAAATGATTTATCTACAAATGGACCTTTAAATTTTGTGATGGTTAATAACAGTGGTTCAAGCATGTTTTAGTTTAAAATTAAAACACTGTTTCCTTCAGTTAAAGAATAAAGTGACAAAATAAGTTCCGCAACTAGTATCATGATAATTACTTAAATATCTGAACCTGCCATATAGAATAACAACACTGATGCAAATTACTTTGCTAGAATTCTTTATTAGTTGTTAAATATTAAAATTAGTAGTGGTCTGAAAGTGTAACTTGGTATCATTTGAAATGATTAATTAGTAATGCTGAATAATATTTGCTCAAGTACGGTTATTGAAATGTTAGCTTATTTTCGCTTATATAGTCTGGGCCTAGTCATGTATACAGTCCCAGATCGGGTTAATGTGACACTTGTGCTCTCGAGTAGGAACATTGGTATACATTGGGCTCCAGAGGCCCAATTGTATTCGATATTGGACTATTAAGCAGTCTGAAGTCCAGGCCCAATAATGAATAATGGCCTGGATTCTAATATTATAGTTTTGGGAAAAAACTAACACATAAACAAATATGTATTAGGAAGGAAAAACAAAAATAGAAAATACAGTGTATGAATAGGATTGGACTTTAAAAATAAGGGACGAGCCTCATTACAACAAATGAAAACACACGGGCCCCCCCCCCCCAACATAAATCTCAACGTAAAATTCTAGACTCGGAAGGACCGTTTAGCAATTTTCACGGTTTTTCCCAAAAATTAATAAAGACGTAGACATTGTAGGCGCGATTAATAAAATTACATTCCTAAATACGGGTGTGCATTTATGTGGCCAAAATCCTACTCCCGGCGAAACTGAAATACATTAAAGTCGCAGGCGTACTGGTTACATTGTGGCTCGAAATGTGTTTTCGTGATGTCGTAATTCTTCTAAGAATTAAAGCGGAATATAAGAGCACACAAATAAAAATATCTAAAGAAATCAGATAGAAACCAAAATTGCAGTTGAGCGACCGTGCTAAAACCACGGAATCCGGGAATGCCTAACACCTTCTCCCGGGTTAACAAAATTCCTTATCCAGGTTTCTAGTTTCGCAGACTATATTATAGAGTCATAAATTTCCTCGGTTCGGGATCAAACCGGTGACTTGGGACACCATTATTTTTCCAAGTGGCGACTCCGAATTAAATAAATTGATCCCGTTTCGATTGTCCTTTAATTGGAAAAACTCCCTCGTGCCCTCGCGGGTGCGGAAAAAGGAGGTGTGACACTATTAAATGCAGATTTCAATAACATGACATGCTTGCGAGACTTCATGCCCAGATCCCAAAACACTGTCGGACTTCGAAATAATGAATCATGAGTCGAAATGAAAGGTAGATAAGTTTGAAGAAATAAAACAAAGAGTTTGAACAGCTGAAGGAAAATTGGTTTAAAATTGAAAAGGTCCATACATTGCAACAAGAGTACTACCAAAAGAGTATGTTGTACTTGGGACACATCGAAGGAAATGTCCCAAAAACAATTGTCAATACAAATGCAGTGAAAATATACTATGTTGGATCCTCCATATAGTTCTAATATTCTCTGGTTGGGATGACGCAGGCTTTATTTATTGCTACCCAAATACCATCAACCCTTTGCAAACCTTTTGAGCCGGTTTATCATTTTTTGATTACCCTCTTTGGAACCTGAAAGTGTCATTAAAAAAAAGAGAAGAAGAAGGAATTGAAAAAATAAAATAAAAAAAAGAGAAAGAGAAGGAAGAAAAGACAAAGAAAATGAAATAAAAAAAAAAGAAAGGAAAAGGAAAAGGAAACAGAAAGAGAAAACAAAACAAAATACAAAAACAAAAGAAAAAATCAAAAACAAAGTTTACCTGAACTACGTTCGACTTGATTCCAAAAGGATACGTAGGCAACCTTTCTCTAGGGTTCAGTCACACCAAAATAAAAATCCAATCCCCCCCAAAAATTGAAATTGGGGCAGATGATATAATGGTTCAGCCATGAGACCGCCAAAAAGGTTCCAAAGTTTTAATTCAATTTCAATTCTTTTTTACCCCAAACCTTGTTCAAGTCCTTCTGATCAATTGGCAAAGAAGTTAAAAATGGGAGGATAGAGTTATTTGGATCTGATACAACAAAATGAGAGGAATAAAATGAGAGAGTCTTATTGGTGAAAACTCACAGGGGCACCGTAAGGCGATAGTAAGCGGAGAAAATCAAAATGAGAGGGTTTTGTTAATGAAAACCCACACGGGTACTATAAGGCAATGGTGAGAAGTAAAATGACAGAGGTCAACTAGTGAAAACTCACAAAGGGCGCCCCTGATTGAGAAAAGGACCCTCACAGCCATTGGCGCCGACAAAGTCTTGACAAGGTTTCTCGAATTTTGAAGCGAAAGTTGTGATGAATTTCTGAAAGTCAGACGGTTTACACAAATCAACCATCCAGTCCAAAAGGCATGTCATGTTTATTGAAGTCCGTATGTACTCCAGATAAGTCTTGCTTTTCCCTCCCCAAAAGGGATACCTTTCGTCTAAATTCATTGTACTATCCATTATTTATTTTTCTTCGAACCCCTTTCGGTCTAACTCTATTCCGGAACTGAGACAAAGAAAGGATGGAAAGATTGACTTACAAGGCTTTTGTTTGATACGAGCTTATATGTAAGAGGCACCCAGCCTCGTCAGGGCATCAAATAGACCTCAACCGGCCATGGTAGTTGATGTTTTGAAATTGAAAACTCTTGGAAGGAGAAAATCAGTTGAAGTGCCTATAAAGGCAAAATGAAGTTAAAAGGTTGAGTCCCACGTGGCTAACAGTCCTGGCAAAGATTTGAAAAGTGAAAGAGCCTCAAATGCTCTGAAACTAAAGTTAGAAGAAAGAACCAAGAAAAGAGAAGCCTTCGAAGGCAAAATAAAGTTGGAAAAGGTTATGTCCCATGCGACTAGCCGTTGCAGCAAAGCTCGAAGAGCCAAAAGTTCCCCAATGTTCCAAAGAAAAAAAAAGAATCAGAGAGGAAAGGACTATGAAGGAGAAATGAAGTTGAAAGCTGAAGTCCCATGTGACCAACCGTCATGGCAAAGACTGGAAAAGCCAGGAGTTCTCCAAGGCCTGAAATGAAATCAGTCCTCATGGAACAAGCAGATGCAGTTGAGATCTTTATCAACAAAGATGGGCCAAGATCAAGCAATGAAGACAATCAAGGCCACAAAATCAACCACCGTTTCAACTAATAAATTGTTCTTTGTTGAAAACAGGTCTATCTCAAAGTAGCTGTACAAAAAAAAGGTGCAGTGTAAAGAAATGAAATGCGCGAGCATTGGAATAGCCCCATGAAAAGGAAAACGCCCAAAAGGGAAGTTTCTTTTCAAAAGCTTTATTTTATGCATTTGTTAATGAGTAAAAGGAAAACACCTAAAAAGAAAACCCAAAAAGGAAGGAAAAAGGAAAGGAAAATGAAAATTCCAAAAGAGAATCAAGTCATGTTAGTCTAACATTTCTTTCAAAATCCCGGCCAAAAAACCGAGGACCTCTTGGCCAGAAAGCCATGGAGCATTTCTTTTAAACCCCAGCCAGAAAACTGAGGATCTCTCAATCAGAAAACTATGGAGCATTTCCTTTAAACCCCGGCCAGAAAACCAAGGGTCTTCCGGCCAGAAAGCCGTGAAGCATTTCTTCCGAAATCCCGGCCAGAAAACCGATGATCTCCCAGTCAGAAAACTGTGGAGCCATTTCTTTCAAAACCCCGGCTAGAAAACCTAGGGTCTTCCGGCCAGAAAGCCGTGAAATATTTCTTTCAAAACCCCGGCCAGAAAACCGAGGATCTCCCGGTCAGAAAACTGTGGAGCTGTTTCTTCAAAATCCCAGCCAGAAAACCAAGGATCTCCCGACCAGAAAACCGTGGAATATTTCTTTCAAAACCCCCGCAAGAAAATCGAGGGTCTTTCAGCCAGAAAGCCATGAAGCATTTCTTCCAAAATCCTGGCCATAAAATCAAGGATCTCCCAGTCAGAAAACTGTAGAGCCATTTCTTTTAAATCCCGACCAGAAAATCGACGATCTCCCGATCAGAAAACTGTGGAGCATTTCTTTAAAATCCCGGCCAGAAAACCGAGAATCTCCCGATAAGAAAACTGTGAAGCATTTCTTTAAAATCCCCGTCTAGAGAACCAAGGGTCTTCCGGCCAGAAAGCCATTGAACATTTCTTTCAAAACCCCAGCCAGAAAACCGAGGGTCTTCCGGCCAGAAAGCCGTGAAACATTTTTTTCAAAATCCCGGCCACAAAGTTGTGAAACATTTCTTTCAAAATCTCCGTTAGAAAACTGTGGGGCGTTTATTTCTAAACCCCGGCCACAAAATCGAGGGCCTTCCGGCCAGAAAGCCGTGAATCATTTCTTTTCAGAATATCCCGGTCAGAAAACCGAGAATCTCCCAGCTAGAATGTTGTGGACCCCCTTCTTTTCTTTTCCCGGTCAGAAAACCTGAATCTTTTTCAAAATATCCTAGACAGAAAACCGTGGAACCCTTTTTTTAAAAAAAAAAATCTCCCGGCCGGAAAGCTGTGGAGCATTTATTTCCGAAATTAGGTTTTAAAATCAAGATTCTCTTGGCCAATACCGAAAAGTCTTTTTAATCATTTTTTGTGTCACAACTAACTCATGAAATTTTCCTAGTGAAACTGGGGCAGAAAAATTTCGTTCGTTTGTTCATTTTGTTGTCTAAACAGGTTTGACCTCGGGACACAATGATCGATATAACCTACGAGTGAGTCTCAATCCAGAATGAAGAAAAGAACAAAATAACAAAAAAAAAAGACGAGTTCAAATGTTGGAGTAAACTGAGGCGCGGACTGCTTAGAATCTGATTGAAGTCACGAGTTCCGCCAATTCCATTCACTCAATATTACAGGAATAAACAAGCATGTACAGCCTGCAAGCATCAAGATTCAGATCGAGCTCTACAGTAAAATCATCTAAGACTCAAGATCAAGTTTTCAAGTGAATCATAGATAGGAATCTTGTAATTCATAATTGATAGCATAGCTAGCTAGTTTTATTTTCTCTTTGGGTGTAATAAGGAGGTCAATAAGCAGTAAGCAGCAACAGCAGCAACGATAGCAACAGTAACAACAAAGTGTTAGTCCATGGTAGTCCTATCTACCAAAACTTCCTGAACTACATTGACCTAATTCCTGTTTAGCCCAGGATATGTAGGAAGCCTCACAAAGTAAAGGCTCGGTCAAGATCTTTTCAAAATGTTTCACACGGAGTGCTCAAACAGGCAAAAATTGCTCGTATTTGCTCATTATTCTTTACACGAAAACTCTTCGCGTTTCCGCACAAAGAGGGTTAGCTGTGAGCACGTGATTTTTGCCCTACATATAAATTACTCCCAAAAAAAATCAAAACAAAAGAGTTTTGTGTTGTTTGCAATATTTGTGAATTTTATGTTATTTTTCTCTTATTGTTTGCGTTAGTGTGCGCATGTTTATTTGTTTAAATAAATAAAAAAATACAAAAATATGTTGCATTTGCATATAAATTCAAGTTTACAATTAAGAGTAACTAAGTTTTTTTTATGAAAATGAAAAATTACAAAAAATATGTATTTTTGCATTTTAAGTGTTTAATGTCAAAATTGTGTGATCTTCTTTTTATTTAGTTACTTGTGATAGGTAGTATTTAAAGTTGATTAATATTTTTTTTAATTTGGAATTATAATTTAATGTAGGATTATTAGTATTAATTTTGGAAAATAATTTAAAAATTAATATAAAAGGGGAAGAACTAAATCGAATTTGGGCTTCAATCCAATTTAATTTACCCAGGCCCAATCTTGTAAAACACCCCTTAAACCGGACCCATCTTAACCTAAACCCGACCCAATACCCATGAGCGTCCACCCTATCTGCCCCAATGAACCAACGACCTCCCCATTTCCTTTTCATTTTAATTTTCATTCCCCAACCCTAAATCAGAGACCCCTTTCAATAGCCGCCCCAACCTTCATCTTCACCAAACGACCCCCATCGCTACTTTAGCCGCCAGCCCACCGAAAAACACCATAGCTGCCATTGCGTCTCCCTTCTCCACCATCTCACTCCTGCCTCTCAAGAGCTCCCTCTTCCATCTCCAACCACGAACCAAATGACCCCACCCAGCCCCGTCGCCGAACAACCACCAAACTCGCTAGAAGCTAGCCTGAAAATTACGCATACACAGATACACATAGGGAGGAGACAAGAGCGAAAAGATGAACTAATTTTCTCATCTCTAAACCACATAGAGGAAATGGACAGAAACAGGGGCGGGGTTAACATTTTTTCTTGCTTTTTGGATATTTTACAGTGCTTTAGCCTTGCCGTGAGACTAGCTTGTGCGTTCACTAGTGTTAAGATGGATTTTCATTAAGTTAGTTGAATTCGTCAATTGTGAGTCACCGTCGAGCTTCGGAGTCACATTTTACCGAGTCGTTGTTCACAATTTGAGGTTCGTCTTGCATTTGTGGTACAAAATTTCAGTTGTGTCGCTTGCTGCAGCCATTCTTGCATCCAAAAAGCTTTAAAGTTACAAACTCTGATTAATTGGAAACACTAGGTTCAATTCTTTCCTATATCCCTTTAATTTTATTTACATGGCTTTGATGATATGATCTTGGAGTTTTGCACTATTTGGTGTGAATTGATTGAATACTTTCACACGTTGAATTTGATTAAATTAGATTTGGTTATCCTATTCAATAGTTTAGTTGAATCTGATTAAATTGGTGTGGGTGTTGTCCCTTAGAATCCAAATTGGAGTTATCTTTGTTTTATGATTTGTGTTTAAGATGGAAATTGCCTCATTTTTTTGCATTGTTTGAGCAGTGGATTTGGACTTGGGTGAAACCTTGGTTCTAGTTCGAGAACATTTGCATTTAGACTTAGAGGAAATCTCAAACAAAGAATGTTTATCATGTTTTTTGTCACAAGTAACTGACATGTTTGTTGAACCCATTTAATTGAATTAGCTTAAGATTTGTTTAACAAAAAGGGGGTATTCACCTAATTTAGAAGTTTCTATAATGGTAGGGTTAGTAACACACTATTGAATAAAGAAAAGAACTTGGATTGAGTGGAATGAAATAATAAATTGTTGAAGAGGCAATTGTGAATAGAGGAGGCATTTTCTGTTTGCCTATTTAACCTAAGAAAAATACAATAGGAAGGGACAGAAGTAAAAAAAAGGAGAATCTGAAAAAGCTTGAATACACACACTGATTTGGGGAGGAGAAAAAATAGAATAGATTTTTAAATATATTTTAGAGAGTCTTTTAGAACACACACACTGATTTACAGAGATAAAAAGGGAGATGTTCGAAAAAGTCCAATTCTGCCAGTCTTCTTCTCTTACTTAAGTAGAAAATTTCAGATTCGAAAGAGGGGAATGGTCTGAAAGTTTTAGTCTACTCTCAAATAAAACTTGATTCAAATTAGTGGGGTGTTTGTTATTCTGTTGCTGCTGTCCTTATATTAAGTTATCCCTAGATATTAAGGATCGATTCGAGCTTAAATTTAGCTTTGTGTGAGCTAGGATACTGTTGATCAAATGTATTTGATTTATTGCACTCCATGCTTGGTTTAAAATTAGTCATTTGTTCCATCTCTGGGTGTTAAAGTGTTATTGTTGGTGCTGACTGCTGCTTTTACTCTACTGCTCCTCATATTTTCTCCTCTACTAATTACAGGTACATGTTCTCTGAGATCTGCTTGATGTAGTATTGAAGCTGGAAAGAAAAGAAGAAAAAAACGAATTGTAAAATAAAGTTTGAAGTCATGTGGTCATAGTATAGCTTCATTTTGTTTTCTGTGATTCTAGTTAGTTATCTTATATTTCTGATTAGTTAATTCTCATCATGTGTATGTTCACAAATGCCAACAGATGATCTATACATTCATTATAATTCATTTGTGTATAATTGGAATGTAACTGATTGAAAACATACTGCATTTAATTTAAATAGTGAAGTGGCTATGAAATGAAGATCATATGAACTACCAGGGTGTTTGATTCCAACTATTGAACAATTTTTCACTAAGGACTTGTCTAGTTTTTTCCAGTGTTTCAACATGATCAACGCACACGCTATAACCATACAATACTCCACATTTCATATATATCCAGAAAAGTCAGTTAACAGATGAAGAGATGACTATTATGTATAAGATGGTTTACAGTCATCTTGACATTTCACGTCTGTTAATGTATGTGATGTCTATAGAAGATTATACCATTTGAGGATAATTTAGATTGTTTCGTCCATGATTTTTTTTTACGAAGTAGAACATTGTATTTTTTGGCAAGAGGCAAAAAAGGATGTACTACTATTTTTCTAGTTAATACTTTAGAATTTAATATTCTGTGCCTAAATTAGTGTTATAGATAGGTTAATTCCAAGTCAAAATATGTTGTTACAAAAGTCATTGAAATGGGTCTTAAGAGTTATGTTTTGTTAAAGGGGAAACTGCAAAACAAAACAAAAATAACAATTGCATGACCTTCATCTTAATTTCATAATCTAGATGTAAAGGTGATCAAAATTCGTAGCAAGCCTTTAGGACCGCTTAAAATATGATTGTGGTCGTGTATACATTCGCGTAATATGACCATGATCCTAAATTAATTTAGAGTATGTGTTAGCGCAACTTCGATCAATCTTCCTTAATAATAAAATAGGTTATATTTTTAATTATTTTAATTCATCAAATCGCATATGGTCTTTGTATAAATTTCTTATGGGTTAAACTAATACTTCCTAGGATATCCTTTAGGATCGTTTTAAAATATGATTATGATTGCGTATACGTTCGCGAAACATGATCACAAATCTAGAACACACACTGATTAGGGGAGGAGAAAAACAGAACAGATTTTTAAAGAGATTTTAGAGAGTCTTTTAGAACACACACACTGATTTACAAAGATAAAAGGGAGAAGTTCAAAAAAGTCCAATTCTGCCAGTCTTCTTCTCTTACTTAAGTCGAAATTTCAGATTCGAAAGAGGGGAATGGTCTAAAAGGTTTAGTCTACTCTCAAATAAAACTCAATTCAAATTAGTGGGGTGTTTGTTATTCTGTTGCTGCTGTCCTTATATTAAGTTATCCCCGGATATTAAGGATCGATTCAAGCTTAAATTTGGCTTTGTGTGAGCTGGGATACTGTTGATCAAAAGTATCTGATTTATTGCACTCCATGCTTGGTTTAAAATTAGTCAGTTATTCCATCTCTGGGTGTTAAGTGTTATTGCTGGTGCTGACTGTTGCTTTTACTCTACTGCTCCTCATATTTTCTCCTCTGCTAATTCTAGGTACATGTTCTCTGAGATCTTCTTGATGTAGTATTGAAGCTGGAAAGAAAAGAAGAAAAAACCGAAATGAAAAATAAAGTTTGAAGTCATATGGTCATAGTATAGCTTCATTTTTTTCTGTGATTCTAGTTAGTTGTCTCATATTTCTGATTAGTTAATTCTCATCATGTGTATGTTCACAAATGCCAACAGATGTTCTATACATTCATTATAATTCATTTGTGTTTAATTGGAATGTAACTGATTGAAGACATACTGCATTTAATTTAAATGGTGAAGTGGCTATGAAGTGAAGCTCATATGAACTACCAGGGGGTTTGATTCCAACTATGTAACAATTTTTCACTAAGGACTTGTCCAGTTTTTTTCAGTGTTTCAATATGATCAACGCACGCTATAACCTTACAATACTCCACATTTCATGTATATCGAGAAAAGTCAACTAATAGATGAAGAGATGACTATTATGTGTAATATGGTTTACAGTCATCTTGACATTTCACGTCTGTTAATGTATGTGATGTCTATAGAAGATTATACCGTTTGAGGATAATTTAGACTGTTTCGTCCATGATTTTTTTTTACGAAGCAGAACATTGTATTTTTTGGCAAGAGGACAAATAAGGATGAACTGCTATTATTCTAGTTAATACTTTAGAATTTAATATTCTGTGCCTAAATAAGTGGTATAGATAGGTTAATTCCAAGGCAAAATATGTTGTTACAAAAATCATTGAAATGGGTCTTAAGAGTTATGTTTTGTTAAAGGAAAAACTGCCAAACAAACAAAAAAAAAATAATTGCATGACCTTCATCTAAATTTCATAATCTAGATGTAAAGGTGATCAAAATTCGTAGCAAGCCTTTAGGATAGCTTAAAATACGATTGTGGTCGCGTATACGTTCGCGTAATATGACCATGATCCTAAATTAATTTGGAGTATGTGTTAGCGCAACTTCGATCAGTCTTCCTTAATAATAAAATATGTTACATTTTTAATTATTTTAATTCATCAAATCGCATATGGTCTTTGTATAAATTTCTTATGGGTTAAACTAATACTTCCTAGGATATCCTTTAGGATCGTTTTAAAATACGATTGTGATTGCGTATACGTTCGCGAAACATGATCACAAATCTAAAATAAATCAATTCGAAGTATGCGTTCGTGCAACTTTAATCAATCTCTCCTTAATACTAAAATGGGTTACGAGCTATTAATTAACTTTAGTAGTTTGAGGTGTGCCATTCACTATTAAATTACATATGGCCTTCGTGTAAATTTTACAACCTAGATGTAAAAATGAATAATATTTCGTACAAAAATCCTTGAGGGCCGTCTTAAAATACTATCTTAATTAGGTATATGTTCGCGGACATGATTACAATTTCAAAAAAAAAATTGGAGTATGCGTTCGCGCAACTTTTGGCCCAAACGTTTCTTAATAATAATAAAACTTCATTAATTGTGGACACTTTCGCATGACATAACCTTTGACGCACCAAACAAGTGGGTATATGTACGCGTAACCCGTTTTAAGATTTTTTTTTTTAAAATTAAAAGCGATAAAAGATAAATGCACATAGGTTTTAAAATCAGTAATTAAACAATTTTAATAAGTCAAGTATGATCAAAGCGACTGTGCTAGAACCACGGAATTCGGGAATGCCTAACACCTTCTCCCGGGTTAACAGAATTCCTTATCCGGATTTCTGGTATGCAGACTGTTAAATAGAGTCATTAAGTGAAAAAACTCCTTTGCTCCCTCGCGGGTAGCGCCAAAAGGAGGTGTGACACCACCAACACCACCATTATCCTCAATCATAGCTGCCAATATTACCAACACCACTCACTATCCCTACCACTTCGACCACCATCATTCTTACACATAATCAATACTCATCCACCTCAACTACTACAATTGACCACCACATCACCATCAACAACCACAAACGACACTACCATCATGATAGCCTACCACCGCCCACCCACCACCTTTTACAGTTACAACTACTACCACCATCCGTCATTAGTAACTATCACCACCCACCACCACCACCACCAACATCCTCAATCATAATCGCCACCACTACCAATCACTACTAACTACTATCATGAACCACCATCATCAACCAACATATCACCAACCACTGCCTCTAGTCGGTATTCACCCGTTAACCACCACAAACAACTATCCATTTTAGTAAACTATATATTTTATTAATAAAATATTATATTTGTTAGTATTCATTTGAATTTTATGTTTATTAATTTTCAAATAAAGATATATTTATACATTCAGATGTTAAACAATCAAACAGTCTTAATATATTCAGATGTGTATTCAAATTTAGATGTTTTAATCTTAATACATATCTTGATATTCAGTTGTTTATTCGAATTTAGACGTCTTAATTTTTAAAAAATAAATAAATAAATGAGATAGGCATGAATTCGGAAGTGTAGACTGAATGAGGAATTGTAAAATTGGTACACATTGTTGGTTCACGTGTGATATACTTGATAATGATTGTTCATGGTTTAAACATGTTAATTTTCGCAGTAGAAAATTGAGAAAAATAAGCTAACAAATACAAAAGACAAGGAATTATTCCTATTCTTTTAGGCTGCGTTTGGCACGATAAATAAACAAAAATAATTTTGAAACAAAAATTTAGTATCGTATTATCCTTTATTTAGTTATTACTTCTGACATAAGTTATCTCACTATTAAAAATAATATCAAGATAACCTATGTCTGCCAAAGTGGAATATTAGTTCTAAAATAAAGCAGTAAATTGATAAAATTTAACATACTAAAGAGTCAATAAGAAATACTAATATCAAAATAACTAACCACGACATAGCTAATCACACAGCTATAACGAATTACAAACATAACTTATCCTCAAACCAAACAACCCCACGAAAGTTTAAAATGAAACTCTATGATAGGTAGGACTAGGTTATTCCTTACTTTAAAAAAAATAAAAAAAAATAACCCAAAACTTCCAACGCCACAACTCAAATAACGCAAAACTCCCAAACGTCGTAACCATTTAACAGAACCCATGTAGGAATCCTATCTGTCAATGATTCATTAAAATTGATTGATTCCAAGTCCAACAGCTCAATTCCACACTTAATCGTTGCCCAAATCACCTTCTTTCACATGCAAGGCTTGCTCCAGCTAATTTTCCCTCTCTTATTCTACTCTTAATTTGATTCTCTAAGAAAAGATAAGGACACGTAGAGGAAAAATATTGGAGTAGAAATTTTTCTTTTAACAATCTTTCCTCCTCTTCTTCCTTTACCTTCATAATTAAGATGCCTTAAGGATGGTTTTTTTCCTTTCATAAAATCTGTTACATTCAAGGATTAGAGAAGAGAAAGGGAAAAGTGCACAGTAAAAATTGAACAGACACCTACTGAGTTCAACATAATACTGTTTACTGATTTCTTGGAATGTTATTTTAACGAGTTACAAGATTCAAATTTCGAAGGCCTTCACTTCCATATTGGAACATTTTAACTACCTCCTCCCAACTAGAAAGAGGAAACAGACAAAAGGAGAAACACTCTAGGTATAAACACTTGCTACTTAAGCTCATCACTTCAGGAAATTTCAAGTGCCCTCAGATTTCTCCAATGCTGCCACAAAAAGACGCAAAAGATGATTATGTTAGCATCAAATCCAGCTTCTCTTAACAGCAAGTATTGAGAAGTGATAAACCAAATGCAGCACCTTGGAAGATTTGAAAGATCAAGAATATTATATAAATTTTAGCAGCTAAATTAGATACAGATGAACAACTAAGATCCCATTGCACCTAAAATAGTTATTTAAGTTTACCATTGGTTACAATGGAAACATACAGATAAAAGCATTAACTAATAGTTTTATCTGGTTTTCCCAGGTTTACCTCTCTGGGGAACATGAGTATAGTTTTTCTAATTGTTCTTTTGATGAGTGCATCAGCCATGTGGTTAGCATTTCCATATTGGCTTGGTCTTAAGTAGCATCATAGTCTACTTTGTTGAGGTGATGCTGACTGCTTCAATAAAATAATAGGGGTAGCACAATTTCCAAATGTCCTGTCAACGCATATATTTATAGGAAAAGCTATGGTGCTATTGCTATAGATAGACCGGCCGACTGCCTAATGGAAGAGCACGACAGTCCGTGGTCATGATTATTGATTTTGTGATTCCAATGATAAGTTGAAGGGGACTGGTGAAATGGCCTCCTACTCTGGAGCTATGCTTCTATCATGATACACAATAACTCTATGGAAATGCTAATCTACACAGGTAATTAATCAATTCGACAGATGGCTGCGAGTTATTCTAAGAAGAGGTTTTATCAGCTGAATACATGATTAAGAGAGGAGAATAAGTGAAGAACAAGTAATTTATTCACCATTGGTGGTATGAAAATATTTAGCAACTGAAAGTAAGTGTAACTCTTCGACTTCACATGAAAAGTTATGTCCACAAAGTAATCTTTCAGCTTAATGCAAAAAATAATTGAGATGGTGGAAAATTGCTCGAGAATTTTACATGTGATTATTGTGACTGCGCTGTCTATTGACACTACACAATATCCTAAACCAATTCTAATGTGTTCAACTGCAAACCTTTAATACACCTTACAAGATTAACAAGGATACATTTATTAAGTATAGCCCTGTTTATTGGCTTTATTAAGTATAGCCCTGTTGATTGGCATTATTAAGTATAGCCCTGTTTATGCTCCAATATCAAGCCAAACGATTTGTAGCCACACACAGTCAATGGGCCAAAAGTTCTTATTTCAAGCATACTATGTTAATCTACTTCTCACAACATCGTATGTATTTACAAAGAGGGAGTAAGGAGGGTAGTACTGTTGTAGTTGAGAAGCTTCTCAATGAGGTCAACATGTGTCATCAGCATTCTACGACAGCAATACCGAACCAAATTCAGTGCATCAAGAGCATCCCTACAGAAAGAGATAAAACATATTAAGAGATCCATGAGAATATCACTGAAATGAAAGGATTTTACAGGATTCTGTCAGTTTCTTACTGAAAGGATTTTACAGGATTCTGCCAGTTTCTTTCTGAAGCAAATAATTGGCGCATGGTTTTGTATAATTCCGCCTATGCAGAAGCATATCTAAGATTTGAATTTTATGGGTTCAAGTTAAGAATTCTACCAGTCCATTTGAATCATTGGCTTCGAAAATCTACCTATTTAGTGAATTTTTTAACACATATACAAGGTTTGAGCCAAAACTACTGGATTAAAGAACCCATAACATTAAGACTACAGCAGCGGAGCAGCCCCTATGCATATGTAAGATTTACATCCTAAAGCTTCACATTCTCTGTCACGAGCCCGGATATGTTGACTAACAATGTAAAAAATAGTCCAATTATAAACTTTAGTGGGGTAGAGAGGTAGTCGCTGCCCAATTTCAGCTGGATTACCAAAAGTTCTCATTTTTAATAATTAGTTGTTCCACAATAGGAAACTATTGACCAATTCACAGAGCCAATAAAATACCTAGTGGCAGTTTTTGTTGTTTTTTTTGGAGGGGAGGGGGGTGTAAGGGGTCAGGGTATGTAAGGATTCTTACCCTTCGGAGTAATCAGCTTGGAGAAGATCAAGATATTCATCCCATTTGTTTCCAATGACCTAAGCATGTAAAAAAAACAACCAATTTTTGAACAAAATCAATTACTCGAAAATAATAAGAAAAAATCAGCTTCTTTTCCTCGGAAAATATATAACTGACAGGCAAATTCGTTTGTTTCTTATGAAATAATGAAGAATAAGAAGTAAAATTACCTTGCCACAAGTGAAACAGCGCACCGGAATGATCATCTTGCCAAAACCCTAGTTGAAGTTCTGAACTTCGAAGTTTGAAGTTTAGCAGCTTGGCAGGAATTTTTTTTCAGTTCATATATAACAAGTAAATGGGCCTGGGCTTTCAGACATGTCTGTTATGTATCTGACCCAACCCGCAAACTTTTCTAAATAGCTTGTGATATTTGGTATTTAACTTTAACTATATAATAAGTGAAACATTTTTGGTACGAGGAAGGGTAATCTAGAAATACTTTTGTTTTTCAAGGGTGTTTTTGCTTTCCTTCACTTTTGCTTTCATACTCCATTCCGTTATTTTTTTTTTAACTATATAATAAGTGAAACATTTTGGTACGACGAAGGGTAATCTAGAAATACTTTTGTTTTTCAAGAGTGTTTTCGCTTTCCTTCACTTTTGCTTTCATACTCCATTCCGTTATTTTTTTAACTATATAATAAGTGAAACATTTTGGTACGACGAAGGGTAATCTAGAAATACTTTTATTTTTCAAGGGTGTTTTCGCTTTCCTTCACTTTTGCTTTCATACTTCATTCCGTTATTTTTTTAACTATATAATAAGTGAAACATTTTGGTACGACGAATGGTAATCTAGAAATACTTTTGTTTTTCAAGGATGTTTTTGCTTTCCTTTTTCATACTCCATTTCGTTATTTTTTTAACTATATAATAAGTGAAACATTTTGGTACGACGAAGAGTAATCTAGAAATACTTTTGTTTTTCAAGGTGTTTTCGTTTTCCTTCACTTTTGCTTTCATACTCCACTCCGTTTTCTCAAAAATTGCGGCTCACATCTCTGTCCTTTCTGTCCAAAGATTCCATCGCCATGGATTCCTTCGCCACCAATCCATGGCATCGAGTTTTCTCTTGGAAGTAGAATCGTCATGGATTCTATACAACATTGATATTTTCTCTTGAACTTTTGTATTAACATGAATTTTATTATATTGTGTCTATCTGTGAATTTGTTGAAATACTTTTATTTTTCAAGGGCGTTTTCGTATTTCGTATTTTGCTTTCCTTTGTTGGGTTTAATATTTAATTAATATATTAAATATTTAAAATAGGATGAATGGGAAATGGAGGGAAATGAAATTTTGAGTGAAATTTCAAGTTCTCCTCCTTGGTAATAGGCATTGTCCCATATTGAAAGAGGAAGAGGTTTTTTATGGGTGTATAAGCAATTGCTATTTGGAAATGAAGAGGTTTTTTATGGGTATATAACCAATTGCTCTTCTTCTAGCTCTTAAAGAGTTGAGAAGAAAGCAAGCCTCGCGTCGTTGTCGCTCGCTCGGCTTCGGCTTCGGATTTGGATTTGGATTTGGTCAAATGATCGATCGATTGATTAATTTTTTGGACCAAATTTATTTGTTAATAGTAAAATATTAACAAAAATATTATTAAATATTTATTTTAATAACAGAATATTAATATCAAATAAATATTAATATTAAATCCAAATTTCACTTTTTATGGGTATATAAGCAATTGCTGCTCTTCTAGCTCTTAAAGAGTTGAGAAGAAAGCAAGCCTCGCGCCGTCGTCGTCGTCGTCGCTCGCTCGGCTCGGCTTCGGCTTCGGCTACGACTTCGGCTTCGGCTTCGGATTCAGATTTGGATTTGGATTTGGATTTGGTCAAATGATCGATCGATTCATTAATTTTTTGGACCAAATTTATTTGTTTATAGTAAAATATTAACAGAAATGTTATTAAATATTTATTTTAATAATACAATATTAATATTAAATAAATATTAATATGAAATCCAAATTTCAGTTTTTCTTTTTTGTAATAGAAACTTAACTACCCATCAATTTTCCCACTTATTTTCCCTCTTTATTATTGAGTAAACAGCCATTTATACAATGGCATTTATGCTCTGGCAGTTTTGCAGAAACAGCCATTCTGAAGAGACTCTTCAGATTTCAGCCCAAATTTTGGCTATAAATACAACACTATTCTGCTCAGAGTTTCACTACGAATTTCTGAGTTTCTCCTCCTTTCTTCTGCATACTTTTATCATCAAACAAAGCAAAAAGTAAGTGTGATTTGCTACCAAACTTTGTGTTCGCTCAAACACTGGGTTTGAAGTACCACTACACCAGTGTATAATTCGTGATCCTGGGAGGAAATAATCCATAACCTTGGGTAGAGATTAAATTCCTTAAGGAAACACTGTGAATTCAGTGAGCTCGAATTGATTTCTTCATTTCTGTTTATGCAAATTCTTGTTTGTATTTATTTATATTTCCAGAATTTTTTTACAAATACAGTGTATTAACAAGCTTAAGGAATTTAATATATTTATGTATTTGTTTTTACTGTTTCTGGAAGAGTAAAACCTTTGTGGTTTTGTACTCTATTAAAATCTACGTGATTTTAATATTTGTGTCATTATTTTACATAAATGACTAATAAGAATGAGAACCAAGCTGTTCCAATGGTGACTGCTAATGCCTCAACAAGCCGAATGACTCCGGCAACATTGACACCGGCGGAGAAACCCGAAAAATTTTCCGAGATTGATTTCAAGCGCTGGCAACAAAATATGTTCTTCTATTTGACTACTCTAAGTCTCCAGAAGTTCATCAAGGAAGATGTTCCGGTGTTGTCCGGAAAACTCCAGAAACTGAACGATTTCTCGTCGTTGAGGCGTGGAAGCATTCAGATTTTATATGCAAGAATTATATTCTAAGCGGACTGGAAGATGCTTTGTATAACGTCTACAGTGGCGTAGAAACTTCAAAGAAACTGTGGACTGCGCTTGAAAATAAATACAAAACTGAAGATGACAGGTTGAAAAAGTTTGTTGCTGCAAAGTTTTTGGACTACAAAATGGTAGATAGCAAGTCTGTTATTACCCAAGTCCAGGAATTGCAAGTGATTATTTACGATCTCCTTGCTGAAGGTATAAATCAAAATAATATTGATGTTGAAAGTAGTAACCTTAGTATTTTTACTAATGAAAATTTCATTGAAGGTCTTGTTATCAATGAAACATTCCAAGTAGCAGCAATGATTGAGAAGTTGCCTCCTTTGTAGAAGGACTTCAAAAACTACTTGAAACACAAATGCGAGGAGATGTCCCTTGAAGATCTCATTGTTCGGTTGAAAATCGAAGAGGACAATAAATCTGCTGAAAAGAGAGGCCATGGAAACTCAACAATAATGGGAGCAAATATTGTTGAAGAGGACAAGAAGAAGAAGAAGGCTTCTGGACCAAAATACAACCCAACCAAGAAGCGGTTCAATGGAAACTGCTACAACTGTGGAAAACCCGGACACAAATCTACGGAGTGTCGTGCTCCGAAGAAAGACAAGAAGAAGGGTCAAGCAAACATGGTTGAAAAGCATGATGATGTTGATGACTTATGTGTCATGCTTTCCGAATGCAACTTGGTAGGCAATCCTAAAGAGTGGTGGATTGATTCTGGAGACACTCGCCATGTTTGTGCTGTTAGAGAAGCGTTTGCTACTTATGCTCCTATTGGACCCGATGAGACAATTTCTATGGGAAATGCTTCAAAGGCCAATATTGAAGGATGTGGGAAGATATTTCTCAAAATGACTTCCGGCAAAGTGGTGACTTTGAACAACGTCCTTCATGTTCCCAAGATTAGGAAGAATTTGGTCTCTACTGGACTTCTTGTTAAAAATGGTTTTAAATGTATTTTTGTTTCCGATAAGGTTGTAATAAGTAATAACGAGATGTTTGTAGGAAAAGGTTACCTCACTGAGGGCCTTTTCAAGCTGAATGTAATGGTTGTTGGGAATAATAATAAAATTTCAACTTCGTCTTACTTATTTGAGTCAAATGAATTATGGCATATACGTTTGGGTCATGTCAATTATAAAACCTTATGAAAAATGATTAATTTGGAAGTATTGCCTAAATTTGAATGTGACAAATCAAAATGTCAAGTATGTGTGAAATATAAGTATGTTAAACATCCTTATAAGTCGGTTGAAAAGAATTCAAATTCTTTAGACTTAATTCACACAGATATTTGTGACATGAAGTCAATACCATCTCGTTGTGGAAAGAAGTATTTCATAACTTTTATTGATGATAGTACTCGATATTGCTATGTTTACTTACTTAATAGTAAAGATGAAGCAATAGACGCATTCAAGCAATACAAAAATGAAGTTGAAACACAACTTAACAAGAAAATCAAAATGATAAGAAGTGATAGAGGTGGTGAATATGAATCTCCTTTTGAACAAATATGTTTAGAATATGGAATTATTCATCAAACAACGGCCCCTTATACGCCCCAATCCAATGGGATTGCAGAAAGAAAGAATCGTTCATTAAAGGAGATGATGAACGCATTATTGATAAGTTCTGGTTTGCCATAGAACTTGTGGGGGGGAAGCCGTACTTACGGCTAGCCGAATACTAAATCGAATACCCATATCAAAACAAAATCCATTCCATATGAAAAATGGAAAGGAAGGAAGTCCAACTTAAATTATTTTAAAGTGTGGGGGGTGTTAGGCGAAAGTGCAAGTTCCTAAACCCAAAAAGGTAAAAATAGGACCGAAAATTGTTGATTATGTTTTCATAGGATATGCGACTAATAGTAAAGCATATCGATTTCTGGTTCATAAATTAGAAAATCCCGACATTCATAATAATATGGTTATAGAATCAGATAATGCTGAGTTATTTGAAAATATATATCCGTATAAAAAAGAATGTGAGTCGATTAGTGAAGGATCTAAATGACCTCGGGAAATAGCAAAAGAAAGTACACTTAACCAGGAAGATCCAAGGCGTAGTAAACGTCAAAGAACGTCTACTTCATTTGGACCAGATTTTGTGAGTTTCTTATTGGAAAATGAGCCTCAATCACTTAAAGAAGCTATGTCTTCTTCGAAATCATTGTTATGGAAAGAGGCAGTCAATAGTGAAATAGAATCCATATTGAACAGCCATACATGAGAATTGGTTGATCTTTCTCCCGGAAATAAATCGTTGGGTTCTAAATGGATCTTTAAGAGGAAAATTAAAGATGATGGCACTATTGACAAATATAAGGCAAGACTTGTGGTCAAAGGGTATAGACAACGAGAAGGTCTTGATTATTTCGATACATACTCTCTAGTTACAAGGATTACGTCCATACGAACATTAGTAGCATTAGCTGCGGTTTATGGTCTTGAAATTCATCAAATGGATGTTAAGATGGCCTTCTTAAATGGAGAGTTGGAGGAAGAAATATACATGGAACAACAAAAAGGGTTTGTGGTTCCAGGTAAAGAAAAAAAGGTCTGTAGACTTGTTAAGTCCCTTTACGGATTAAAACAAGCACCCAAACAATGGCATGCGAAATTTGACCAAACAATATTGTCAAATGGGTTAAAGATAAATGAATGTGATAAATGTGTGTACATTAAAAATGTTCCAAATCACATAGTCATTGTTTGCTTATATGTGGATGATATGCTCATAATAAGTAATGACATTGCCAATATAAATGCTACTAAGCGTATGCTAACTAGCAAGTTTGATATGAAAGACTTGGGAGTTACTGATTTAATTTTGGGAATTAAGATCCATACGACTTCTCAAGGTCTGGCGTTGTCACAATCTCATTATATCAAGACAATACTTGAAAAATTCAAGCACTTGAGCTTTAAAGTTGCAAAGACTCCAATTGATGTGAATACTGCATTAGCAAATAACAAAGGCCGAAGCATATCACAATTGGATTATGCTCGTGTGTTGGGTTGCTTAATGTACATCATGAACTGTACACGACCAGATATAGCATGTGCTATAAGTAAATTGAGTCGATATACGAGCAATCCAGGTCAATCTCATTGGATGGCCATGAAACGAGTTTTGGGGTACTTAGTACATACTTAGGACTTTGCTTTGCACTACAATAAATATCCTGCGGTTATTGAGGGATACTGTGATATAAATTGGATCACTGGATCAATTGATTCCAAGTTCATAAGTGGATATGTATTCGCAATTGGTGGAGGAGCGGTATCTTGAAAGTCGTCCAAACAAACTTGTATTGCCCGCTCTACAATGGATGCTGAGTTCATAGCCTTGGATAAACCCGGTGAAGAAGCTGAATGGCTCCGGAACTTCTTGGAAGATATTCCATTTTGGCCCAAACCCTTGGAACCAATATGCATACACTGTGATAGTCAAACGACAATTGGAAGGGCTGGGAGCGTTATGTATAATGGTAAATCTTGTCATATACGACAAAGACATAAAACCATTAGACAATTACTCTCTAGAGGAATTATCACGATTGACTATGTAAAGTCAAGTGATAATGTGGCAAATCCACTTACAAAAGGCCTAACTAGAGATGTAGTTGAGAAATCATCAAGGGGAATGGGACTGTGGCCGAGAACAAGTCATAGTGGCGGTAACTCTACCTAGAAGACTGGAGATCCCAAGATCCGGGTTCAAGGAGATCAAACAAAGTAATTTATGACGGTTCAACATTGTAAATAAACTTTTGGTCCATTCTCTTATAAGACAATGTTCAGTACCAAGGATAAAGCATTAATGCTTTTTAATGATTTCTAAATTTGATACGGAGTATATCAAATAGTGTATCTAAGGGATGACACGTTTAGGAATCACCTATGTAAGTGTGAAGTATTAGCCGCTTCGAGGAGAATTTCGTAAGTCCAGTTCTCTACGCACTTATGAAACCAGGCGGTGTTCATGGCTGAACACAACAATAAGAACTAAAGACGGTTAAGGGTTGGTTGTGTGACTTGTGGTTGTCCAGGTATACACCATAGTTCGACGGTTCAAAGATATCAAATCTGCCGATTGATCGAGTATATCCGACATAAGTTCACTACGGAAAGTTCAAAGGGAAAACTACTTATCCAGATGCAATTAATCCTTACTTGCGAATCACACTGTTTTTCATGCATACTTTCGTAATATAGCCATTCCCCATTCATGTGGGGGATTGTTGGGTTTAATATTAAATTGATATATTAAATATTTAAAAGAGGGTGAATGGAAAATGGAGGGAAATGAAATTTTGAGTGAAATTTCAAGTTCCCCCTCCTTGGTAATGGGCATTGTCCCATATTAGAAGATGAAGATGGTTTTTATGGGTATATAAGCAATTTCTCTTTGGAAGAGGAAGAGTTTTTTATGGGTATATAAGCAATTGCTCTTCTTCTAGCTCTTAAAGAGTTGAGAAGAAAGCAAGGCTCGCGCTGTCGTCGTCGTCGCTCGCTCGGCTTCGGCTACGGCTACGGCTTCGGCTTCGGCTTCGGCTTCGAATTCGGATTTAGATTTGGATTTGGATTTGGTCAAATAATCGATCGATTGATTAATTTTTTAAACCAAATTTATTTGTTAATAGTAAATATTAACAGAAATGTTATTAAATATTTATTTTAATAATAGAATATTAATATTAAATTCAAATTTCAGTTTTTTTGTTTTTGTAATAGAAACTTAACTACCCATCAATTTTTCCTCTTTATTTTCTCTCTTTATTATTAAGTAAATAGCCATTTATGCAATGACATTTATGCTCTGGCAGTTTTGCATAAACAACCATTCTGAAGAGATTTTTCAGATTTCAGCCAAATTTTGGCTATAAATACAACACTACTCTGCTCAGAATTTCACTACGAATTTCTGAGTTTCTCCTCCTTTCTTCTGCATACTTTTAGCATCAAACAAAGCAAAAAGTAAGTACCGAACTTTGTGTTTGCTCAAACACTGGGGTTTGAAGTACCACTACACCAGTGTGTAATTCGTTCTATCCTGGGAGGAAATAATCCATAACCTTGGGTATTAGGAGGGGATTAAATTCCTTAAGGAAACACTGTGAATTCAGTGAGCTCGAATTGGTTTCTTCATTTCTGTTTATGCATATTCTTATTTGTATTTATTTATATTTCGAGAATTATTTTACAAATACATTATATTAACATCCTTCACTTTTTCTTTCACACTCCACTCCGTTTTCTCAGACGTTGCGGCTCACAACTCTGTTCTTTCTCTCCAAAGATTCCATGGATTCCTTCGCCTCGTTTTCTCTTGGAAGTAGAATTGCCATGAATTTTATTCAACATTGATATTTTCTCTTGAACTTTGGTATTAACATGAATTTTATTTTATTATTTCTATCTGTTTGGTCTTGCGAGGTTAATGGAGTTACTATTAATTTTTTTCATCTATTACATGTTTCTTTATTGAATTTTGTACATGTATGTCGACTAAGAGATGAGGAGAAGAAATACGAGGAATAGGCCAACATAGAGTACAGGAGGTAGGATTTAATAAATGAAATACTACCATCCATTTGCAGGATTACTTCAACAAATGTTGATTCTTAGTGCATACCTTCAAATCTTTTTTTATTGGGTAGGTTAACGTTTTTTTTCACAATCACAGACAATCAATCATGTTTTTGTTGGTTTAAATATAGGGGTTCTGACTTAATATTTTAAAATTGGTCAGAGTGTGAGTTTAATTTGCTAGTTCGGTCTTTGTGTATGGTTGCATTGTATTATCGCTCTTACTATGGCCTCTTTTTATGCCTGTGATAACTCCCAACTATATCATCTAAAAAGGATTTTGTGGACATTGTAAATATAATCCAAGTATTACGCCCAAGGTCAAATCCACAGAAAATAACATATCAATCACTATCTTTAGACCCACTAAACTCTTTACAACCAGTTTTCCAAATGTTTGAATGACAATTGATGGTTTTTAACTAACTACGATTGCAAGGAAATTCAACAACTGTAAACTAGAATACTAAGGTTATGAACAATGATGAGAAGAAGCTAAGGCAATGATTTCCTCTATTGATGAAATCCCTTATATTTATGCTCATACAAATTTACTAACACATCTCTATCAATCATGAACGCTCATCTTACCGTAAATCTCTTCCGATTAATCACAGTAATATACTAAATGCACTCTCCTGAGATACACTAACTTACTTTATTTAGCACAATTCACTTTAGATTACACCCAAGGCTTTGTTATCCCTATGTCACGACCCGGATTTTCCCACAACATCGGGATCGTGATGGCGCCTACTCGTGGTAGCTAGGCAAGCCACTGTGTTCCTACTATCCTGTTTTTAATAAAATTTCATAATTAATTTATCAACAAACCATAACTTTAATTAAATAAGTGCGGAAGACTTTATCGAAATAGAAATAACTAGTTACAAGGTAAAATCATACTGAGATCCTCTACCCAAGACGTGGAGTCACCAACTCACGAACTACTACTGAATACTACACATAAAAGTCTGAAAGAAATATAACATAATTTTGTTTCTCTCGGAACAAAGAGACTACAGCTAGTAACATAAGTAAAGAGAGAGACGCCGGGCCTGCGGACGTCTGCAAGCTACCTCGGTCTCAAATATGATCAATCTCCCACGCAAAGGATCTACTGCTGCTGCTCCTGATCGTAACCTGGACCTGTGCAAAAATGCACAGAAGTGTAGAATCAGCACAACCGACCCCATGTGCTGGTAAGTGCCTGGCCTATCCCGGCGAAGTAGTGACAAGCCTAGGACCAGGACACCCACATAAACCTGTGCAGTTCAATATATATATGTATACCACAGAATAACGAGAAATAACCAAGTAATAACACAATAAGGAATATCTCAAAAGAACTCAACAATTAACAACAGTCAATAAGTTCACAAGGAAAACAAAGAATAATGGAAACACAAGTAATATCAAGTCAAGGAATAGCAAGTAGTTGCACGGCATCACCCTTCGTGCTTTTACTCTCATCCTCACCAAATAAGCAAATAAAGTACACGGCATCACCCTTCGTGCTTTTACTCTCATCCTCACACCCATAGTACGGCATGATCCTTCGTACATGGTTCAATAACAAGGCACGGCATGATCCTTCGTGCATAATCAGTAAAACATGGCACGGCATTAACCTTCGTGCATAAATAATAAAACAAGGCACGACATTAACCTTCGTGCATAATCAATAACAAGGCACGACATTAACTTTCGTGCATAATCAATAACGAGGCACGACATTAACCTTCGTGCATAAATAATAAAACAAGGCACGGCATCACCCTTCGTGCATTATCACTCTTCCTCACCCAAATAACAATCACAGTTAAGGGCAAAGAAAGAAACAATAATTCATAAACCTTCCCAACAAGGGCAATCAATAATCATCTTCACAACAAGTCCCGACAAGGGAGAACAATAACAATTCTACAACCTGGCAAAGGTTCAACAATTTATCTGCAAATATGTCTCACAATAAGCATTAACAACGACTCACGGTCATACTAGACGCTAGTGTATGGATGCTCGTCACCACAGCCCATACACCGTACTCGATCACATAACACATAGCACATAATCCTATTCCCTCAAGCTAGGATAGAACAAACACTTACCTCGAATGTTTATGAACAATTCAATCCGTGGCAATGCCTTTTCCTTTCAAATTTGGCTCCAATCCAATCGTATCTATACACAATTGATTTAATATCATCGATACTACTCAACAAACTAATTCATAAGGCCAATTACAACTTTTATAACATTCAATTTTGACCCCGGGCCCACATGGTCAGAACTCGGGGTTCGGACCAAAATCCGGTTACCCATCCCCCCACGAGTTCAAGTATATGATTTGTTTCAAAATCGGACCTCAATTCGAGGTCCAATTTCCCAATTTATGAAAAACCCTATATTCTATCAAAAACAAGAAATTCTATCATGAAAACCTTTAATTTCTATTGAAAAACATGTTTAATGATGTTAGGAATTGAAAGAATTAAGTAAAAAGTGACTTACAATTGTTTTGAAGAAGAGGAAGTCCGTGAAGAATCGCAAATGGGTGTTTTTGGGTTGTGAAATGTGAAGAATGAAGTTGGAAATCGTGATTTACAGGTCTCTGTGTTCGCATTTGCGAACATGGGTTCGCAATTGCGAACCCCGACCAATTTCAGGAGTTTGAAAAATAAGCTAAGGCTGGGAAGTTCGCATTTGCGAACTTTTGTTCGCATTTGAGAACACAGGCAGGCTATGGGGAAGTTCGCATTTGCGAACTATTGTTCGCATTTGCGAACACAGGCAGGCTATGGGGATGTTCGCATTTGCGAACTATTGTTCGCATTTGCGAACAAGGCTGGATATGGGAATGTTCGCATTTGCGAACTATTGTTCGCATTTGCGAACACAGGCAGGATATGGGGATGTTCGCATTTGCGAACTATTGTTCGCATATGCGAATAAGGCTGGGCATGAGGGGACTTCGCATTTGCGATCATGGGTTCGCATTTGCGAACCCTGCCTTGAGCTGCCACCTTCGCAATTGCGAGAAATGCTTCGCAATTGCGAAGCCAACAGCTGGGTGAAAAACCAGCAGTGCAAAAATTCAAAATTTAATCCAACAGCCTATCAAATCTTTACCCGAGCCCCTCGGGCTCCAAACAAAACATGTACACAACTTCAAAAACACATTACGAACTTGTTCGTGCGATCACATCGCCAATATCACATCGTTTTCATCAAATCATGCCTCAAGTTCATGATTTTCATACTTTTGATTTTCAAAACTTTCAAACTTGGAACTCAAGGCCCATAACATCTCAAACGACATCCGAATGTCACCAAACTTTACAGAAATCACATATATAATATTTAAGACTTGTACCGGGCGTCGGAACCAAAATACGAGCCCGATACTAGGGTCAATTAATTCATTTTCCTTTAACAATTACATCAAAAACAATTTCATAGAAAAATTCATAACTTGGGCTCTAGGCCTCAAAATTCGACTCCGGACGCATGTCCAAGTCCCATATTTTCCTACGGACCTTTCGGGACCATCCAATCTCTCCGTTTACCAAAAATGTTGACCGAAGTCAACCATATCAATATTAATATCATTTTTATCCAAATGTCTCATAGAATTCATATTTTCTATCACAAAATCTTTCCGGCTACATGCTCGGATCGTGCACGTAGATCGAGGCAACATAGAATGAGGTTTTCAAGGCCTCAGGAAGCTCGAAATGATTAATAAAATAAGTGATGACCCTTTGGGTCGTCACAATCTCCACCTCTAAAACAACCGTTCGTCCTCGAACGGACAAAAGAAAGTAGTACCTGAGTCAGGAAACAAGTGTGGGTAGCGGCTCCGCATATCAGACTTGGACTCCCAGGTCGATGCCTCGGGAGGCTGACCTCTCCACCGAACACGCACAGAAGGATAACTCTTCGACCTCAACTGTCGAACCTGCCGGTCTAGAATGGCCACCGGCTCCTCCTCGTAAGATATATCATTGTCCAATTGGACAATACTGAAGTCTAACACATGTGTGGGATCGCCGTGGTATCTCCGAAGCATAGATACATGAAAAACTGGATGCACGGCTGATAAGCTAGGCGGCAAAGCTAATCCGTAAGCCACCCCTCCCACTCTGTCTAGAATCTCAAATGGACCAATATACCTAGGGCTGAGCTTGCCCTTCTTCCCGAACCTCATCACGCCCTTCATAGGCGACACTCAGGGCAATACTCATTCACCAACCATGCCTTACGATCCGCATAAGTCTTCTGCATGGACTGAGCTGAACGCAATCTCTCCTGAATAGCCTTGACCTTATCCAAGGCCTCCTGAACTAAGTCTGTACCCAACAACCGAGCCTCTCCCGGTTCAAACCATCCAACTGGTGATCGACACCGCCTACCATACAAAGCCTCATACGGAGCCATCTGGATGCTAGACTGGTAACTGTTATTGTAGGCGAACTCTGCTAATGGAAGAAACTGGTCCCACGAGCCTCCGAAATCAATAACACAGGCTCGAAGCATGTCCTCTAGAATCTGAATAGTCCTCTCGGACTGGCCATCCGTCTGAGGATGAAATGTTGTACTCAACTGAACCTGGGTACCTAACTCCTGCTGGACCGCTCTCCAGAACCGCGAGGTAAACTGCGTACCCCGATCAGAGATAATAGATACTGGCACCCCATGGAGACGAACAATCTCCCTAATGTAAACCTCCGCTAACCTCTCCGACGAGTAGGAGATAGATACTGGAATAAAGTGTGCTGACTTGGTCAGCCTATCAATAATGACCAAAATAGCATCAAATTTCCTTCGAGTCAAAGTAAGTCCAGTAACGAAGTCCATAGTGATCCGCTCCTATTTCCACTCGGGAATTTCAATCCTCTGGAATAGACCACCAGGTCTCTGGTGCTCATATTTTACATGCTGACAATTTAGACACCGAGCGACATACGCAACGATATCTTTCTTCATTCTGCGCCACCAATAGTGCTGCCGCAAGTCCTGGTACATCTTCGCGGCACCCGAGTGAACGGAATACCGCGAACTATGGGCCTCCGCTAAGATCAACTCTCGAA
Organism: Nicotiana noctiflora; assembly: GCA_032618575.1. Taxonomy (NCBI): domain Eukaryota; kingdom Viridiplantae; phylum Streptophyta; class Magnoliopsida; order Solanales; family Solanaceae; genus Nicotiana; species Nicotiana noctiflora. The sequence continues at coordinate 180,283 of JASVEL010008298.1, read as the reverse complement.
TCCCTTCGACATTGGGCACACAAACTCGACCCTGCAATTTTAATACCCCATCATCATCTAGATTTACCTGTGTGGCACCTCTCCGCTGTACTGTATCCCTCAACTCACGCAAATGAGGATCATCAAACTGCCTCTCACGGATACGCTCTAATAAAGAAGAACGAGCGACCGTGCAGGCTAACACCCTGCTAGGCTCAGAAATGTCTAATCTCACGAACCGGTTGGCTAAGGCCTGGACGTCTAGTGCTAATGGTCTCTGGCTGACCGGAATGAATGCAAGACTACCCATGCTGGCAGACTTTCTACTCAATGCATCGGCCACCACATTGGCCTTACCTAGGTGATATAAGATAGTAACATCATAGTCTTTTAGCAACTCTAACCATCTCCGCTGTCGTAGATTCAACTCCTTTTGCTTGAACAAGTACTGTAGGCTTTTGTGATCAGTGTACACCTCACATGTCACACCATATAGATAATTCCTCCAGATCTTTAAGGCATGAACCACTGCTGCTAACTCAAGATCATGAACTGGATAATTCTTCTCATGTATTTTTAACTGCCTCGAAGCATAAGTGATAACCTTACCATCCTACATCAATACCGCTCCAAGTCCTGTACGAGATGCGTCACAATAAACTGTGTAAGGCCCTGCACCCGTAGGTAGTATCAACACTGGTGCGGTGGTCAAGGCTGTCTTGAGCTTTTGAAAGCTCGCCTCACACTCCTCTGACCATTGGAACTGGACACCCTTCTGGGTCAACCTGGTCATCGGGAATGCAATAGAAGAAAACCCCTCTACAAACCGACGGTAGTAACCTGCTAATCCCAAGAAACTCCGGATCTCAATCACTGAAGCTGGTCGAGGCCAACTCTGGACTGCCTCAATCTTCTTTGGGTCTACCTGAATACCTTCCACCGATACAATGTGACCCGGAAATGCTACCGAACTCAGCCAGAACTCACATTTAGAAAATTTGGCATATAGCTGGTTATCTTTCAGAGTCTGAAGAGCCACTCTGAGGTGCTGCTCGTGCTCTTCCTGGCTGCGGGAGTACACCAGGATGTCATCTATAAAGACTATCACGAACAGATCTAAGTAAGGCCTGAATACCCGATTCATCAACTCCATGAATGCTGCTGGGGCATTGGTCAACCCAAAGGACATGACCAGGAACTCATAATGCCCATATCTAGTGCGAAAGGCTGTCTTAGGAATGTCAGCCGCCCTGATCTTCAGCTGATGGTAGCCTGACCTCAAGTCTATCTTTGAGAATATCCTCGCTCCCTGGAGCTGGTCAACAAATCAATCCTCGGCAGTGGATATTTATTCTTTATTGTCACTTTGTTCAATTGCCGGTAATCAATACACATCCGCATCGAGCCATCTTTCTTCTTTACAAATAATACAGGTGCTCCCAAGGGGGAAACACTGGGCCTGATAAAGCCTTTCTCAAGAAGGTCTTGCAACTGATCTTTCAGCTCTTTTAATTTTGGCGGGGCCATACGATAGGGTGGAATAGTGATGGGCTGAGTGCCCAGTGCCAGATCAATACAGAAATCAATATCCCTGTCGGGTGGCATGCCCGGCAGGTCTGAAGGAAAACCTCGGGAAACTCCCGTACAATAGGGACTGACTCAATGGAAGGAACCTCTGCGCTGGAATCAGGAACATAAGCCAGATAAGCTAGACACCCCTTCTCGACCATGCGTCGAGCCTTAACATAGGAAATAACAGTGCGAACGGAGTGGCTTGAGGTACCTTTCCACTCTAATCGGGGTGATTCTGGCAAGGCTAAGGTCACGGTCTTAGCATGACAATCTAGAATAGCATGGTATGGGGACAACCAGTCCATCCCCAATATGACATCAAAATCCACCATATCCAAAAGCAACATATCAACACGGGTCTCAAGACCCCCTAATATAACTACACACGAACGATGCACCCGGTTGACTACAATAGAGTCACCCACCGGTGTAGACACATAAACTGGAATGTCCAGAGCATAGCTATGCACGGCCAAATACGGCGCAAAGTAGGAAGACACATATGAATATGTAGATCCAGGGTCAAATAATACTGAAGCACCTCTGCCACACACAAGAATAGTACCTATAATCACGGCATCTGATGCCTCTGCTTCTGGCCTGGCTGGTAAAGCACAGAATCGGGGATCTGCACCTCCCCTCTGAGCTGCGTCTCTAGGACGACCATCAACTGGCTGACCTCTACCTCTGGCTAGACGGTCTCCACCTTTACGGTCTCGACCTCCACCTCTATAATCTCTACCCCCGCCTCTGGCTGGCTGGGCAGGCTGAGGGTCAGCTGGGGCCTGAATCATAGGACGAGGACCCCGCTGCCGAGAGTTGCCCGTTGCTCGAGGGCAGTTCCTGATAAAATGACCTGGGTCACCACAACCGTAACAACTCTTAGACTGATAGGGCTGCTGGCCCTGACGACCTGAATGGCCTCCACGAACACTCTGAAGAGGCTGAGCATTAATAGGAGGCTGATCTAAATAATGCCCACGAAACCCACGATCACCTGGTCTACCCTGTGAAGCCTGAAGGGCGGAATGGAAAGGCCTGGAAGACTGGCCTCTGGCAAAAGATTCTCTGCCACCAGAGGAAGAACCACTAAACCTGCCTGAATGGCGAGGCCTCTTGTCTGAAGAATAACCACCTTCTCGAGCAAGAGCCATCTCAACTCTGCGTGCTGCATTAGCTGCCTCCTGAAATGATATGTCACTCCCCACGCCCATAGCCATCTGGAGTCTAATTGGCTGATTAAGCCCATCTATAAACCTGCGGACCCTCTCCCGCTCCGTGGGAAGTATCACCACTACATGACGAGCCAAATCGACAAATCTCGTCTCATACTGTGTAACTGTCATAGTGCCCTGATGGAGGCGCTCAAACTGCCTCCGAAGTACATCCCGCTGCGTAGCAGGGAGAAACTTCTCCAGAAATAGCTCTGCAAACTGATCCCATGATAAAGTTGGGGACCCTACTGGTCGAGTCAAGCAATAATCCCTCCACCAATTCTTGACGGATCCTGAAAGCCTGAGTGTGCAGAAGTCAACTCTATTTGTCTCCACGATCCCCATAGTCTTGAGAATCTCATGGCAACTGAATAAGAAGTCCTGAGGATCCTCTGATGTGGCACCGCTGAATGTAGTGGTAAACAGCTTGGAGAACCGATCAAGTCTCCATAAAGAATTAGAAGTCATGGCCGATCCATCTCCGGCCTGAGCTGTGGTACCTGACTGACTGGCCACAGCTGGCTGAACCACTAGTGCCTGAGGCTGAGAAGCTACCGGCTCCGGAGTACGAGCAATAGGAGTCTGGGCCCCTCCTCCAGCCTGAGAAGTGGCTGGTACAACTGGTAATAAACCTGCTCTAGCAGCGCTGTCCATAAATCCCGCTATCCTGACCAAAGCCTCTCGAAGATCCGGGGTAAATAAAGCCTCTCCTGGGACCTGATCTGGGCCCATTGGAGCTGCTGGGACTGGAACCTCCTCGCCAGTCTCAATATGAGGCTCTACCTCTGGAATAGCTGCCGGGGGCTGAGCTCTGCCCCTACCACGGCCTCCGATACGGCCTCGGCCCCTGCCCCTCACGGGAGCTGCCTGGGGCTCGGGTTGCTGGTCAGTGGACAAAGAAGGGCGTGTCCTCACCATCGGCGAAAGGACAGAGTAGAAATTCAATCAGTAATTGAGGAACAAGTCGCACGACAAGAAAGAACAAATGAGAGACTCTTTCCTAACTCAATAGACTCTGGAGGACAAGTACAGACGTCTCTGTACCTACCTCTCAAACTCTACTAAGCTTGTTCGTGAGTGGTGAGACCTATGTAACCTAGTGCTCTGATACCAACTTGTCACGACCCGGATTTTCCCACAACATCGGGATCGTGATGGCGCCTACTCGTGGCAGCTAGGCAAGCCACTGTGTTCCTACTATCCTGTTTTTAATAAAATTTCATAATTAATTTATCAACAAACCATAACTTTAATTAAATAAGTGCGGAAGACTTTATCGAAATAGAAATAACTAGTTACAAGGTAAAATCATACTGAAATCCTCTACCCAAGACGTGGAGTCACCAACTCACGAACTACTACTAAATACTACACATAAAAGTCTGAAAGAAATATAACATAATTCTATTTGTCTCGGAACAAAGAGACTACGGCTAGTAACATAAGTAAAGAGAGAGACGCCGGGCCTGCGGACGTCTGCAAGCTACCACAGTCTCAAATATGATAAACTCCCACGCAAAAGATTTACTGCTGCTGCTCCTGATCGTAACCTGGACCTGTGCAAAAACGCACAGAAGTGTAGTAATCAGCACAACCGACCCCATGTGCTGGTAAGTGCCTGGCCTATCCCGGCGAAGTAGTGACAAGCCTAGGACCAGAAATATAACATAATTCTATTTGTCTCGGAACAAAGAGACTACAACTAGTAACATAAGTAAAGAGAGAGACGCCGGGCCTGCGGACGTCTGCAAGCTACCTTGGTCTCAAATATGATCAATCTCCCATGCAAAGGATCTACTGCTGCTGCTCCTGATCGTAACCTGGACCTGTGCAAAAATGCACAGAAGTGTAGAATCAGCACAACCGACCCCATGTGCTGGTAAGTGCCTGGCCTATCCCGGCGAAGTAGTGACAAGCCTAGGACCAGACACCCACATAAACCTGTGCAGTTCAATATATATATGTATACCACAAAATAACGAGAAATAACCAAGTTATAACACAATAAGGAATATCTCAAAAGAACTCAACAATTAACAACAGTTAATAAGTTCACAAGGAAAACAAAGAATAATGGAAACACAAGTAATATCAAGTCAAGGAATAGCAAGTAGTTGCACGGCATCACCCTTCGTGCTTTTACTCTCATCCTTACCAAATAAGTAAATAAAGTACACGGCATCACCCTTCGTGCTTTTACTCTCATCCTCACACCCATAGTACGGCATGATCCTTCGTACATGGTTCAATAACAAGGCACATCATGATCCTTCGTGCATAATCAGTAAAACATGGCACGACATTAACCTTCGTGCATAAATAATAAAACAAGGCATGGCATTAACCTTCGTCCATAATCAATAACAAGGCACGGCATTAACTTTCGTGCATAATCAATAACGAGGCACGACATTAACCGTCGTGCATAAATAATAAAACAAGGCACGGCATCACCCTTCGTGCATTATCACTCTTCCTCACCCAAATAACAATCACAGTTAAGGGCAAAGAATGAAACAGTAATTCATAAACCGTCCCAACAAGGGCAATCAATAATCATCTTCACAACAAGTCCCGACAAGGAGAACAATAACAATTCTACAACCTGGCAAAGGTTCAACAATATATCTGCAAATATGTCTCACAATAAGCATTAAGAACGACTCACGGTCATACTAGACGCCAGTGTATGGATGCTCGTCACCACAGCCCATACACCATACTCGATCACATAACACATAGCACATAATCATATTCCCTCAAGCTAGGATAGAACAAACACTTACCTCGAATGTTTATGAACAATTCAATCCGTGGCAATGCCTTTTCCTTTCAAATTTGGCTCCAATCCAATCATATCTATACACGATTGATTTAATATCATCGATACTACTCAACAAACTAATTCATAAGGCCAATTACAACTTTTATAACATTCTGCCCAGAATAGTGAATTTCGACCCCGGGCCCACATGGTCGAAACTCGGGGTTCGGACCAAAATCCGGTTACCCATCCCCCCATGAGTTCAAGTATATGATTTGTTTCAAAATCGGACCTCAATTCGAGGTCCAATTTCCCAATTTATGAAAAACCCTATATTCTACCAAAAACAAGAAATTCTATCATGAAAACCTTTGATTTCTATTGAAAAACATGTTTAATGATGTTAGGAATTGAAAGAATTAAGTAAAAAGTGACTTACAATTGTTTTGAAGAAGAGGAAGTCCGTGAAGAATCGCAAATGGGTGTTTTTGGGTTGTGAAATGTAAAGAATGAAGCTGGAAATCGTGATTTACAGGTCTCTGTGTTCGCATTTGCGAACATGGGTTCGCAATTGCGATCCCTGACCAATTTCAGGAGTTTGAAAAATAAGCTAAGGCTGGGAAGTTCGCATTTGCGAACTTTTGTTTGCATTTGCGAACATAGGCATGCTATGGGGAAGTTCGCATTTGCGAACTATTGTTCGCATTTGCGAACACAGGCAAGCTATGGGGATGTTCGCATTTGCGAACTATTGTTCGCATTTGCGAACAAGGCTGGATATGGGAATGTTCGCATTTGCAAACTATTGTTCGCATTTGCGAACACAGGCAGGATAGGTTTTGTTCGCATTTGCGAATCCGAACGGTCCTGGGCACCCATCGCATTTGCGATCAAAGGTTCGCATTTACGAACCCTGCCTTGATCCGCCACCTTCGCAATTGCGAGAAATGCTTCGCAATTGCGAAGCCAACAGCTAGGTGAAAAACCAGCAGTGCAAAAATTCAAAATTTAATCCAACGGCTTATTAAATCTTTACCCGAGCCCCCCGGGATCCAAACAAAACATGTACACAACTTCAAAAACACATTACGAACTTGTTCGTACGATCACATCGCCAATATCACATTGTTTTCATCAAATCAAGCCTCAAGTTCATGATTTTCATACTTTTGGTTATCAAAACTTTCAAACTTGGAACTCAAGGTCCAAAACATATCAAACGACATCCGAATGTCACCAAACTTTACGGAAATCACATATATAATATTTAAGACTTGTACCGGGCGTCGGAACCAAAATACGAGCCCGATACCAAGGTCAATTAATTCATTTCCTTTAACAATTACATCAAAAACAATTTCATAGAAAAATTCATAACTTGGGCTCTAGGCCTCGGAATTCGACTCCGGATGCATGTCCAAGTCCCATATTTTCCTACGGACCTTTCGGGACCATCCAATCTTGGGTCCGGATCCGTTTACCAAAAATGTTGACCGAAGTCAACCATATCAATATTAATATCATTTTTATTCAAATTTCTCATAGAATTCATATTTTCTATCACAAAATCTTTCCGGCTACATGCTCAGATTGTGCACGTAGATCGAGGCAACATAGAATGAGGTTTTCAAGGCCTGAGAAGCTCGAAATGATTAATAAAATAAGTGATGACCCTTTGGATCGTCACACCCTAATCCCGCCTTTAAATCCGCAATTATAGATTTCTCTTATACTTTAGGAGTGGTGTAGTTCAACAATAACCTAAATATGCACTCTCTTCCAAGTTATGCATAATAAATAATCACAACTAATTATGTATCCTGTTAATTAACTACAACAAGCACATAGTTGAACAAATAGAGATTGAAACTAGCAATTTGTATTCATATAAACAAGAAGTTCATCCCCCAATAGGTTCCATCAAAATCTTAGACAAAGGATTTAGCTACTCATGGCTATGGGAAGACAAACTAAGTTGGAATTCATCATAACTAGCAATAAAAATCAAAAGAATAGAAGAAATATATTTTGGGTATTCTCTCACAATAGTTTTCCTTGTCAAGATACTATAAAATTCAATACATGCCTCTCTTGGACAAAGTCTAGTATTTAAAATAGGTTTTAGGTCTAAAAATCCCATGTTTTACACTTTAGCCCTGAAGTTTCTCCCTCTTGTCGTGGTTCTGTTGCGGTCACGGTGGAACCGCAGCCAATTGCACTCTCTGAATCTCAATTTATCTATAGCCTTCTTCTATCGAGATTTTGCCGTGATCGCGGTGGAACCGCAGTCAACCCAGTTCTTTGAATCTTCAGGCCTCTTTTGCGTGGTTTACTTGGAAAATTTTACAGTTGGCCTTTTTTTCTTCATTTGTGACTCCAAAAGTACTCCCTAACCTTCCTTGGTCATATATCACCTGTAAATCATGAAAAGAACTAATAAGAGCATTTTGTTATCACTTTTGTCATCAAAACTATACAAGAAGGTGGTTATTTAAGACCTGATTATAGTTAAATTCACCTATTATCAACACCCCACACTTAAACCATTGCTCGTCCTCGAGCAAGCTAAACCACACTTCTAGGCCTAACCGATTGATGCATTACCCCAATTTATGTCACACCCGCCATTACAAAGGATCAACCTAAGCAGTGCAACAATTATACCTCAGATGCATATTCTCATGCCATGTCACACGCGTGCTTACTCTAGTTACTCTAATAGAGGTGAAAACTTATTTTTCTTCTTGAGTCACATGGCCTCACATTATAAATTTTAAGAGAAGTTTCACACACATAGTATTCAAACAACAAGGAACCAAATACAGGAAGAATTCACTCACTCTCAGCAAAGAGCATTCACATGCCACACAGACAAACCATATACTTGCCCCTAGTGTAATACTCTATTAATCGAGTTGTTCAGTCAAAGATCAATAGGTCTTCATTTGGTTGTAATGTAGGCTAAGGGATGGGTAAGATATATTTGGATATTTATGTGACCCCCACTTTTCTTTAGGTGCAACTGGCTTTTTTCTTCTTTTTTTTTGTTTTCTTTGTCTCATTTTTTTGTTGTTTTTTTTCTCCTTTCTTTTACAATGCTAGTGCACCAATCAAACAATTCATTCTTGATTCCTCCTTTTGTTTTCCGCTAACTCCCTACTACCCCACACTTTGACTTTGTATGTTCTTTAGTGATTCAAGTGCTTATATGAGGTATAGGTTCAAATAATCAAGTTATTCAAACACAGAGATGTAGGTCATTATAGGGTTATCAAATAACATGCTTCGGGCTCAAAGGGGTTAACTATGGTGATATATACAGAAATGCCTCAATCATCTCTAAAATCAAACAACTTTTATTTTGCTTTGCAAACACACTAGGCAAGTTCTAGGTATCACATGTAAGCACAGAATACAAGTAATAACTCTCACACACTTAGCATGTAACTCATTCTGAATCAGTTCATCAATACACTCATACGAGCACTCAAGCAAGAAAAAAATATGCAAAATTAAGGCATAGATTTACGAGTCCACAAACAAGCCTAGACGTCACACTCTCAAGTTTGTTTTAGTTTTTGCATGTGTGCACATTAGAGGTTGCATTCTAGCCTTCACCCATCTTAGTCCTAAAACTACAAAAGAAAAATCTACCTAACCCGGTTCAAGAAAAATCCTTGAAAAGAACCGTGGTCAAAAGAAAAACCAAGGGGGAAAGTACTACACTACCTAGAAGAGAAAAAAAAATCTACATGGACAACTTCCCTCAAGAGTACTGTCCAAGTGGTCCGTTCTTGGGAAGAGTCCTCTAACTTTGTATTTTGACCCTCAAGAGACCCGTTGACAAGTGTCCTTCGTTGGGCCAAGTCAGCTAATTCTATTATAAGCACACTCAAATATATACAATACATTAATCTAATGCTACAACACAAACAACAACTATATACATTACAACATACAATCAGAGCAAGTCTCCCACCCCCATAGTTAAAATCATGGCATGTCCCTATGCATATCAAGAAAGTAAAGAGCAGAAGGGCCAGAAGACTTCCATGAGACTCACTTAGAGCCAGAGACGGTGCTGGGGTCTACATTGCAAGCTCTCCCCAACGCACGGAACCAGGCCATAAACCTACTCTCAAATCTGGACTGCCTCTGAGACATGGCATCCATCTGTGTGTGTAGGCCATCCACCGAGGTGCAGAGATCCACGACCTCTTCCTCCAAGGAATGCATCATAATCTAGGCGGATAGTGATCTGGATAGGTCTGCCCCAATATGGGGGCGCTGAGAGGATCCGACACTGTTAGTAGATCTCCTGGACGGAGCAAGAGGAACTGGATCATTATCCTTATCATCAATCTCAATTATTATACGTGTACCCCGACCCACTCTGATGCTTGAGGCTATGAATACTGGTTTAGGGGGCAAGTCTCCATCGATAGGATTGGTGAGGGTATTTCTCAGCAGGCACAGTGTGGTCACCAAAGAAGGGAAGTAGAATCCCTTGGACATTAGCGGTCCTTGTAGGACCATTTCATCACTAATTACCTTGCCGCATCAATATCCTTCTTCGTCATGAAGCACCATGTCAATAGTGCACGCTGGAAGTTCATGTCAGTTGTGTTGCTTGAGGGCAGGAAACGGCTACAGATGACAGTTAACGAAAACTTAGCCAAGTGGGTGAAAGAGTGTTTAGGGTGATGTGGTCACGTATCCAGGTTGGTCGCCCCCCTGTGCAGAGTATATCAGTCATGAACTCCCATGTAACCCCTGGCCTATCGTGGTAGTAGTCAATGTCACTAGTGAACTGAGGCAGCTGCAACACTTGGAAAATCATGGGAATTACGGCACTGACCACCTTACCCCGCACAATCAGCTCCCTACCTAAATGCAATAGGCAGTTGGCATAAAACTCCCTTATAAGCATCTTGTTTACCGGGGCAGGGTCATCAAATAAGAATTCCATTTCCCTCATCCGAATTTCTTCATACATATTTTCCTTCTCTACACGGAGGGCTGCCCGATTAAACGGGATCTCATGGATGAAGTTCTTCATAGCCTTGGCATTAAAGTCATCCTCCGCTAGTTCTGGTTGGAACCTGGATTCATTATATGTAGGCTATTGGGATGCACCTACCGATCTCATTTGCCTTTTATGAGCCATAATACCTGCAAAAGATTCAGAAGAACCCTCAATATGTCCTACATGTGCCAGTTGGATGGGTACTCAGACTTCACCATCCGATGGCACCAAACACTTTTCCCCATTTATTTCATTCATACAAAGTTCCCATTCCCCACTAATAAGGTGTTCAAGGATAATAACCTTCACAATGACCCCACAATTTTCTTACAAATTTCGGCATACAACACCTCACACTTACTCCCTCAAGTAAGTCACATTAAATACAACACTACCATACACCAATTACAACATCACCATCCACCAAATACAACACCACCACAACCTAGGTTAGGCATACAATGTCTCAAAACTGTACAACAAATCCTCAATTTTCGGCCAAAAATGGCCCTTCACCAAGCTACACCACAAAAATATTTTTTAGGCATCCAAGTCATCAAAACAACCACCACAATTAAAGTATAATGGAGACCCAACCAAATTAGTACTAAATAAACCCACAAGCATCAAATACAACAATGGAACACATAAAAGAAAGCAAAAATTAAAATTTAAAACTAATCCTAATTAGGGTTTACTTAATCTAATACAAAACTAAATTACAGTAATTAAGAAGAAGAAATAAAGGGGAAGAAGAGAAACTTACTTGATTGAAGAAGGGAATAGGTGGGTAATGGAGATGGAGGTTTGGGAGGGATGACAATGGAGGATTTTAAGAAAAGGGGAGGAAGAAGAAGATAGAAAAAGAGAGGAAAAAAGAAGGGTTTTGGGGTGGGGCAGTATTTTGGTGATGGAAAATAAGGGTTGGGGGAGGGTTTAGTTTAAAAATGGTGAATTAAAAAGAAAAAAAAAGATTAAAAATATGTACCTGGGCACGTTTGGGTCTATCGCGGTTCTGCCGTGGTAGACCAGATTCAAAGAGGGGTTTCTATCGCGGTCGCAGTGGAACCGCGATCACGTTGGAACCGTGGTCAACGAGGTTCAAAGAGTTATTTTTGCCGCGGTTTGACCGCGGTCGCGGTGGAACCGCGGTTTGGACCCTTCTTTGATTCTGCGTGTGTTTTTTTAAAACAAAAAGATTACAATTACAACAATTTCATGGGTTGCCTCCCATGTAGTGCCTGATTTAACATCGCGGCATGACTCAGATGAGCATAATTAAGGCTCACTCGACCTTTGCGGTTCAGTCAGATGTAACTTAGACATATCCTTAGGCTCACTCATTCCCACATATAATTTCAATTACTGACCATTGACTTTAAATGTACGAGAGCCATTCTCAGTGGAAACTTCCACAGCTCCTGACGGAAAAACTTCTACTACTCGAAATGGTCCAGACCATCGTGACTTAAGCTTACTCAGGAACAACCTCAGTCTTGAGTTGTAGAGCAATACCATTTCCCCAGGTTTGAAATTTCGCTCAACGATGTTCTGATTACATAGCCTCTCCATTCTCTCCTTGTACAACCTTGTGCTCTCAAAAACAAGATACCAGAACTCCTGGAGCTCATGCAATTCAGTGAGTCTTGACGTGCCCACAACTTCCATGTCTAAGTTTAGCTGTTTTAGTGCCCACCACGCTTTATTCTCAAGTTCTACAGGTAGGTGGCAGGCCTTCCCAAACACCAACTTGTATGGTGATATACCAATTGGTGTCTTAAAAGCAGTTCTGTAAGCCCAGAGTGCACCATCTAGCTTCCTCGCCCAATTAGTTCTTGTGGCGTTCATAGTTTTTGTCAATACACTCTTGATCTCTCTGTTGGATACCTCAACATGTCCACTAGTCTACGGGTGGTACGGAGTAGCCACCTTGTGGCGCATAACGTACTTAGCCAACAACCTTTCAAAGGCCCTATTGCAGAAGTGAGTGCCTCCATCGCTGATTACGTGTGGTGTCCCAAAGCGGGTGAATATGTTATTCTTTAGAAACCCAGCCACCCCTTTTGCATCATTGGTGGGCAACGCTGTAGCTTCTACCCACTTGGACACATAGTCTACGGCAACAATAATGTACTTATTGCCATAGAAGCTGATGAAGGGACCCATGAATCTATCCCCCAGACGTCAAACACTTCCACCTCTTGAATTGGGTTCATAGGCATCTCGTGGTGCCGGGAAATATTTTCGGTGCGTTGACATTCATTACAGCCCTTTACAATGAGCATCGTTAAACATCGTTGTCCAGAAAAATCCAGCCTCTAGCACCTTTGCTACTGTCCTGATTCCTCCAAAGTGACTGTCATACGCCGATGCGTGACAAGCCTGCAAAATAGAAGATTGTTAGATCTCGGGGACACATCTCTGGATCATGTTATCAAGGCATATTATAAATAGATAGGGCTCATCCCAGTAATACAATTGGGTTTCACGAAAAACTATTTTCCTCTGGACCGATGAAAGGTCATGGGACCAATACCACTGGCCAGGTAATTAGCAAAGTCCGCATACCATGGCGCTTCCTGATGAGTGGTGGCGAGCAACTGCTCGTCTGGGAATGTTTCCAGAATTTCCTCAACCTCTACTACAATTTTAGCTCCCTCAAGTCGTGATAGATGATCAATAACTTGATTCTCAGTGCCCTTCCGGTCACGTATTTCAAGATCGAATTCTTGTAGTAGCAACACCCAACGAATCAGGCATGGCTTAGATTCTTTCTATTCTAATAAGTAACTAAGAGCTGCATGGTCAGTATACACAATTACCTTGGATCCTATCAGATAGGATCGGAACTTGTCAAAAGTGAACACCACAGCCAACATCTCTTTTTCCATCACTGTGTAGTTCAACTGGGCTCCACTCCACGTTCTACTAGCATAGTTGATTGGGTACATCAATTTGTATTTCCGCTGACCCAACATTGCGCTCACTGCGTAGTCACTAGAATTACATATTAATTCGAACGGTTGCTCCCAGTTGGGGGCAACAATGATGGATGCTATGACCAGCCTCTATTTCAACTCCTCAAACGCTACCCTACAATCATTAGAAAATACAAATGGGTGATCTTTCTCTAACAACTTACATAGAGGGTTAGCAATTTTGGAGAAGTCTTTTATGAACCTCCGGTAGAAATCGGCATGTCCAAGAAAGCTTCTTATGGTTTTGACTGAAGTTGGTGGAGGAAGCTTTGCTATTACATCAACCTTTGCTCGATCCACCTCTATTCCCTTTCTTGACACGCGGTGCACCAAGACTATTCCTTCTTGTACCATGAAATGACACTTCTCCCAATTTAGAACCAAGTTAGTCTCGATGCACCATTTCAGCACACGCGTCATATTTATTAGGCACTCCTCAAATGAATTTCCCACCACCGTGAAGTCATCCATGAACACCTCCATTATATCCTCTACCATGTCAGTGAATATGTCCATCATGCACCGTTGGAATGTGGCGGGTGCATTTCATAGGCCAAAGGGCATCCTAATGAAGGCATAAATGCCATATGGGCAGGTGAAGGAGGTCTTCTCTTTGTCCTCAGGTGCAATAGAGATCTGATTGTACCCTGAGTACCCATCCAGAAAGCAAAAGTGTGACCTCCCTGCCAATCTATCCAGCATTTGATCAATGAAAGGAAGTGGTAAGTGGTCTTTTTGGGTGGCTAGATTCAACTTTCGATAATCCATGCAAATTCTCCAGCATGTGACGGTTCTTGTTAAGATTAGTTCATTGTTGTCATCTTCACAACCGTCATGCCACACTTTTTAGGAACATATTGAACTGGGCTAACCCAGCTACTGTCAAAAATTGGGAAAATAATTCCTGCATCAAACCACTTTATCACTTCTTTCTTCACCATTTCCTTCATATTGGGGTTCAGCCTCCTCTGATGTTCTCTGGATGGTTTGTGCCCCTCTTCTAGTAGAATCTTGTGCATTCAATAGGTGGGGATAATCCACTTGATGTCTACCATGGTCCACCCAATGGCAGTTTTTCACTCCCTTAGTACCTACAAAAGTTGTTGAACCTGCACATCTAACAAGCCAGATGAGATAATAACAGGTAATGTAGAGTCAGGCCCCAGAAATCCATATCTGAGGTGGGCTGGCAATGGCTTTAGTTCCATCTTATGTGGTTCTACAATAGATGGCTTTGCTAGAAGGGTCTCTCTCTTTTCTAAATGCAAGGGCTCAAACTCTAGATTTCTATCCGAGAACCCTCTACCTTCCAATGCCACCCATTCCGCCAAATCCTCACCATTCACTTCAACTAAATTCATCAAGCATGCAGCAAAGGGATCCTCAACCATCAACACCTCATCATAAGACTCTACAATTACATCTACGACATCAATAAGAGAGCAGTTGGCGAACTCACTTGGTCGCTGCATAGATTTCTGCACATTGAATATAATTTCTTCATCATTGAGCCTCATCTTGAGCTCCCTAGTCTCACAATCAATCAAATCTCTCCCCGTGGCCAAGAATGGTCCTCCTAAGATTATAGGAATTTCTTCATTCACTTTGCAATCAAAGATTACAAAATCTATAGGTAACACGAATTTTCCAACCTGAATAAGCACATTATCAAAGATCCCAAATGGACGTTTCACAGTCCTGTCGGCCAGCTGCAACAACATAGAGGTGGCTCTCCCAATGCCTAACCTCTTAGAAATAACTAGGGGCATAAGATTAATGTTGTCCCCTAAATCACAAAGTGCCTTATCAAAGGCGAAGTTCCTAATAATGCATGAAATTGTAAAGCTACCTGGATCAGATAGCTTTTCAGCAATAGGTCTAGTCACCACTGCACTACAGGTCCGAGTAAGTGTTACCGTGGCCAAGTCTTTTAAGTCAAACTTCTGGGACATCAAGTCCTTTATCATTTTAGCGTATCTAGGCATCTCCTTTAAAGCTTCAATCAATGGAATGTTTGCCTAGATTTGTTTGAGCATCTCAAAGAACCTTTTATACTGCTCATCGTTTTGATGCTTGGCCAACCTCTATGAAAATGGTGCAGGAGGTCTTTTCTTCCCAGTCACTTGGGATTTTTCTTTCTCAACTACTATGTCAATTACGAGCTCTTCAACTGGCTCAGCTACTTTCTCAGTCTCCTGCTACATATTCTTTTCTTCAGGTGCGGGCTGGACTGTCACCTCTGTCAATACCGTAGATTCATCCAGCTTAATAGGCACTGGAATGAGTGTCTCTGCCTGTATGTTTTCTTGAGCTCTCTCTTGTTCTACATCTAGATCCCTGCCATTATGGAGACTCATCGACATCATCTGCTTTGGGCCATGATCTTTTGGATTGATTTGGGTATCTGCAGGTAATGTCCCTTGAGGATGATTGTTCAGTGACATTAAAATCTGGCCCACTTGTACCTCAATATTTTGGATAGCCGCATTATGTGCATCCATTCTTTCATTAATCTTTGCATTGGATCCAATAACCTGCTGCATCATTGCTTCTAGTCTTGCAAACCCATCTTCTTTTCTTCCACCATGCTTCTACTGAGGTGGGTGGTACCCTTGCTGCTGATTGTTATACCTCTATGGTCTAAGATCCAGTGCCATGTTGTTAGGGGGTCTCATACCTCCCATGTTTCCGGCGTTATACTGTGGCTGAGGTGGCCTATACTGCTGCTGAGTCTACTGACCCCAGCTCTGACCCTCATAGTTAGCCACATAGTTCATATCTTCAGGGTGCTGAGGGTGATGTTCATGCTCTGCATTCCAATGATTACCAATTGGCTGGCTAATGCAAGATGTGCACAAGCCCCCATTAGTAGTATCTACTATATGTATCTTCTGCTTCTGCCCTAATTCCTCCACCTTTTTGGTGTGGATGCTCATTTGTGTCAAGAGAGTCACCATATTTTCAGCCATTGTATTAGAAGGATCAAGAGGAACTGAGTGCACCACTGGAGTGATATGTGCATTCCTAGATGTCTATCCCGAATTTTGTGCCATTTTATCAAGTAAACTCTAACCTTCTCTCCAAGTCTTGCTCAATAATGCCCCATCAGCAGAGGTATCTATAATATTCTTCATGTTGTCTGACAATCCCATGTAAAATCGTTGTCCCAGCATCTGTTCTAGAACACCATGGTAGGGACACATAACTAACATTCCTTTAACCCGCCTCATGTCTTGTGTAGTGTCTCCATTGTATTCCGTTTGAAACTCATGATCTCATCAATTTGTTAAGAAGTTTTGTTGGGGGTTGGAACGTGTTGTGAAATTGTTTGACTAATTCATCCCAAGTTTCTATAGAGTTTATGGGGAGTGAATTTAGCCAAACCTGAGCATCTCTTGTCATCGAGAATGGAAACAATAATAGCTTGATTGCTTTCGGAGTCACGTTGGGTTGTCTTTGAGTTTTGCATATAGACGGGAAGTTCTTCAAGTGTTGCTGAGGATCTTCTATTTATGTACTAGAAAAGAGTCCTTTATTTTGCAACAAGTGTAGCATGTTATTTGTGATTTGGAACGATTCAGCTTATAGTGTGTGCACAACAATGACAGTGGCTAGATTGTCAACTATGGGTTGTGCCCAGTCATATATTGTACCCTCAGGCACAGGAGGTGCCACTTCTCTTCATTTAAGCTAGCTTGCTCATTCCTGACATTTCCGTTGGTATCGTTTACGCCTCCCATGTCAATTTTGAGTTTGTGTGTTTGTTGGGATTGTTGAAGTCTTTTGTTGGCACGATTCAATGCCCGAAATATTTTCTCAGGGTCTGAGATTCCTTCAAATAGTTCTCCAGTCCTCGTATTTCTAGGAATACACCTGAGCAGCCATGGCAACAGCCGTCAAATTTTCTATGAAAAATTGGGTAGAGAGAAAACTGACTACAATAAAAGATTTTGTATTTTTGTCAATGGTAATTGATAATTTCATTAAGTCCCCGACAACGACGCCAAAATTTGATCACGCCCAACTATGCCCCCTAAAAAGGACTCCGCGGACGTTGCAAATACAACCCGAGTATTACGCCCATGGTCAAATCCACAGAGAGTTAACCCATCAATCAATATCTTTAGACCCACTAAACTCTTTAGAACCAGTTTCCCAAATGTTTGAATCAGAGTTGATGGTTTCTTAACTAACTACGATTGCAAGGAAATTAAACAATTGTAAACTAGAATACAAAGGTTGTGAACAACGATGAGAAGAAGCTAAAGCAATAATTTCCCCTATTGATGGAATCCCTTATGTTTATGCTCATACAAATTTACCAACACATCTCTATCAATCATAAACGCTCATCTTACCGTAAATCTCTCCCGAGTAATCACAATAATATATTAAATTCACTCTTCCGAGATACATTAACTTACTTTATTTAGCACAATTCACTTTAGATTACACCCAAGGCTTCGTTATCCCTAATCTCGCCTTTAAACCCAAAATTATAGATTGCTCTTATACTTTAGGAGTGATATTGTTCAACAATAACCTAATATGCACTCTCTTCCAAGTTATGCACACTAAATAGGCACAAATAATTAAGGATTCTTTCAATTAACTACAACAAGCACAAAGTTGAACAAATAGAGATTGAAACTAGCAATTTGTATTCACATAAATAAGAAGTTCATCCCCCAATAGGTTTCATCAAAACCTTTGACAAATGATTTAGCTACTCATGGCCATGGGAAGACAAATTAAGATAGAATTCATCATAACTAGCAATAAAAATCAAAAGAAAAGAAGAAATATATTTTGGGTATTCTCTCACAATAGCTTTCCTTGCCAAGATACTCTAAAATTCAATACATGCCTCTCTTAGACGAAGTCTAGTGTTTAAAATAGGGTTTAGGTCTAAAAATCCCATTACACTTTAGTCCTTGAAGTTTTTCGCTCTTGTTGCAGTTCTGTTGCGGTCACGGTGGAACCGCATCCAATTACACTCCCTAAATCTTAATTTATATGTAGCCTTCTTCCACCGCGGTTCTGCCAACCGCAGTCAACCCAGTTTTCTGAATCTTCAGGCCTGTTTTGCGTGGTTTACTTGGGGAATTTTACAGTTGGCCTATTTTTCTTCATTTTTGACTCCAAAAATATTCCCTAGCCTTTCCTGGTCATATATCACATGCAAATCATGAAAAGCACAAATAAGAGCATTTGTTATCACTTTTATCATCAAAACTATATAAGAAGGTGGTTATTTAAAGCCTGATTATAGTTAAATTCACATATTATCCTTTGTTGTAACGAACACAATTTAATTTTGGAAATCTAATAAGTAATTGTTAACGGCTTTTCTTACAAGTATAACGATCTAAAAAAAATTGGTAATTTTGGAAGAAAACATCAACCTGAGGGGCTTATATTCTTCTATGTATTTGTTGTATTGTTCAGTGCATTTCTTCACACTTCAACTGTGAGGTAACTCTAATACCTACAATGAATGTGAGAAAATGAAATGACATAATAATTTTTTCCATGTCCTTCATGTGTTAAACAGTCTGCTCTAACAGAAGGAAGAATGATAGATAGAAGGAAATAGCGCAATTTTCTATAAAGCAACCTTGTTAGTTGTGACTTGTATATTCTACTTAAAAATAGGATAACACTTGAATGGAAAAAAGAAGAAGTTTTACCTGTTACTCAACAGATGCTAATTATAGAAAATAGCCCAAAATACTACACTACATTGTGACCATTGGTTGTACCTATCCAGTCAATAACTGTTTATGGTTAACTTGCTATTCCCTCGATTTTTTATTTACATAGCAAATTTTCACATAATGCATGTATTGGACTCTAGCATAACTTTGTTTTCCGATTTTTGCAGGCATGAGTGAGCTATACAACTATACGAAGTGTTGATGTTATACCCAAGGCACACAAAAACAATTTGAAAGTTTAGAAATGTGATTCTTGGTGATTTTTTGGAGCTTTCAGTAATGCAGAGCAAGCTTGTCTCATATCTTTGGTTATGCCATAATCAGAAACTTGATGATAGATTTTATTCTTGTGTTTCAAGATATTGTGGATGATGGGATGGTTCGATAAAAACTGGACTTTAAGCATTGAAACACAACACATATTTTCCTTTTTCCGTGTTCTAGGATGCTACATGGACCTTACTATCTGTTATCATTCTTTATTTCTTTCTGTTATGTCTTTATCTTATAGTTGGTTATAGTTATGCATACAATCAATATTGCATTTTTACTTGGTACCAATGTTCTGAACTATTTAACTTTCTCACTGAATATAAATGTTATGTTCAAAGGTTTTATAATTTACAACCAGTTTCTCATGTTGTCATGTTACTTTGTATTCTCAGATTTACACTAGATACTTCTATTCGTCGTACCTGCACCTCAATTTGCTAAAATACCATTTTATTTTGCGGGCAACCATTAGGTGATGTGAATTATACGCAGGGCTAATAAGTGTGTTCTTCGAGAAAAATCATACATGTCACATCTCTTTTTTCCGAGCTTTACTATACCCCGGAGAAGGGTATAATAAAAAAAAAAGAGTTTATTCACTTAAATGACAATCGAAACGAGATTCGTTATTTATTAAAAGATTCAGAGTCGTCACATGAAAGATTTATGATGTCCCAAGTCACCGGTTTGAATACCGAATCGAGGAAAATGTTTGACTCTATTTAACAGTCACGAACCAGAAATACGAGTAAGTAATTCTGTTAACTCGGAAAAAGGTGTTAGGCATTCCCGAGTTTTGTGGTTCTAGCACGACCGCTCAATTGCTATATTTGGCTAAAGTTTGATTTTTCATACATGTTAAACCTACAGTGTAATTTTTTAAGTTATTTACCGCATTTTGTCAATTATTATTTTATTTAAGAAAGTGAAGGTCGTTTAAGAACGTATTTTCGGATCACGTCACATGAAATGCACCCGGATCCTCGACATATTCCTATTCAACGTTTTCAGATTTGGATTTGGGTCGCATGAAATACACACCTGAATTTAGGAATGTAATTTTATTAAAATCGCATCTAAAAAGGCTAGCGTGTTGTTATCTTTTGGGAAGGCCGTGAAATTCGCTAAATGGCTCATCCCGAATTCTAAGTATTTTTATTAAGTATTTAATGAGGGCCCTGCAATTTGTATTTGGTTTGGCGAGGCTCGTCTCATTTTCATTTTTAGAAGGTCAACCTAAAGCAAACTAACATTTTTCTATTTATTATTTATTTTTAAAAGGCTAATTAATTTACAAATATAAATTCGGGCCTCGAATTCAAGTCTGAATTCAAACAAAAGGGAGAAAATCCTTTTAGACTGAACCCGCTACCTAATTCAAAACCCAAATTTATATTCATGAATTAATTTCCTATATTTCCTAATGTAATTTTAAGAAAGAGCATTTGACTTTTAGCATTATTCAGCCTCAAATTGGCCCAAGATTTTAAATGCCTAGTATTTTGGGACTTTGATAAATTCTGGTTCAGCTGGTATGTGTAATCTTTTTTATTGAAGTGTTGGGCCGGACTATTAAGCCCAATATTAACAAACTTGACCTCAATCGAAGAAGAGGAGGTCTGAAATTCGTTCAAGCAGACAAATTCAGCAAATAAAAGGAGTGTATTGACTGCTAATTGGACATTCATTAACACAATTAAAATGGATAGATTTAAATCTAATGAGCTTACTTCTTCATTTCACTTTTAATTACCAACACATGAACAAAATTATGGATTAGCCTGTTAAAGCACGAAACTAACAAGTTATTAAATTCTATTCTAAATGAACTATACTATTTTATTGATTGCCTTCAATTAACACCAAACGGCCCAAATGAAATCCTTGGGATCATATGACCATTGTAAAGTCATGATCCCAAGGACCACTTCTTCTAAAGCCAACATTGTTTCACAATAGAGAAATACCACAATACCTTTAAATTCAACTAATTACAATTATTTTTTTAATAGAATATGTATATTCAACTTAACAGAATATTCCTAAACATAACGTACAAAGGCATTAGAGGTCAATTTAACTAAACTTCACAAATAACCAACTACTACTAATAAACACCCTACTTTTGACTATTAATTCATGAACTACACAAATATCAAAATTAAATCAACTGAGACAGTTTAATTAGCTCAAAAGTCTATCCAAATTATACAAATCATACTATATTAGTGTCACGACCCAAATCCGGTCGTGATGGCGCCCAACAATTAAGCTAGGCCAGCCAGACCAACAATTTAATTATCACAAAATACCTGTCCCCAAATGGGCAACCCAAGAAGAATATATGAGTTTAAGAACTCCAATAATAATAATACTGAACAAAATACTGACACTCCCAAAGATCCGGAGTCACAAGTCTAGAGCCTCTAACAAAACCCAACAGAAATAGAGAGTACGATATAGAAGTACTCAAGTCTGAATACAAAATACAAAATAACAACCGGAAATGAGAGGAGAAGCTAGGTTCTGCGAACGTAGGCAGCTACCTCAGCAACCCGATATGACACTGCAACCGCTGGAATTGCCTGTCTACTGCTCCTGAGTACCCGAGTCTGCACACAAAAGGTGCAGGGAGTAGAGGTGAGTACTAAGTACTCAGTGAGTAACAAATATATATAAGTAGCTGACAGTAAGAAATCCACAAAATACCATAATATGAAGCTACACTACAGTCCGAATCTCTTACGAACTAGCAGCAACAATACAATTACAGCTACCACAGAGTAATTCAACAAATACAAATGCAATGCAATGCACATAACCGCTATGGCGTGTAGCCCGATCTAATTTAACGTCGACGGCGCTCACTCGGGGTGTGTACAGACTCCGGAGGGGCTCCTACAGCCCAAGCGCAATACTGCTGCGGCGTGCAGCCCGATCCACATATCAACCACTGCGGCGTGCAGCCCGATCCCATGCTCAGTCCACAATAAGCAATTAAGTCACAAAACAATTCATTTTCCTTAATTCCAGTTCTCAATTCATAATTTATGAAAAATACTTTAACTTTATTAAATTTGTAAAAGCGGTGACTTAGCATTTCAAAAGTGTGATTTCAATTTCCAGGACTGAGATTAGTGATTTAAGCAATTATAGCTATCACATAAATTATTGTCCTCTAAGGACACTACAGGTCGGCACAAGGCCCCAAACAAGGCTTACAGCCTACAAATATATCAAATACAGTGTATTACCAACACTAATAACATATTATTTATTTCCGGGATGGACCAAGTCTCAATCCCCAGTCACAATCAATCCCGCACCTGCCACGGTGTGCGAGCCACGCCCTACTAGCGTCACAATGTGCTAAGCCAGGGTTTCGAACCCTCAGGCTACCATATACACAAACTACTCACCTCTAGCCGGCCGTAGACTCATCCGCGATGCCTTTTCCTTTGAAATTCGTTGCCTCGTGTGTAGAATCTAGTCAAATAACAATAATTATATTAAATACGGGTCAAAGAATCATAACCCACTTCAATTTACATGAAATTTGCATAAATACACCAAGTTGGTAAAACCCGACCCCGGGCCCACTGCTCGGAAAATTCCAAAATTAGTACCAACGCGACCCTCATCTCGCCACAAGTCCGTGCATATAAAATTTATCGAAATCGGAGTTCAAATGGCCTCCCAAAACTCAAAATCCCGTTTTCAATATCTAGGCCATATTTCTTCAAGATTTCTACCCAATTTCATGAATATTGATGTTAATCCTACCATAAAATGATGTTTTTGAGTCAAGAATCTTACCTCCGACGAATACCCGATGACTTCTCAGTGATTTCCTCGAGTTTTCTTCTCTCTAGGGCTCAAAATTGAGTTTTGGGTTAATGAATCCGTAACCCTCTGTTCTGTGATTAAATTCTCTGCCAGACCCATTTGTTCTACGCGATCGCGACACTACTCACGCGATCGCGATGTTCAAAATTTCGGCCTCACGTGATCGCGACTCTCCTCACGCGATCGCGATGTACAAACATCCGGCTTCACGCGATCGCGTCCCTCTTCCTGCGATCGCGTAGCACATTTTTCCCTGGACCCCATTTCTCTTCTACGCGATCGCGTAGATGCTCATGCGATCGCGATGGCCACCCGGTTAACTCTACGCGATCGCGACTGGTGATCCTACGATCGCGATGGCCTAGCCCCCAGCCCTACGCGATCGCGTCCCCCTCCCCGCGATCGCGGAGAGCAAAACCTGCTGCGTTTATGACAGCAACCAGCCTTCTCTTTTCTTCCAAAAATGGTCCGTTTGGACCCCCGGATTCATCCTGAGACCCCCGGGACCCCAACGAAAACGACCAACATACTCCAAAACATGATACGAACTTGTTCCAATCATAAAAACACCATACTAAACATCAAAATCACCAATTATCCACGGATTCAAGCCTAAGTTTCTTCAAAACTTTCAAAACTAACATTCAATCCAAAACCCGATCAAACGATGTCCGAATGACCTGAAAATTTGCGGACACATCCAAAATCACATAACGAAGCTACAGAAATTGTCGGAATTCCATTCCGACCCCGGATCAAAATATCACCTACCATCCGGATTTCGCCAAAATTCAACCTTCGCCAATTCAAGCCTAAAACTACACCGGACCTCCGAATTCAATTCCGATTGTTCTCCTAAGTCATAAATGATCCCCCGGAACTAGTCGAATCATCAGAATCCGGTTCCGAGCACTCTAACTCAATAGTCAACTCTTGGTTGACTTTCCATATTCAAGCTTTCTTCAAACATGCTATTTATTTCATTTTCAATCCAAATCACTCCTAACTCACCCGATATATTCTAATACTGATTTAAAAGCATAATATATGTAAATGCAAGGTAACAGGGTGGTAATTACCGTAACGACGGGCCGGGTCGTTACATTTTCCCCAACTTAAACAAACGCTCGTCCGCGAGCGGGTTAAGAAATATACCTGGAGTATCAAACAAGTGTGGATATCTACTTCGCATTTCCTGCTCGGTCTCCCAAGTTGCTTCCTCCACGGGACGACCTCTCCACTGCACTTTTACTGAAGCTATGTCCTTAGATCTCAGCTTACGAACCTGTCGACCCAAGATGGCTACTGGTTCCACATCATAAGTCAAATCCTCATCTAGCTGTATCGTGCCGAAGTCCAACACATGAGACGGGTCTCCGACATACTTCCGGAGCATAGATACATGGAACACCGGGTGAACTCCCGACAAACTGGGTGGTAAAGCAAGCATATAAGCCACCTCCCCAACTTTCCTAAGCACCTCAAAAGGTCCAATAAACCTTGGGCTCAACTTTCCTTTCTTTCCAAACCTCATAACACCCTTCATAGGCGAAACCTTCAGCAACACCTTCTCACCTACTGAATAAGACACATCTCGGACCTTCCGATCCGCATAACTCTTCTGACGCGACTGAGCTGTGCGAAGTCTCTCCTGAATCACCTTCACCTTGTCTAAGGCATCTTGGACTAACTCTGTCCCCAACAACCTAGCCTCGCCGGGCTCGAACCAACCGACCGGAGACCTACACCGTCTCCCATATAAAGCTTCATACGGTGCCATCTGAATGCTGGACTAATAGCTATTATTATAAGCAAACTCCGCCAAAAGGCAAATAATCAGCCCACGAACCACCGAAATCAATGATACAAGCACGCAACATGTCCTCCAATATCTGAATAGTACGCTCAGACTGTCCATCCGTTTGTGGATGAAATGCTGTGCTTAGCTCTACCTGTGAACCCAACTCTCACTGAAATGTCCTCCAGAACTGGGAAGTGAACTGGGTACCTCTGTCTGATATAATAGAAATGGGAACTCCATGCAATCTCACTATCTCATGGATGAATATCTTTGCCAACCGCTCTGAGGAATACGTAGTACACACTGGGATGAAGTGAGCTGACTTGGTCAACCTATCCACCACCACCCAAATTGAATCAAACTTCCTCGCCGTCCGAGGGAGTCCACTAACAAAGTCCATAGTAATCCTTTCCCACTTCCACTCAGGAATATCAATACGCTGGAATACACCACCAGGTCTCTGATGCTCATACTTGACCTGCTGACAGTTTAGACACCGAGCCACATGGCTCACAATATCTTTCTTCATTTTTCTCCACCAGTAATGCTGCTTCAAATCCTGGTACATCTTCGCGGCTCCTGGATGAATAGAATACCGCGAGCTGTGGGCCTCCTCCAATATCAACTCACGAAGGCCGTCAACATTAGGCACGCATATCCGGCCCTGCATCCGCAATACACCATCACTATCAATAGTGACATCTCTGGCATCATCATGCTGAACTCTGTCCTTAAGGACAAGTAAGTGTGGATCATCATACCGGCGCTCTCGAATACGATCATATAAAGAAGAACGAGCTACTACACAAGCCATCACCCGATTGGGCTCAGAAATATCCAGCCTTACCATCCGATTAGCTAACGCCTGAACATCAACTGCTAGGGGTCTCTCCCCAACTGGAATATACGCCAAACTGCCCATACTAATAGCCTTCCGGCTCAATGCATCAGCCACTACATTGGCTTTCCCGGGATGGTACAAGATAGTAATATCATAGTCTTTAAGCAATTCAAGCCATCTCCGCTGCCTCAAATTTAGATCTTTCTGCTTAAACAAATGCTCAAGGCTGCGGTGGTCTGTATATACATCACAAGATACACCATATAGGTAATGCCTCCAAATCTTCAAGGCATGAACAATAGCAGCTAACTCCAAATCATGAACAGGGTAGTTCTTCTCGTGGGGCTTTAGCTGACGAGAAGCATATGCAATAACTCTACCCTCCTGCATCAACACACAACCGAGTCCAACTCTAGAAGCATCACAATACACCGTATATGACCCTGAAGCTGATGGTAACACAAGTACCGGAGCGGTGGTCAAAGCCTCCTTGAGCTTCTGAAAGCTCTCCTCACATTCATCAGGACCACACAAATGGGGCATTCTTCTGTGTCAGATTGGCCAACGGTGAAGCAATATATAAGAAACCCTGAACAAACCGGCGATAATAGCCTGCCAAGCCGAGAAAACTCCGAATTTCCGTAGCTGAGGAAGGTCTGGGCCAATTCTGCACTGCCTCGACCTTCTGTGGATCAACCCGAATACCATCACTGGACACTACATGTCCCAGAAAAGTCACAGTATCAAGCCATAACTCACACTTAGTGAATTTTGCATAAAGCTTCTCTTCTCTCAACCTCTGCAATACCACCCTCAAGTGTTGTGCATGCTCCTCCTGGCTGCGTGAATATACCAGAATGTCATCAATAAACACAATCACAAAAGAATCAAGGTACGGCCGAAATACACTATTCATCAAATGCATGAATGCAGCTAGGGCATTAGTCAACCCGAAAGACATCACCAGGAACTCGTAGTGCCCATATCGCGTCCTGAACGCTATCTTCATAATATCTGAGTCCCTGATCTTCAACTGATGATAACCCGATCGAATATCAATCTTAGAAAATACACTAGCTCCCTGGAGCTGATCAAATAGGTCCTCAATACGAGGCAATGGGTATTTATTCTTCACTGTTACCTTGTTCAGCTGCCTGTAATCAATGCGCATTCTCATTGTGCCATCTTTCTTCTTCACGAACAACACCGGTGCACCCCAAGGTGACACACTCGGACGAATGAAACCCTTATCTAAGAGTTCCTGAAGCTGTTCTTTCAATTCTTTTAACTCCGCTGGTGCTATGCGATAAGGAGGAATAGAAATGGGCTGAGTGCCCGGCACCAAGTCAATACCAAAGTCAATATCACTGTCAGGCGGCATGCCTGGTAGGTCTGCTGGAAATACATCCGGAAACTCCCTTACAATGGGGACCGAATCAAGACTGGGTGTCTCGGCCTCAACATTTCTAATGAAGGCCAAATAAGATAAACAACCCTTGCCAATCATTCGTTGAGCCTTTATATAAGAAATCACCCCGTCGGACACATAATCAGTCAAGCCACGCCACTCGATCCTCGGATTACCTGGAATAGCTAGTGTGACTGTCTTGGCATGACAGTCCCGAATCGCATGGTAAGGAGATAGCCAATCCATGCCTAGAATTACATCGAAATCTACCATGCCCAGTAGTAATAGATCAACTCGGGTCTCCAGACCCCCAATAGTAATAATACAGGATCGATATACCTGATCCACAACAACAGTATCCCCCACCGGGGTAGACACATGTACGGGCAAAGCAAGAATACCACGGGTCATACCCAAATGATGTGCAAAATAAGTAGAGACATAAGAATAGGTGGATCCGGGATCAAATAAGACGGAAGCATCCCTGTGGCAGACTGAGATAATACCTGAAATGACCGCATCTGAAGCACTATCATCCTTCCTATCCGGAAGAGCATAGAAACAAGCCTGGCCTCCACCAGTATGGTCCTCACCCCTAGGGCGACCTCTGGATACCTGGCCACCAGTCCTAGCCGACTGTGCTGGCGCTGAAGAAACAGGAGTAGAAGATGAAGGCTGATCCCTCTGCTGAGACCGCTTACGAAGCCACCGAGGACACTCTCTCCTGATATGGCCCAAATCACCACACTCAAAACAACGGCCTGAAGATGGAAGAAGGGGCTGCCGAGGACCCCTCGCTACCGATGAACCCTGTGCTGAGGAAGCAGGAGCAGAGCTCTGAGCTGGAAGAGCACTCAGTGCAGGCTGACTCTGCTGACGGCTCTGCTGACCCTGATAACCCTGATGGCCCTGCCGACCACGATCTGATGAAACCCCACTGGACTCTGTACGTCCAGACTGATGAGACCTGAAAGAGCGACCTCTGCTATGCTGAAATTGGCCCCTAGACGGAGCACCACTGTAACTGCCAGTACCACGAGGCCTCTTAGCCTCTCTCTCCTCCCGCTCTCTACGGCGATCTGTCTCAATGTGACGGGCAGCATCAACCACCTCCTCAAAGGTAATCGTCGAAACTCTCTCCCTGGTCATCAATATGCGGATGGGATAAATAAGGCCATCAATAAATCTCCGAATCCTCTCTCTGTCTGTAGGAACCATCCACATGGCATGACGGGCCAACCGTGTGAATCTCATCTCGTACTGATTAACCGTCATATCTCCCTGCTTCAAGCACTCGAACTGACGTCGCAGCTCCTCTCTCTGAGACTGAGGTACGTACTTCTCCAAAAATACCGTGGAGAACTGCTGCCAAGTGAGGGGCACTGCCCCGGCGGGCCTACGCCTCTCAAAATCCTCCCACCACTGAAATGCTGCACCTGTGAACTGAAAAGTGGTGAATGAAACACCGCTGGACTCTAGAATACCCGCGGTGCGAAGCATGCGCTGACATCTATCAAGAAAACCCTGGGCGTCCTCGCCCTCAGCACCACTGAATGTCGGAGGCTGTAGCCTCTCAAATCTCTCCAAACGACGCCGCTCATCGTCGGGCATAGCTGGAACCATATAAGCAGGAGCTGGTGCAATGGGCGCAACTGGCTGGACTGGCTCGGGTGTGTGAGCCATAGGGGACTGATTTCCTCCCCCTGCCTGTGAAGAAGATACTGCAGCAGTAGCTGCAACTACCTGTGCCAAGCTCGTGCACACCGATAAGATCTGAGCCAAGGTCTCCTGAAGACCCGGTATCACAATAGGCACCGCCGGTGCCTGAACCTGAGTTGCCGGAGTGTCTGCCGCTGGAATCTGGTCCTGAGTCTGGGCCACTGGTGCAGGAATCTGACCCTGAGTCTGGTCAGTTGGTGGGTCAGCAGGTGCTGGCGCTGCTGCCCTACCTCTACCACGACCACGGCCTCTGGGTGCCAATGGTGGTCGTCCGCCATGTCCGTTAGCTCGTGTTCTCGCCATCTGCGAGAGAATAGAATATGGAAAGATTTAATTTCATGATAACACAAATCGCACGATATGAATTCAAGAAAATGAAGTTTTTCCTAAAGTTTCTGTAGCCCTCCGAGGATAGATACGGACGTCTACGTACCGATCCGCGAAAGCCTACTAAACCGGCTCATGACTCGCGAGTCCTAGTAACCTAGGGCTTTGATACCAACTTGTCACGACCCAAATCCGGTCGTGATGGCGCCCAACAATTAAGCTAGGCCAGCCAGACCAACAATTTAATTATCACAAAATACCCGTCCCCAAATGGACAACCCAAGAAGAATATATGAGTTTAAGAACTCCAATAATAATAATACTGAACAAAATACCGACACTCCCAAAGATCCGGAGTCACAAGTCTAGAGCCTCTAACAAAACCCAACAGGAAATAGAGAGTACGATATAGAAGTACTCAAGTCTGAATACAAAATATAAAATAACAACTGGAATGAGAGGAGAAGCTAGGTTCTGCGAACGTAGGCAGCTACCTCAGCAACCCGATATGACTATGTAAACGCTGGAGATGTCCGTCTACTGCTCCTGTGTACCTGAGTCTGCACACAAAAGGTGCAGGGAGTAGGGGTGAGTACTAAGTACTCAGTGAGTAACAAATATATATAAGTAGCTGACAGTAAGAAATCCACAAAATACCACAATATGAAGCTACACTACAGTCCGAATCTCCTACGAACTAGCAGCAACAATACAATACAACTACCACAGAGTAATTCAACAAATACAAATGCAATGCAATGCACATAACCGCTACGGCGTGTAGCCCGATCCAATTTAACGTCTACGGCGCTTACTGGGGGTATGTACAGACTCTGGAGGGGCTCCTATAGCCCAAGCGCAATACTGCTGCGGCGTGCAGCCCGATCCACATATCAACCACTGCGGCATGCAGCCCGATCCCATGCTCAGTCCACAATAAGCAATTAAGTCACAAAACAATTCATTTTCCTTAATTCCAATTCTTAATTCATATTTTATGAAAAATACTTTAACTTTATTAAATTTGTAAAAGCCGGTGACTTAGCATTTCAAAAGTGTGATTTCAATTTCCAGGACTGAGATCAGTGATTTAAGCAATTATAGCTATCACATAATTATTGTCCTCTAAGGACATTACAGGTCGGCACAAGGCCCCAAACAAGGCATACAACCCACAAATATATCGAATACAGTGTATTACCAACACTAATAACATATTATTCATTTCCGGGATGGACAAAGTCTCAGTCCCCAGTCACAATCAATCCCGCACCTGCCAAGGTGTGCGAGCCACGCCCTACTAGCGTCACAATGTGCTAAGCCGGGGTTTCGAACCCTCAGGCTACCATATACACAAACTACTCACCTCTAGCCGGCCGTAGACTCGTCCGCGATGCCTTTTCCTTTGAAATTCGTTTCCTCGTGTGTAGAATCTAGTCAAATAACAATAATTATATCAAATACGGGTCAAAGAATCATAACCCACTTCAATTTATATGAAATTTGCATAAATACACCAAGTTGGTAAAACCCGACCCCATGCACACTACTCGGAAAATTCCAAAATTAGTACCAACGCGACCCTCATCTCGCCACGAGTCCGTGCATATAAAATTTATCGAAATCGGAGTTCAAATGGCCTCCCAAAACTCAAAATCCCGTTTTCAATATCTAGGCCACATTTCTTCAAGATTTCTACCCAATTTCATGAATATTGATGTTAATCCTACCATAAAATGATGTTTTTGAGTCAAGAATCTTACCTCCGACGAATACCCGATGACTTCTCGGTGATTTCCTCGAGTTTTCTTCTCTCTAGGGCTCAAAATTGAGTTTTGGGTTAATGAACCCGTAACCCTCTGTTCTGTGATTAAATTCTCTGCCAGACTCATTTGTTCTACGCGATCGCGACTCTACTCACGCGATCGCGATGTTCAAATTTCGGCCTCACGCGATCGCGAATCTCCTCACGCGATCGCGATGTACAAACATCCGGCTTCACGCGATCGCGTCCCTCTTCCTACGATCGCGTAGCACATTTTTTCCTGGACCCCATTTCTCTTCTACGCGATCGTCTAGATGCTCATGCGATCGCGATGGCCACCCGGTTAACTCTACGCGATCGCGACTGGTGATCCTGCGATCGCGATGGCCTAGCCCCCAGCCCTACGCGATCGCGTCCCCCTCCCCGCGATCGCGGAGAGCAAAAACCTGCTGCGTTTATGACAGCAACCAGCCTTCTCTTTTCTTCCAAAAATGGTCCGTTTGGACCCCCGGATTCATCTCGAGACCCCCGGGACCCCAACGAAAACCACCAACATACTCCAAAACATGATACGAACTTGTTCCAATCATAAAAACACCATACTAAACATCAAAATCACCAATTATCCACGGATTCAAGCCGAAGTTTCTTCAAAACTTTCAAAACTAACATTCAATCCAAAACCCGATCAAACGATGTCCGAATGACCTGAAAATTTACGGACACATCCAAAATCACATAACGAAGCTACAGAAATTGTCGGAATTCCATTCCGACCCCGGATCAAAATATCACCTACCATCCGGATTTCGCCAAAATTCAACCTTCGCCAATTCAAGCCTAAAACTACACCGGACCTCCGAATTCAATTCCGATTGTTCTCCTAAGTCATAAATGATCCCCCGGAACTAGTCGAGTCATCCGAATCCGGTTCCGAGCACTCTAACTCAATAGTCAACTCTTGGTTGACTTTCCATATTCAAGCTTTCTTCAAACATGCTATTTGTTTCATTTTCAATCCAAATCACTCCTAACTCACCCGATATATTCTAATACTGATTTAAAAGCATAATATATGTAAATGCAAGGTAACGGGGTGGTAATTCCCGTAACGACGGGCCGGGTCGTTACAATTAGCTAACCTTCATACTACTTACAATACAGATTCGTTGTAGTTTGAAACTATTTCTAATTTAACTACAACTAACAAAGCGAAAATAGACAGAAACACTGAATATTATTGTCTGAAATGTGGCCTCCATTTATTCATGTTTTCAATAGAACTAATACATCAACAAAGCTCGAAATGTGTACCTGTGGATCAGAATTTAATAGGAGAAGAAGAAGTTTGCACAGCAGCAGCAAATTCAACAGCAAATGAAACCAGCAACTTATGAAAATTTCAAAACCCAATTGATTAACCACAAAATTGTTCAAACACACTCAAATGCAATCAAAGTTTGATCCAGGACATACATCACTTCTTCAGCAATCAAAACAACCAAAAACTCACTCCAAATGAACACTAACAATTTCAGAGATTTTGAATAGCTAAGTATTGAACAAAAACAGAGCAATTGAACTATTTTTGATCTTAAAATCAATGTAATAGTGATAGTTTTTGGATTTTTCTACTGATTTTTATTGTTTTTTGATTTTTAAAGGTTTGAATTTCAAAATCAAATCTGAAATTAAAGAGGAAGTTTTGGGGGGGGGGGGTGGGGAGAATTTGGAGGAGAGAAACTTGTAAAACAAATAAGGGTCATGCCCTTTTATATGCAAAGATGAGGTGCAAGTTCAGATTTTTAATTTACCCTTTAGTCCTTATTTTATTTATCATTTAACCCCCCTATTTTATGACTTATTGCCCAAGTTATACAATTATTTTTAGAATTTCTCATCTTAAAACCCTTTCTAAAATATTCTAGGCATTTCTAGCTTAGTTTCCAACCTTTAAAATACCTATTTTATCCTCAATTGGGTTCTGAAATTACTAACCTTAATAGATTGGGCCATTTCTAATGCCTAAACTACTCTTTAACTATGCTAAAATTACTAACCATCCTAACCTTATTGACTGACCCTAGTTAAACAACCAATTCGTAAATTAATCAACTAACCCTAGGTTCAAACTCAAAACCTACCCCAAATTAACTCTGAATTATTAATTACCATCACCAACCAAAACAATTAATCAAACAACCGTATGAAATCAAATTGAAACTGCCTTAATCAATTAAAGAACAATTTAAATCTATTAGTGAACTGCTATTAACAATTAAAACAAAGTGAAATAACTAATTAAAAAGAGAATTAACTTTTCAACATAGACTTCCATTTATTAATTTGAAAAAAATGATCATAAAATTGTAAACTAAAATAGACAATGAACAGGATTCATTCGAAACTAACAATTAACAGAACATTTACCAACAATCCAAATAAAAACACCTTCAGTTATTTAACCTAGCTATCTAACACTAACGCATAGCAGACATGGAAGGAAAAAAGAAAAGAAAGAAGAAAATAACTACGAAACTTACTGAACTCACATCGAGACTCCGGATAATCATTATTTCTAAATTTGGTTAATTCTGACGACATTTGGGCTCTAATGACGATCAATTCCTCACGAGGAAGATGAGGGGATCACATGGTCTTTATTTGGAATGGTTTGGGGCAATTAGGATTTTGGCCAGAAAACTTCAAATCAATATTTGAGAAGTTCCGGCCATATTCGAGGGTCAGGGCCTTGGGGGTTTGATATGGGAGATTATGGTGATCCTATGGTATTATTTTGGGGGCATTTGGAAAGGTGGTGCTTCGGTCGAAAAACATCAAATGAATATTTTACGGGTTCTAGGCTTGTTCGAGGGAAACCTTTTGTAGATTTAGAATGATGGGGATGAGGGGAAGCTATGGTGTAATTTTCAAGGCCATCGGAGTGACCGGCGTTCGCCAGCGGCGGCTAGGGTTTGGGTTGTTTGAGTCAGACTGGTGGGTTTTGAGCGAAACTGAGCTCATATTCGAGAAGAAGGCGACGAGGTGTTTGAGAGGTAAATATTTAAGGGTTATTGGAGGACGGCCGCCGCCGTGGGCGATTTTCAGCGGCGGTAGGTGGTGGTTTTATGCAAAGCTAATTAGGGGGTGATTTGGGACGATGACTGGAGGGTGGGGGGTTATCCGACATTTAAGTAGTAAATAACCTAGTCAATTTCGGACAGTTAGATCAAAATATCAAAGATCCAAATGTGTTTGGCACTAAACGTTGTCGTTTGGTATTAAGGAAGGGAAGACCGGGTTGATAGGGTGTGGGCCTGGACTGGATGGGGAAACGATTGGGCCAAATTAATTAAAATGGCCCAAATCCATGTTTTTTAATAGGAAACCTTTTTTCTTTTACTTATGTTGTATTTATTTTTGGTATATTTTTTGATTTTTGTTAAAAATGATGACACCTAATTTACTGTCAAAACTAAGCCAATTACTTCTTACAAAATTGATTAAATTCTCTTAAAAGTAAACTCAACAATTAACAATTAAAAATATAAAAAATGGACTATTTTTGTTATTTTATTTAAGTTTTGTTCTAAAATAAATTAACACCTAATTAATATTAAAATATAAAATTAAATTCCTAAATGCAAGTGCATATTTTTGTATTTTCATATGAATAAAAATGCAACCAATTAACACAAAATTCACAAATATTGTAGAATAATAAAGAAATCATTTTATTTGAAATTTTGGGAATAATTTGCTTAGGGCAAAAATTACGTGCTCACAGCTGCCCTCTGTGCCCAGAAATACGAAGAGTTTTCGTGCAATGACAAGTGAGCGGAAATAAGTGATTTTTGCCCGTTTGCATATTTCGTGTGAAGCATTTGGAAAGAGTTGACCGCACCCTGCTTCAGAGGTTGCCTACATATCCCGGTCTAAATAGGAATCAAGTCAGTGTAGTTCGGGAGTGTCTGGTAGCTGGGACTACCAGGAGCTGTGATTTCACTATTGTTTCTACTGTTACTGCTCGTTTACCTCCTTATTACACCATGTCAAAATAAAAAGAATCTAGTCTAAGCTACGATCTATGAATTACAAAGATCATATCTATGTTTTCCAACTTGCTTTTGTATCGCCTT
This sequence comes from Nicotiana noctiflora, assembly GCA_032618575.1. Lineage (NCBI taxonomy): Eukaryota > Viridiplantae > Streptophyta > Magnoliopsida > Solanales > Solanaceae > Nicotiana > Nicotiana noctiflora. The sequence goes on along the minus strand of JASVEL010008298.1, from coordinate 144,914 downwards.
GAACTTGTATCTTGTATTCTTCCGACGGGATTCTTGTTGTTGCCTTGGTAATGTTTTGCCATTCCTCTTAACCTGTGATTTGAAATATGTGTCCATTTTTCAAGTGGGCTCGTGGTTGCTGACGATTGATAAGTATTTCCTTGTTCTCCAGGTGGGCTCCTGCTTGCTAAATCTTAAAATATATTCCCTTGTTCTCCAGGCGGGCTCTTGATTGCGACAAAACAGACGAAACAAAGAAAACTTTCTGCCCCAGTTTGATGATTGAGCGCATTATGCAACCAAATGTTAAAACTTGAAAGATAAAATTTGCATTATACTTCCCTTATTCTCCAGGTGGGTGCCTGATTGCTGTACTTGAAATGTATTCCCTTGTTCTCCAGATGGGCTCCTGATTGCTGCATTTGAAAAGTATTCCCTTGTTCTCCAGGTGGACTCCTGCTTGCTGACTTTGAAAAGTATTTCCTTGTTTTCCAGGTGGGCTCCTACTGCTATGCTTGAAAAGTATTCCATTGTTCTCTATGTGGGCTCCTGATTGCTGATTTTGGAATGTATTCCCTTGTTCTCCAGTTAGGATCCTGATTGCTGAACTTTGAAATGGATTCCCTTATTCTCTAGGTGGGCTCTTGATCGGAACAAAATAGACAAAACAAAGAATTTTTTTTGCCCCAGTTTGGTAAGTGGGTACAACATGTTACAAGATATTAAAACTGATAGTTAAAATTGAATTGTAGTTCCCCTGTTCTCCAGGTGGGTGCCTGATTGCTGAAACTTTGAAATGTATTCCCTTGTTTTCCAGGTGGGCTCCTGATTGTTGCATTTGAAAAGTATTCCATTGTTCTCCAGGCGGGCTCCTGCTTGCTGAATTTGAAAAATATTTCCTTGTTCTCCAGGTGGGCTCCTGCTTGCTGACTTTGAAAGTATTCCCTTGTTCTCCAAGCGGGCTCCTCTTTGCAATAAACATACAAGACAAAGAAAATTGTATGCCCCATCTTGATAACTGGGCACGTTATGTTACCCAATATTAGACTTGAAAGATAAAACTTGCATTATAATTCCCTTGTTGTCCACGTGGGTGCCTGACCGCTACGCTTGAAATGTATTCCTTTGTTCTTCAGGTGGGCTCCTGCTTGCTGAATTTGAAAAATATTCTCTTGTTCTCTAGGTGGGCTCCTGCTTGCTACATTTGAAAAGTATTCCCTTGTTCTCCAGGTGGGCTCCTGCTTGCTGCATTTGAAAAGTATTCCCTCGTTCTCCAGGTGAGCTTCTGCTTGTTGAATTTGAAAAATATTCCCTTATTCTCCAGGTGGGCTCCTACTTGCTGACTTTGAAAAGTATTCCCTTGTTTTCAAGGTGGGCTCCTACTTGCTGACTTTGAAAAGTATTCCCTTGTTTTCCAGGTGGGCTCCTACTTGCAAAGAAAATTTTTCTGCCCATGTCTTAGTCAAAGAAAGATTTGTTAATATAAAATGGTGGTTAGCTACTGCCAATATTGTTAGCTATGTTCCTTCTTCCGACTTTGCTATGACTTGCTTCCTTGGACTTGCTTTGAAATGCCTCGACTTCTCGGCTGACTTTCAACCCTCTGACTTTGATGACCCAAATGTTTTACCCTGTATTACTGTTTTGTGTTTCAGACCCCTCTTGTGAAATTTTGCTTTTTCCCCACGGTTATCTGATTATTCCACTGATGGGATTTCCATTGGTCCTTCATGCCTTACTTTCTTTTGATATTACCCCAACCCTATTGTGTTGTACAACTGGGAAGCTGGTAGTTAGCCTTGACATCCTTCTTCTGTTTTGAATAGAACTAACATTAAAACATCTTATAGACAGACCTCAAGAGAATGAAATGCAATGACCCTGAAGGTTAAGGATAGAAAGACTCTGAAAACGAATGATTAGTAATGACGAGAAAAAGGATAGGACTTATCTAAGTGGAAAGGCTGGTTCTATTGATTGTGCCATGCATTTTGTATTAACTAACCTAGTTTATCCAACCAATCAACTTTCAGTTGCCATATTTGCTCATCCGTACTTTCACAACCCAACTTTCGCCAAAACCCAATCCTTGCTTGTCTTGCCATGTTTTGAGTACCTTTCAACGATGGTCTTCTTTCATTTGCCCATCTAAAAAATCACTTTCGTATTAAAGTGCCCGTGAGGGTTTTCACCAATAAGACTCTCTCATTTTTGATATCTCTCAAAACTCACTTCGCCTTACGCTGTCCGTGAGGGTTTTCACCTATAAGACTCTCATTTTCATCATTTTCTTCTGGCACCAGAGTGTTGTCCCCAACATGAATCACTTTATCTGCTCGTATTGACATATATTGAAAAATGATCGGGAGGTTGCTCTTTGGACCATAATATGGCTTTTGGATGAGTTTTAGAAAGAAGGGTATAAAGGCTCAAAATAATTCAACGTCGGTTCAACATTACAACTTTCCGAATCATATTTCTTGCAACAACCACAACTTCTGCCCCAGTTTCCTTATTGGGGATTTTTGGAATTTTATTTTGTTATGACTAAACCTCAAAGAGGCCACCTATGTACCTTTTCGAGATCAAGTCAAACGTAGTTCATGCCATAGAAATACTTCGTTGTTGCGATCTTTCACTTTCTTCCATTCTTCTTTCCTTCTTTTTCTCTTTTCTTTCTCTCTTTCTTTTCTTTCTCTTTTCTTTTTCTTTTCTTTTTATTTTCTCTTCTTTTTCTTTTATTTTCTTTTATCTTTTCTTTTCTCTTCTTTTTCTTTTTTACTGTCTTTTTCTTGTTTCTCCACTAAATTTCCTCGCCCGGGTTCTTGAGTTTTGTTGTTGATTTCAAAAGAGAGATATGAAAAAAATAGAATAAGGCTTAAAGGGATAACAAAACATAAAATATTTGGATAGCAGAACAAAATTTCTTCGTCATTTCAATCTCAAAACATGCCAAATACAATTAGGTACATAAAGATAAAGAAATTATACATAATATCTCTTGACTACATCAAAGTTGATAGCCATTTCTACACATTTGCCTTCCACATCTGTTAGATACAATGCACCATTGGACAACACTCGGGTTACAACAAACGACCCCTACCAGTTGGGGCGAAATTGCCTTTTGCTTCAGCCCAGTATGGTAGGATATGCCTCAACACCAATAGCCCTACTTCAAACCTCCGCGGACACACTTTCTTGTTGTATGTTGTTGCCATTCTCTATTGGTATAACTGTCCATGATATACTGCTGCCAATCCTTTTTCATCAATCAAGCTCAATTGCTCCTAACGGGATTTGACCCACTCTTCATCATCAATTTTCACCTCGGCAATAATTCGAAGGGGTGGTATTTTGACTTTTGCGGGTATTACTGGCTTGATCGTGGCAAACTCAACCCGAAGGTATGAGCGGGCACTACTACTCTTACCCGAATAATGGTTTGGGGTCAATTCCTGAGGGAGTTAGATATTGGAGTGAGTAATTATGTTGCACTAGTATTGAATTTTGGCTTCTAGTTTATCTTCAAGCATTTTTGGTGTTTTCGATTTATAAACTATTGTATCAACTACTATTGTGTAATCTGAATTATGCTAAGACTATTTCTAATTGTGATTTGCTAATGGGAAAGGGGACTAGGGAAGTAGCTTATACCTAGGTGGAATAACTAATGGGTATAGAAATTCAATGCGAAGATGATGCATGGGATTATCGGATAGCCGTTGCTCTATGCAATCATTCTCACACCTCTCGATAGAGAGAACAATTTTGCCCAATTGACTCTCTTGAGACCAATTGGGTAGGCTAATTTGCCCAAGCAACTTTAGGCTCAAGTTGGGTAATTACTCTCTCGAGGTTTATAACCGTTACTTGGGACTACCATTCTCATGGGTCCATCCCAAGTTCTTGTTGGGATTGATTGAGAGATTTTAGACTCTCTTTCTCAAGTAGAGACCAAACCCACAAAAATAGATTTCATGTTTGCAACCACAAAATCCCAATTAAATACATTCAATCAACCCAAAACCAATCACCCACAATCATCCTTGCATTTAGTAATCTAACCCATCAATTACCCACACTAGGGTTGGGCTACAACCCTAGCTATGGGTTTAGCTAGCCATAGAAATTGAAGAAGATGAAGAAATTGAAGATAAAATTGACATGGTAATTAATTGGAATTGAAATCTAATGTTAAAACAATACAAAATTGCCCAAAATAGGCGTATCCAAGTATCTCACGAGCTCAGCCGTCACTATGGAGTGTCTAACATAACCTAAAAAAGAAAAAAAAGCTATTTATATTACCCTGAAATTTCCGGACAAAAATGCCCATGCGGGGCTCACGCGGACTGCACACTTTTGTCGTGCGGCCGTGTAGGGCATTTGGGCTACTAAAGGATTGCTGCTAGAGAAGGTCACGCGGACTGCATACAATTGTCACGCGGCCGCGCATGTACAGTAGCGCAGACTGCGTACATTTGTCATGCGACCGCACTGAATAAATCCCTTGAATGTCAAGTCTCTGATCCTTTACCCACGCGGGCCGCACTGATATGGCATGCGGCCGCGTGGGACTTGTTCCTTGGACATTTTCCTACTCTGGTCTTCTTCATCACTGATCGCATAGTATTGGACGCGGTCCGCATGAGTTTTGTCTGCAATTTAGCTTCTCTAATCTTATTCTGCGCGGCCGCACACCAAATCAGTGCGGTCCGCGCAGATAGAGCTTGGACTTGATTATCTCTGAATCATCCTGTGCGGCCGCACACCAAAATAGTGTGGTCCGCACAGGCTTCCTTGAAGTCCTTCTACTCTTCTTTGATGCTTTGCCGGTTTCACTCCTTTTTGAGCCGTTTTGACGATATTCATCCTTTTTTTCGCTCAAACCTGTAACATAGCGCACTTGTAAGCAATTCAAAGACATTTAAACACATTTTATGCATAGAGCTAAGGAAAGAAGGGGTTTAAAAGCATGTAAAATTCCTAGTTATCAACTCCCCCAAACTTAAACCTTTGCTTGTCCTCAAGCAAATCAAAACTAAGACCTAACCTTCAGAGAAAAGACACCAAAACACCCCTATTTGTCCGGGGGTAACCTCACAAACATCAATTGGGACTAACAATTGCCCCTAAAGCAAATGTATCATTGACACCTTTTTGAAAAAATCTTAAGCTTTGTGGTTCAAGTGTGACACAAGAGCTTCGAGGGTTGAATCAATCCATCAAGGAGCTTTTCTCAAACACTTTGGTTATTATGGACCCCAAACTCATACACCTTCGGCTCTCCCTAAGTGCACCTCACCTTTTAGGGTATTTCCACTCAAATCAATGTGGAGAATTTCAAACTTGCTCTCTCAAAGAAGAGACCCTAAGCCCGACACTAGGTACCATAGGCTTGCCTTTTATGTAAGTATCCACTAATGTAGGCTTTTCTCAACTTGAGATCATATAGGACTTTTTGGGAGTCATTGTGAAGGCTTTTTGGGTAGGGTAGGAATTTGGCTCTTAATGGTTCAACCTTCCCTTAAGCGCTTCTTTTGATTCATTTATGAAACACCTTTTTGACTCTTTTTGACATTTCCCCTTTTAAGGGGCGAAAGAGAGGCACCATAGCACTCTTCCGTTTTGCAATTGACACTTCTTTCTTTGATCATTTCATTCTCATTCTTCCTTCTTCCCTTTCACTTCTCAACTCTTTCTGGTCCCCCTTTTTGGATTTTTTTCAATCTTTTTGCTTGTTTTTCTCTTTGTTTCCTTTTTCTTCACGCCCTTTCTTTTTCTTATTGCTTTTGTGCCTTTTTGCCACATTGGTGCCTTTCTTGTTCTTATCTTGTCTTTCCCCTCAAACTTATGATTTTGCAGTCACTTTAAGGGAAGATTTTTGGGTGCCAAGAGAAGGTCTAAATTGGGTATAGGCTTGCACTTTGGTTTATGAAGAAATAAGGTCTTAGGCTCAAAAGGGGTGACTAGGGATTCATTTATTGGTAGGTCGGAAGGAATGATTCGCGATATATTAATTTGGATCAAAGATAGCCTACACTCACTTCTCAAGTCAAGTTTCACCTAGGATTTCGCCTCAACAAATATTCGGGGCAAGTTCTAAACCATTGGTAGGGGTTTGGGCTCAAAATTCTATTTCTCACCACACTTACACTCAGAGATCACCAAGAAATGGAGTCGAAGGCCCACAACAACCTCGGAATAGATTCGAGCACACTTTGGTCAGTATGACCAATCGATGGTTGTTTGATCAACACAAGACTCTCAAGGCCACAACTTTCACCAATCTAGACACAACTTGATGTCTTTGACCATAAGATCGGAGACAAATGTACTATGCCCAAGTGAAGTTCGCCCGAGGTACCCTTAACTAACAAAAAGTTTGAAAATAAAAAAGAAAAAGAAAAAATTGACTCCACCCTTAAGAAAGTTGTCAAGCTATCTATCATAGGGAAGAGCCACCCGGTTCACATAACACTTTACCCTTGGAAAGAATCGTGGCATTAAGAAAACCAAGGGTTTATTGAAAGCTTAAAACAAAATCTAATGATTCTACGAGAATAACCAAAAATGAAAAAGAAAATAAACTATGAACAAAGATAGATCCGAATATACAATCAAAAAGTGTTCAAAATGAAACTAAAGTAGATCAAAGTGTTAAAATATATACAAATACTACGTCTACAAATGTACTGAATGTAATCAAATATATATAGTCCAAAATCAAAAACAGTAGGGCACACACCCACATGTCACACCTCTTTTTTCCGCCTCGCGCGGGCGCGAAGGAGTTTTTCCAATTAAAGGACAATCGGAACGGGATTTATTTAATTAATTCAGAGTCGCACTTGGAAAAATGATGGTGTCCCAAGTCACCGGTTTAATCCCGAACCGAGGAAATTTATGACTCTGTATTACAGTCTGTGTACCAGAAATCCGGATAAGGAATTCTGTTAACCCGGGAGAAGGTGTTAGGCATTCCCGGGTTCCGTGGTTCTAGCACGGTCGCTCAACTGCAATTTTTTGCTTTTATCTGATTTCTTTATATATTTTAACTAGGTGCTTTTAATGTTCCGCTTTTAATTTTGAGGAATTGCGACATCACGAAAACACATCTCGAGTCACACCGCAACCGGTACGCCTGTGACTTTAATGTATTTCAGCTTCGCCGAGAATAAGATTTGGGTCACATAAATGCACACCCATAATTAGGAAAAGTATTTTATTTACAAATCGTGCCTAAAGAGTCTATCGTCTTTATCAACTTTGGGAAAGACCGTAAAATTCGCTAAACGGTCCTTCCAACTCTACATGTTTTATAACAATTAATGGAGGGCCCCGCAATTATGTATTTTTGTTTGGCGAGGCTCATCTCATTATTTTATTTAAGGTCAATCCTAACATGACTATGATTTTCTAATTAATTGGTCTTTAATAATAAACCAAGGTCCTAATTTATTTTAAAGAGTAGTTTCAATTGTAATTAAATGAGTACTAAGGGCTTTGGGCCTCAAAATGAGCCCAATACCAGAGAGATTCGTGTGACAATGTCTCATAACTTCATTCAACTGGGCTAAATATACTCAATCATCGACGGCCCAGAGCCCTTTAAACAGATTTGGGATATGTCTTTTAGGCAACCCATAATGCAATGCACCAATAGGCAAGTTGAAAGGAATGAGACAGTAAAATGAATATTGTTAATCATTGTAATGATATCTAACAATCTGTAATTATATTCTATATTTTTTATCAAAGTTAACGTGAAAGGCAAAGCTAGCTTTCATTAATTGCTGATCCTATTATAAAATGATGTTGTATCACACTATTATTCCTAGAATGCCGCAACTGTGCAGTGTTATCTAATGTCAAAGAAAGGAAACTAACTAGCAGATGATGACTTGAGCAAATGATAGTACTTATGTGTGATAATAAACCAACCAACAGTTCTAGTTTTAACTTGCAATAATTCCAATTACAGCTATCAAATAATCATCAATACATCTAAACCCGTAACAAATTTCTCAAATCAATGGCCAATTTACAAAAGAAAGAAAACGAGTAGAACTAGAGTGAGTCAATAAGTAGAAAGAATCAGCACTTCAATTTACTTCCATGAACTTGAGATTACAAATGTGTACCTGAAATTTGAATAGATTCCATTAGATCTATAACAGCAGCAATAGGATTCAGCAACAGCACTTTCAACAGTGAATTCACAAAATCAACAGCAGCAGTGACATCAATAATTAGACCCAGGAAACAATTTTCAGAATTTCAAAGCTACTTAATTGAATTTCAGCAAGTGAGACAGCAATGTAACAGTGCTTCTTTATGGTTTTCTATTATTTTTTGGATTTTTATGGTTTTAAAGGATAAAAGGAGAATTGAATCTGAAAATGAAAGTGTTTCAGACTTCAAGGAAAATAACAGACTCCTTTTTTTTTTGAATTTTTCTGGGTTTCTTAAAAGCTAGGGTTCAAAAAAGGTTAGAATGAGAGAGAGGTTCAAAGTAAAAAAATCAGAGAGAGGAATCAAAAATCAGAAAGAAAAACTCCTCAAATCAGAAGAACCCCTTAAACACTTTCTGTCCTCTCTCTTTTGTGTTGAAGTCCCCCCTTTTTCTAGCCCCAAAAAAGAACCACGCAGCCCCTTAAACTAAAATAAAACCCATCTCCATGCCTTGCACATGCATCCCTTTCAGCTTTTCATTATTACCCCCCATGTTTTCTTACTTTCCAGCTTGTATATTCCCTCCCCATGTGCTAGCATTTTCTTGATTAGGTGAGATTTACTTTTTATTAAACAATTCTTAAGCAATCCTTACAAACTTTCTAATCAATTTCAACCAAACAAAACCCATGCTCAATGTATAAACATTGAACTTATCTGAATATAAGCCTTAATGACAACCATCACAACTCACAAATAGTAAAACAAACAAAAACAACCAACTTAAATCCAGAATTACAAGAATCTTTTTTAAACAAACAATATACATATCACAACCAAATTTCAATTCAAACAGCAGGGTATCAACTCACAAACATACTATTATGGCAAAATCAGGTTCAACACTAACTAGATGACCTTAACGCGAAATTTTAGCAAACAAATGTCATTCAGAACATCCAATCTACAAATAGGTAGCTCAGCAGCTTATTTTCCTAATGCACAAGCGTAACAGGAGTCTTTCATGTGTTTACCTCAACTGCCAGAAATCATTTTATTGCAAAAGAATACCAAGTATCTTAAGCTGAGTAATTAACAATGAATCTCATAGGCAACCACATAGTCCCAAACTGCTCTTTTAAATCCAACATCATACAGTCACATTTTTCGATTTCAATTAAGAATACAATTCAAAAGGAAAACCAAACGGGCGATTCCAATTCACTCGCAATCAATTCAAACAAACATACGAGCAGTCATAGAACTTAAACAGCAAATCATGATAATATGTGTTGCTGATTCAAACTCGTTCAAACAGTTCTAAGGTTCAAACAAATCATACTTTTCGACTCAGAGAAACTTTTAACCCAAAAGATACTTCAATACCGTAAAATGTTGAAGTGTTCTACGCATAGAAAATGAACATTCAATTGAGCTTTTGTTAACCGAACATGCTCGAGGCAAATCAGAATAGTAAATACATGATTCCAAACAACATGACAGATATAGTTTATGATCTTTTAAAATTTAAGAGATTTCGACAAAATAGTTTGGCTAACAAGCAATCGACACACAAAGTAAGCTGGAATCAAGAGGAAGTTAAACATAAAACGAATATTCTCAAATTCGATCCATCCGAAGCAAATTCGAATAATAAAAAAAATGATATGGAAACCAACCTGTTAAGCCAATGAATAACGAACCAGTTAGATGAGTTCGAATTCGATTAGAGAAGAAGTGAATATACAAGCCTTGGACTGGAGGAAATGCGGCTGCCGTTGTTTATGGATTTCCGGCAGAACCGAGGTGGAGCTCGGCGGGGCGTGGTCCGGTCGACAGCAGGGGCTGTTGGTGGCTACTGGTGTGGTCCGGTGAGCTGGAGGGTGGTCGTCGACGAATTGATGGAGATGATGACGGAGATGGCGGCGGGGCTGTTAGTTAGCTTGCCGGACAGTAGGGTCGTTTGGACATTGACGACGCAAGGGTTGTTTTGGGTGAGTTCGCCGGTTTGTTCAAGAAGAAGAAGAGGAACATGGAGGGCGCCGGCTGAGGGATTTTGGTGCTAGGGTTTGGGGGAAATGATCCGTGTGAATAGGTTTAGGGGATGTTTGATGTATTAAATTTGGCATTTTAATCTGGACCGTTGGATTGTTACATCCAACGGCTCAGATTAAAACAAATGACGGGGCGGGTCTAAACCGGGTAGGAGACTGGGTTGTGAATTAAATTGGGTCATGGTTTTATTTGGGTTGGAATGGGTAAAAATGAACTTGGGCTTAGGTATTAAATTAGGAATTGGCCCCAAATCCTATTTTCCTCTATTTATTTTCTTTCTCTCTTTTTTTTTTCTAATTAAAATAAAAATACAATCCTAAATTAATTCTCGACCGAATTATCCTAAAATATCAATTAACTCTAAGTTGTAATTATCACAAATATTTAAAAGACAAATCACACAATTGGACATTTAAAGGCTAAAAAATGCAAAAGTACATATTGTTTTGTGATTTTTTCATTTTTCTAAAACAAACTTAATTACTCTAAATTACATACATGAGTTTATATGTAAAAATGAAAATATTTTTGTATTTTATATTAATTTAAATAATAGACATGCACACACAAACGCAAACAATAAGAAAAAGGACATATAATCCACAAATATTGCAAACAAACACAAAAACTCTTTTATTTTGAAATTTTGGGAGTAATTCTCATGTAGGGCAAAAATCACGTGCTCACAGCTGCCCCTCTTTGCGCGGAAACATGAAGAGTTTTTGCGCAAAGATAAGTGAGCGGATACGAGCGATTTTTTGCCCGTCTGAGCACTCCGTATGAAGCATTTTTTTTTTGACCGAACCTTTGCTTCAGAAGATCTCCTACATATCCCTGGCTAAAAGGGAATCAGGTCAATGTAGTTCGAGAAGTTTTGGTAGCTGGGACTACCATGACTGCTGTGATCTTGCTGTTACTGTTGTTGCTGTTGTTGCCACTGCTTAACTGATCTCCTCATTACACCGTGCTAAACGAAAAATAAGAAGCTAGACTAGGTTACAGTATTGCAAATTCTTATCTATCTTTTCAACTTGATCTTGTCATGTTCCTTGCCATCCTGCTGGTTCTGATGTTTCTTCACATGCTTCTTCTCTTATGACAATTGTTATTTCGGCCTATCTTGATCGCCGAACTCCGACCATTGGTCCCTTCCTTGCGATCTTTGAATTGTTTTCCTTCAAAGTTTGAATCCATCTTTCTGATCCTTGTTGCCTTCCTTCCGATTATGAACTGGCATTTATGCTAGGGGTTTCTGTTATACTCTACCGCTTTCCTCAACCAACTTTGAAAAACAAATCGCCACTCCATTCTTCAGGCGGGCTCCCTGACCTCCACTACAACTTCAAAATAAATCGCCACTCCATTCTTCAGGCGGGCTCCCTGACTTCAACTACAACTTCAGAGCTAAATCGCCTTCCTTTGCTTCTTGTACCATTTTATTCTTGCTGCATCGACTCTTGAACCATCATTTCTCCTAAATTACCTTGTTTCGGAACTGCTTTCCTCCTGGGTCGTGTTGCTTTCCCTCCTGACTACTGGGGATATCTTTAGAACTGTTTACTTGCCTGCTGAGGATAATGATGCTAGGAAAATTTTCCTTCATTACCTCCTCTCCTTTGACTCATGCGCTTGAATTTGTGTTGGGATCTCTCGTTGTAACCCTCTACTTTATGGTAGGTTACTGGTTTCAAGACCTGCAATGTAAAGACTGAAGACTTGCCTCTTGTTATACAGGTAGGCGCCTGCTTTTAGTAGCAACTTTTGAAAAAATGCATTCTGGCAATAATTTATGAAATATGCAAGGGACAATGTAAAATAAAACAAACGTAAAATATCCTATTCGAGGGCGGATAGTCCCATCGTATTCTATTCGAGGGCGAATACTCCCATTGTATCCTATTCGAGGGCGAATACTCCCATTGTATTCTATTCGAGGGTGAATACTCCCATTGTACTCTATTCGAGGGCGAATACTCCCATCATATCCTATTCGAGGGTGAATACTCCCATTGTATCCTATTCGAGGGCGAATACTCCCATTATATCCTATTCGAGGGCGAATACTCCCATTGTACTCTATTAGAGGGCGAATACTCCCATCGTATCCTATTCGAGGGCGAATACTCCCATTGTACTCTATTCGAGGGCGAATACTCCCATTGTATTCTATTCGAGGGCGAATACTCCCATCGTATCCTATTCGAGGGCGAATACTCCCGTTGTATCCAATTCGAGGGCGAATACTCCTATTGTATTCTATTCAAGGGCGAATACTCCCATCGTATCCAATTCGAGGGCGAATACTCCCATCGTATTCTATTCGAGGGCGAATACTCCCATTGTATCCTATTCGAATACGAGGGCGAATACTCCCATTGTATCCTATTCGAGGGCGAATACTCCCATTGTATCCTATTCGAGGGCGAATACTCCCATTGTATCCTATTCGAGGGCGAATACTCCCATTGTATTCTATTCGAGGGCGAATACTCCCATCGTATCCTATTCGAGGGCGAATACTCCCGTTGTATCCAATTCGAGGGCGAATACTCCCATTGTATTCTATTCAAGGGCGAATACTCCCATCGTATCCAATTCGAGGGCGAATACTCCCATCGTATTCTATTCGAGGGCGAATACTCCCATTGTATCCTATTCGAGGGCGAATACTCCCATTGTATCCTATTCGAGGGCGAATACTCCCATTGTACTCTATTCGAGGGCGAATACTCTCATCGTATCCTATTCGAGGGCGAATACTCCCATTGTACTCTATTCGAGGGCGAATACTCCCATCGTATTCTATTCGAGGGCGAATACTCCCATCGTATCCTATTCGAGGGCGAATACTCCCGTTGTATCCAATTCGAGGGCGAATACTCCCATTGTATTCTATTCAAGGGCGAATACTCCCATCGTATCCAATTCGAGGGCGAATACTCCCATCGTATTCTATTCGAGGGCGAATACTCCCATTGTATCCTATTCGAGGGCGAATACTCCCATTGTATCCTATTCGATGGCGAATACTCCTATTGTATCCTATTCGAGGGCGAATACTCCCATTGTATCCTATTCGAGGGCGAATACTCCCATTGTATCCTATTCGAGGGCGAATACTCCCATTGTATTCTATTCGAGGGCGAATACTCCCATCGTATCCTATTCGAGGGCGAATACTCCCGTTGTATCCAATTCGAGGGCGAATACTCCCATTGTATTCTATTCAAGGGCGAATACTCCCATCGTATCCAATTCGAGGGCGAATACTCCCATCGTATTCTATTTGAGGGCGAATACTCCCATTGTATCCTATTCGAGGGCGAATACTCCCATTGTATCCTATTCGAGGGCGAATACTCCCATTGTATCCTATTCGAGGGCGAATACTCCCATTGTATCCTATTCGAGGGCGAATACTCCCATTGTATCCTATTCGAGGGCGAATACTCCCATTGTATCCTATTCGAGGGCGAATACTCCCATTATATCCTATTCGAGGGCGAATACTCCCATTGTATTCTATTCGAGGGCGAATACTCCCATTGTATCCTATTCGAGGGCGAATACTCCCATGATATCAATGTACGAAAGTGAGCAAACCTGAGACGTCCTGTTCGAAGGTGGACAAACCTGAAGCATCCTATTTGAAGGTGGACAAACCTGACACGTCATCTTGAATTGCCTTCCTCGTTTCTCCGAGAAAATTTTCAACAACGGCAGAAAATTTTCTGCCCCAGTATTGGTGTTCTTCCTTGTGGCATGACTTTCTGCTATCAATAGCACTTTCTTTCCCTGTTTCAAATTAAAGAAAATTTGTTAGTTCAAAACATTGTGAGCGGTTGTGCCGCTCATGTGATGGTTTTTTCCTTTTCTCCTTTCCCTCGCTCGGGGTTCCCAAAACTTGTTGGGGAATGATTTCATTTACTGGAGATGATATTCCTGCTGGGGATGGGTTTTTCCATTTATCCCTTCCACGTTCTGTGTTTCTCAACTTGCTGGGGGTTACTTTGTTGAGGATGAGATTTCCTTTCTTCCTTTACCACTCTGTGTTGTCCGACCACCTCGGAACTTGCTGAAGATAACACTGCTGGTGGATTTTTATTTCCTCAAAATTGGTGTTTCACTCTTCTGAAGACTGTTGAGGATGACACTGGTTCGAAGACCATTTCCCTTAAGGCTTGTCCTATCTTCCTTCTTCCCCAAGTGGGTATTGACTTCCAGAAAATTTTCAAACTGAAAAGAAAATTTTCTGCCCCAGTTTAATAATCTTCTTTGCACCATACTTCTCTGCCGTCAATGGCATTTCCTTGCCTTGCATAATAATTGGAAAGTTGGTGGCAAGTTTTGAAGTCATTTATCACTATGTTTTGACTAGACTGACTTTGATGGAGAATTTTGACAAAAGGAGAAAGATAAAAAGAAACAACAAATAGAAGACAATGGAGGACTGACTCTCTAACCAGAAACAACTATAAAAACTTATCAAATGCGGATACCAACTCTACTGGTCATGACATGCACATATGGCTTATCCTCCGTCGTTAATTTACTTTCACGATTTCTGTCTCGTGATTTCCATCTGATTATCACCTTTATTCGACTTGTAGTGCCCGAAAGGTTTTCACTTTCAAGCCTCTCTCATTTTGATTTTCTCTCGGCTTTCGTCGCCTTATGGTGCCTGTGAAGGTTTTCACCGGTAAGACTCTCTCATTTGTATTACTTTTAGCTGGGGATTGGGATGTCACTTCTAAGACTCTCTCGTGTTTCCTTTCTGCTCGTGTTTCCTTTCTGCTGGGAATCAGAGTGATATATTCTGATGAGACACTCGTATTTGCTTGACTTGGCCTCTTTTGAAGACTGATCGGAAGGTCTTTATTTGGACCGTAATGTAGGATTTGGATAGGGCTAGAAAGAAAAGGTATTAAAGGCTCAAAACAAATCAACTTTGGGTTCAAAATTTACAACCTTCGGATCTAAATTTATTTATAATAAACACAATTTTTCTTTGCCCCAGTTTCTTACTTGGGGATTTTTATTTCTTTATTTACACTATGACCGAGCTGTGAAGCGCCTACGTATCCTCTTTAAGGAATCAGGTCAAACGTAGTTCCCAATTCCCTTTTTTTCAAGTTGCTCTTTTTCATTCATTTTTCTTTTTCTTTTCTTTTCTTTATCTCTTTTTGTTGTTTTCTTTTTTTTTCTTTTTCTTTATCCCGTTCTTCTCTTGTCTTTCAAACTTGTGTTTCTAGTCTTTGCAACTAATTCCGAAGGAGGGGTATGAAAGAATTTAAATTAAGGCTCAAAGGGTTGACGATGGATAAAGTGTTTGGATAGCAGAACAAAATGCCTTCGTCATTCCAATCTTCAAAACATGCCAAGTTCAAACAACATATTCACGACATCTTCTGTTTGTGCCCTGATTGATAATCGTATCGTCCATTCGCCTTTCATCTATCATTTTAAAGTATTGCTGGATGACACTTTCATTTCAGTATCACGAGCGAACCCCGTCTTAGCATGGCCAATTTTCCTTTAAGGGTTTCTTCGTGTTTTACTTGCCCCATTCACACATGATTCGGGGTCTAAATAATCTCAAATCATTTTTATTTCTTTTTAAAATGACCTGATTATCTTCGAATTGCTTCATGATTAACCCTTAATATTAGGCAAAAATTATGTGCGATGCCACGTCATTAGAGTCGGCGTTCGAACAAATGACAAACTTAAAGATAGAAGAACTAAACAAAAGATGACTTGGGGTAATAAAAGACCGAAAGTTTCATAAAACTAAACGGCGAAATGATTCAAATACAAATAAGCAAACAAAAATACAAAACTAAAACGAAACTTGAAACGACTAAGCAAACTGCAATGACCAAAATGGAAAGATAAGAGGGTTTCACTTCAAAGCAAGATCCGGGTCAAAACAACTCGGCCAAAAAAAATGACAACAAAACAAACCACCAAAACTCCTCCTGATTACCAAGCATGACTTCTTATATGTTGGGTCTAAGGGTGAGCTGGCAATGGATTCTGATTAATGTTGGGTGCCTCTGGTGTCTGAACCTCGATCTTATTGGTGTCAATAAGATTTTGCACTGCATGTTTCAGTTTCCAACATTTCTTGGTATCATGTCCGGGAGCTCCTGAACAATACTCACAGCTTACTGAGCGATCCACATTTGGGGGTAGGGGATTTGGCAATCTTGTCTTGACAGGACTTAACAAACCTATCTGCTTCAATTTGTGGAACAGAGCAGTATAAGTTTCTCCCAACTCAGTGAAGGTTCTTTGTGTCTTTTCCTTTCTGAAGGCATGATTCCCTCGGAAACCTGGTCCTGGAGGGTTATTGTAAGCCTTTGGCGGTGGATATGTGTTTCGGGGAGGGTGATTAGGGTGATTTGGGTGGTAGGGTCTGGCTTGGTAATGAGGTGAAGGACCTTTCGATCTGGACCAAGTACCCTCCTCTACCGTTGCAACTTCTTCTCTTTTCTTCTTCCCGAATGCAACCCCTGTGCCGTTCTGAATAGCTTGAGTTGTTGCTTTCAACGCGGAATAGCTCAAGATCTTATTGGACTTAAGTCCCTCTTCTATCATTCCGCCCATTTTGACCACCTCATTGAAAGATTTACCAACCGATGTCACCAGGTGACTGAAGTAAGTTGGCTCCAGTGTCTGCAAAAAATAATCCACCATCTCGTTCTCTCTCATCGGGGGATCTACCCTTGCTGCCTGTTCCCTCCAGCGGAACCCAAATTCACTGAAGCTTTCAGCGGGTTTATTCTCTAGCTTGAGCAATGATAAGCGATCAGGGATTATTTCAAGATTATATTGAAACTGGCTGATGAATGCTTGGGCCAGGTCATCCCATGTAAACCATCTGCCGGGATCCTGCCTGGTGTACCACTCTAGTGCAGACCCTCCCAAACTCTGACCGAAGTAAGCTATCAGAATTTCATCTCGCCCTCCGGCTCCTCGCATTTTGTTGCAGAAACCTCGGAGATGTGCTACTGGGTCACCATGCCCCTCGTATAGATCAAAATTGGGCATTTTGAACCCGGCGGGCAACTGGACAGCTGGAAATGGGCACAGATCTTTGTAAGCAATGCTGACTTGGTTGCCTAAACCATGCATATTCCTGAAGGATTGCTCCAGGCTTTTGACTTTCCGAATAACTTCCTCATGCTCCAAACTTTTGAAGTGCTTTTCCGGTTCTGCCGGGTTATCCCAGTGAGGGGTGTGTGAATGCGGTTCGGGAGCCTTAAAGGTAGGCTCAGGATCATAACAATGATTGTCATGTATTTGAAAAAACGGTTCACCGGACGACTTCTGTAAAGTAGCGGGAGGAGGTGCCACGAAGACAGGGGTGACCGGAGGAGGAGTATTTTGTCTAGCTGGTGGAACCTGGGATGTATAAGGGTTTTCCCCTTGATAATATGGATAGATCGGTGCACTTGTCGAGGGACCAATAGGCGGACGCTCTGGAGCTGGTGTAAGAGTAGGAAGGTTTGGTGGTGACTGTCCCCTAGCCCAAGCTAGGTGCATCTCTGTTATTTGCTGTCTTAACCGATCTACCTCTTCTTTCATGATCTGTATCTCTGATTTCTCTTCCTCGAGACTTTTACCGGAACTAGACATGCTTGCTGGAATTGGCCCTTTAGATCTAGTACGGTAATGGTGGCTGGCCAGTATATTCTATCAACTCAACTGCTAAATTTTTCTGAAATTGCAACAACCTTGTTAGCTTACTGAGTTTAACAGATATGTTATAGCACGTAGGATGCAATGCACCTAACCAGTTAACCATATATGTATTCATCGCATGCGTCATTCCAGTTTTCCTTTTCAATTATCCTTGAAAACCTTGCTGGTTCTTTTTTATTTTTATTTTTATTTTTTATTTCCCCCCTTTTTATTTTTATTTTATTTTATATGTATATATATATACAGTTGTGGTCGAATCTTATGGAGATTGCCTACGTATCATGACCCCGCATGAATCAGACCGAGCGTAGTTCTTGCAAATTAATGCAAGAAATAAAGAGATGTTTATTTGATTATATTTTTTTTGAATAAAAATTGTACAAGCCGACTCCAACTACAAACTTGTGTAGGAGATTTCTACAAGAATAAGAATATTTTTGGTGTCACTTATGACTATTTCTACAGAATTGGCCACATAATGGCTTATTTGACAAAATGGCTATTTTTGCAAAATTTATTTAAGAAAGATAAAACATTAATTTTTTTATCCTGTGGCTCATGGGGCATCGTTCGGCATCACCATAAGCCAACACAAAACTATTTTTTCATAAATTGACCATGTAATGGCTTATTTAGATAAAGTGGCTCTTTTTGCAAATTTTTATGTAAGAAAATGCAAATTCAAAATTTTATCCTGGGGCCTATGGGGTATCGTTCAGCACCGACACAGGCCAACACAAGACTGAGGAAGTTAAAAATGCAAAAATGTGGCTATTTCGGCAAAAACCGGCCATATAATGGCTTATTCGATAAAGTGGTTATTTTTGAAAAGTTGAGCGATGACTCAAACTTGATTTTGCGGATACGGCCTTTCAACGTTTCCGCAAGGAATTTTTCAAGGCTATGCCCGCAAATTATTTAAAATGATTCAAAGTGGCTATTCTTGCAAAAACGGCCTTCCGGCGTCCTCTTGAGGGACATTCGGCTTATTTTAAGTAAGAATAGCATCACTCGACTTATTTATAACAAAATAAAAAATTTGACATTTTTTGGTTATTTTTGCAAAAGGGGTGTGAACCCGGACTTGATTTTGCGGCTATGGCCTTGCAACATTTCCACAGGGAATATTTCAAGGCTGTGCCCGCAAATTATTTAAAATGATTCAAAGTGGCTATTTTTGCAAAAAAATAGCCTTCCGGCGTCCTTTCGGAACATTTGGCTATTTTCTAAAACAACGTCACTTCGATTTATTGAAAAAATTAAACACACTTTTTTTTTTGATTTTTTAAAGGGGTGGTTGGATCCGATAAGGGTTGCCTACGTATCCCACCTAACGGTGAGAATCAAACCTGCGTAGTTCGGTCAGATTATTTGACCAATTATTTCAACAAAAATTGTTCTACCTATTTTTCGAATTTTCTTCTCAAACAATTCGTCAATATTTCGATATCTAAAATTTCTCTCTTCTTGTTTTTCAGGAATTTAGCCAATAATAATCTAGAACAAATAAATGCAACATATAACATGCTCGGTCTTTAATTTTCCGGGTCACCTGTCCTAGACGGACCCAACCCCTGTGTTGAGTCCCCTAAGTCAGATATGATGCAAATAAACGTCCTAAATCTAGGCTTAATATCCTGATGTTTTCAATGGTACTAGACCGTGTACCCGAGCGGACAACTCGGATTTGAGGAGGGAGCTACGTACCGGGGACCCGCGGGATCGTCCGGCTTTGTAACTTATCCCGCCTCTTTTCTTATTTTTGGTATTGACACTAACAGAAAGGGGAGTCTCAACCAGTAAGCACATCCCCGGGGGTAAGAAGAGAAGGATTTTCGGCACAGTTTTATATACAGTTCACGCAATATCAAAGCGGTAAACATATAGCAGTTCGTATATACAGTGCAACTAGTATCAAAGCGGTAGACATATAGCACATTAATTAAACATGTAATAAAATCAGATATAGACCAAAAACAACAATTTAACTGAGCTCGAATTCTTAAACCCTGAACCAAAGTTCTGGGTAGAAATCCCCAGCAGAGTCGCCAGAGCTGTCACACCTCCTTTTTCCGCCCTCGCGCGGGCGCGAAGGAGTTTTTCCAATTAAAGGACAATCGGAACGGGATTTATTTAATTAATTCAGAGTCGCCACTTGGAAAAATGATGGTGTCCCAAGTCACCGGTTTAATCCCGAACCGAGGAAATTTATGACTCTGTATTATAGTCTGTGTACCAGAAATCCGGATAAGGAATTCTGTTAACCGGGAGAAGGTGTTAGGCATTCCCGAGTTCCGTGGTTCTAGCACGGTCGCTCAACTGCAATTTTTTGCTTTTATCTGATTTCTTTATATATTTTAACTAGGTGCTTTTAATATTCCGCTTTTAATTTTGAGGAATTGCGACGTCACGAAAACACATCTCGAGTCACACCGCAACCGGTACGCCTGTGACTTTAATGTATTTCAGCTTCGCCGAGAATAAGATTTGGGTCACATAAATGCACACCCATAATTAGGAAAAGTATTTTATTTACAAATCGTGCCTAAAGAGTCTATCGTCTTTATCAACTTTGGGAAAGACCGTAAAATTCGCTAAACGGTCCTTCCAACTCTACATGTTTTATAACAATTAATGGAGGGCCCCGCAATTATGTATTTTTGTTTGGCGAGGCTCATCTCATTATTTTATTTAAGGTCAATCCTAACATGACTATGATTTTCTAATTAATTGGTCTTTAATAATAAACCAAGGTCCTAATTTATTTTAAAGAGTAGTTTCAATTGTAATTAAATGAGTACTAAGGGCTTTGGGCCTCAAAATGAGCCCAATACTAGAGAGATTAAATAAACTAGGCTGGAAGCCCATGCGTGTGACAATGTCTCATAACTTCATTCAACTGGGCTAAATGTACTCAATCATCGACGGCCCAGAGCCCTTTAAACAGATTTGGGATATGTCTTTTAGGCAACCCACAATGCAATGCACCAATAGGCAAGTTGAAAGGAATGAGACAGTAAAATGAATATTGTTAATCATTGTAATGATATCTAACAATCTGTAATTATATTCTATATTTTTTATCAAAGTTAACGTGAAAGGCAAAGCTAGCTTTCATTAATTGCTGATCCTGTTATAAAATGTTGTTGTATCACACTATTATTCCTAGAATGCCGCAACTGTGCAGTGTTATCTAATTGCAAAGAAAGGAAACTAACTAGCAGATGATGACTTGAGCAAATGATAGTACTTATGTGTGATAATAAACCAACCAACAGTTCTAGTTTTAACTTGCAATAATTCCAATTACAGCTATCAAATAATCATCAATACATCTAAACCCGTAAAAAATTTCTCAAATCAATGGCCAATTTACAAAAGAAAGAAAGGAAAACAAGTAGAACTAGAGTGAGTCAATAAGTAAAAAGAATCAGCACTTCAATTTACTTCCATGAACTTGAGATTACAAATGTGTACCTGAAATTTGAATAGATTCCATTAGATCTATAACAGCAGCAATAGGATTCAGCAATAGCACTTTCAACAGTGAATTCACAAAATCAACAGCAGCAGTGACATCAATAATTAGACCCAGGAAACAATTTTCAGAATTTCAAAGCTACTTAATTGAATTTCAGCAAGTGAGACAGCAATGTAACAGTGCTTCTTTATGGTTTTCTGTTATTTTTTGAATTTTTATGGTTTTAAAGGATAAAAGGAGAATTGAATCTGAAAATTAAAGTGTTTCAGACTTCAAGGAAAATAACAGACTCCTTTTTTTTTTGAATTTTTCTGGGTTTCTTAAAAGCTAGGGTTCAAAAAAGGTTAGAATCAGAGAGAGGTTCAAAGTAAAAAAATCAGAGAGAGGAATCAAAAATCAGAAAGAAAAACTCCTCAAATCAGAAGAACCCCTTAAACACTTTCTGTCCTCTCTCTTTTGTGTTGAAGTCCCCCCTTTTTCTAGCCCCAAAAAAGAACTAGGCAGCCCCTTAAACTAAAATAAAACCCATCTCCATGCCTTGCACATGCATCCCTTTCAGCTTTTCATTATTACCCCCCATGTTTTCTTACTTTCCAGCTTGTATATTCCCTCCCCATGTGCTAGCATTTTCTTGATTAGGTGAGATTCACTTTTTATTAAACAATTCTTAAGCAATCCTTAAAAACTTTCTAATCAATTTCAACCAAACAAAACCCATGCTCAATGTCTAAACATTGAACTTATATGAATATAAGCCTTAATGACAACCATCACAACTCACAAATAGTAAAACAAACAAAAACAACCAACTTAAATCCAGAATTACAAGAATCTTTTTTAAACAAACAATATACATATCACAACCAAATTTCAATTCAAACAGCAGGGTATCAACTCACAAACATACTATTATGGCAAAAGCAGGTTCAACACTAACTAGATGACCTTAACGCGAAATTTTAGCAAACAAACGTCATTCAGAACATCCAATCTACAAATAGGTAGCTCAACAACTTATTTTCCTAATGCACAAGCGTAACAGGAGTCTTTCATGTGTTTACCTCAACTGCCAGAAATCATTTTATTGCAAAAGAATACCAAGTATCTTAAGCTAAGTAATTAACAATGAATCTCATAGGCAACCACATAGTCCCAAACTGCTCTTTTAAATCCAACATCATACAGTCACATTTTTCGATTTCAATTAAGAATACAATTCAAAAGGAAAACCAAACGGGCGATTCCAATTCACTCGCAATCAATTCAAACAAACATACGAGCAGTCATAGAACTTAAACAGCAAATCATGATAATATGTGTTGCTGATTCAAACTCGTTCAAACAGTTCTAAGGTTCAAACAAATCATACTTTTCGACTCAGAGAAAATTTTAACCTAAGAGATACTTCAATACCGTAAAACGTTGAAGTGTTCTACGCATAGAAAATGAACATTCAATTGAGCTTTCGTTAACCGAACATGCTCGAGGCAAATCAGAATAGTAAATACATGATTCCAAACAACATGACAGATATAGTTTATGATCTTTTAAAATTTAAGAGATTTCGACAAAATAGTTCGGCTAACAAGCAATCGACACACAAAGTAAGCTGGAATCAAGAGGAAGTTAAACATAAAATGAATATTCTCAAATTCGATCCATCCGAAGCAAATTCGAATAATAAAAAAAATGATATGGAAACCAACCTGTTAAGCCAATGAATAACGAACCAGTTAGATGAGTTCGAATTCGATTAGAGAAGAAGTGAATATACAAGCCTTGGACTGGAGGAAATGCGGCTGCCGTTGTTTATGGATTTCCGGCGGAACCGAGGTGGAGCTCGGCGGGGCGTGGTCCGGTCGAAAGCAGGGGCTGTTGGTGGCTACTGGTGTGGTCCGGTGAGCTGGAGGGTGGTCGTCGACGAATTTATGGAGATGATGAAGGAGATGGCGGCGGGGTTGTTAGTTAGCTTGCCGGACAGTAGGGTCGTTTGGACATTGATGACGCAAGGGTTGTTTTGGGTGAGTTCGCCGGTTTGTTCAAGAAGAAGAAGAGGAACATGGAGGGCGCCGGCTGAGGGATTTTGGGGCTAGGGTTTGGGGGAAATGATCCGTGTGAATAGGTTTGGGGGATGTTTGATGTATTAAATTTGGCATTTTAATCTGGACCGTTGGATTGTTACATCCAACGGCTCAGATTAAAACAAATGACGGGGCGGGTCTAAACCGGGTAGGAGACTGGGTTGTGAATTAAATTGGGCCATGGTTTTATTTGGGTTGGAATGGGTAAAAATGAACTTGGGCTTAGGTATTAAATTAGGAATTGGCCCCAAATCCTATTTTCCTCTATTTATTTTCTTTCTCTTTTTTTTTTCTAATTAAAATAAAAATACAATCCTAAATTAATTCTCGACCGAATTATCCTAAAATATCAATTAACTCTAAGTTGTAATTATCACAAATATTTAAAAGACAAATCACACAATTGGACATTTAAAGGCTAAAAAATGCAAAAGTACATATTTTTTGTGATTTTTTCATTTTTCTAAAACAAACTTAATTACTCTAAATTACAAACATGAGTTTATATGTAAAAATGAAAATATTTTTGTATTTTATATTAATTTAAATAATAGACATGCACACACAAACACAAACAATAAGAAAAAGGACATATAATCCACAAATATTGCAAACAAACACAAAAACTCTTTTATTTTGAAATTTTGGGAGTAATTCTCATGTAGGGCAAAAATCACGTTCTCACACCACAAATAAGAGCTAGCATTGTCCCCAATGCTAACTATCAAATAAAGTACAAAGAAAGGATATAGATGGCCCCTCAAGCCTGATCAACTGGATGACTCTGACTGTCTCCCTCGTCCGCTGTAGTGGTGGGGACCTCAGACTGGTCCCCAACCTGCTGCTGTAATGCTGGGATAGGTGCCTGCTTTGGAGGAGGCTCATCTGCTGTTGTGGGTGGTGTTGTGGGTGCCCTGGAGGACCCCTCCTACTGCTCAGGAGCTACCATAATCACCACTCCCTCGGTGTTGGGGAGCTTCCTCTTCTTGCGTGGCCTGGGCTTCTCCTGTGGCTGCTCCAACTGTAGCTCTACGGCCGGCTCACCAAATAATAGATCCAGGGGCAACTGATCAGCTACCAACTTGTCCACCTGCTCCTTCAGAGCTGCAACCAACTCCGTCGAGGTCTAGGTCTTCCTCAACTTCCTATGCTCCCTAGCAAGGCTTTTGAGTGCCTTGCTGTGTGAATCGATCGCCTCAGCCAGAATATCCTGCTTTTTCATCATCTTTTCCTGCTTTTATAGGATTTTCTTCAATGTGTCCCCAATAGAAGCTGGGACCTCCACCGTCACCGGTGCACTATGGGACCGAACCACTGTCGTCAAAGTGGACAACTTGGATGTCATAGCTGACATCGAGTTGTTCAAACTGGTCAATGTGGAGAACATCTGGTTGGCAGTGAACCGGTGCGTCTTGGAGACTGGAATCTCCGGATTAGCTGTAGATGAGGAGGGCGTTGTAGATGGACCAGGAGGGAGTGAAGTGGCCTGCTCAGTAGTAGTGACAGCTGGCTCCTCAGACTAGCCAGCTATGGTAGAAGTGGTGGCTTGGCTCTTCTTTGCCATCTTAGGGTTGTCCGGACTCTTTTGATCATACCATGAATACGCCCCAGCCGGAGGCACCAGAACATCAAACCTTTTCCTTTTCACTTTCAGCTCTCTGAAGTACAATGTCAATATGTTGGGGAAGGCATAGTTCGTCTTGGTTTCGTGGGCCACATTTGAGATGACCCTGTACATGATATTTCCCACATTCAGAGGGAAGCCTGCCATGGTCGAAGCTACCAACACCGCTCTATCAATCGGCATTGAATGGTTATGAGTGGTGGGATCCAGACGGTTGCAGACAAAGGTCAACCACCCTTTCGCCTTGAAGCTGAGGGTGTTCCTGTAAATCTTTTCTTGTGCCTTTAGCCACACCGGAATAGTTCCGGGAGCCGCTAGCACTTCTGCTAACCAAGGTCGGGCCTCCTCCTTCTGGGATAACTTCTCCAGATATTGGGATTCATCTTCATCTGCGAACCCCAAGAAATCATTGAGTGACTTCCCATCAAACAACACAATTTGGTCCCTCACTTTTGTGGCGGTGGAATCCCGGACTAGATGATTGATGTTGACATAGAACGCTTTCACCATATGCTCATTTGCATTCTCCACCCGCTCCTTAAAGAAGCTCCAACCCTCTCTCGTATGAAACTGTGCTTGCACATGAGGGTTGTGCGGAAGCAAGTCCACATCTATGAATCTCCTCTGCGGGATCAATCTCCTCTTTGGCCACCACTCTCTGAACTTGTGCCATGCCAGCTGACTCACAAATCTATCAGTCCACACATTAGGGTCTCTAGTATGCTCTATTCCACCCACCTATGGCTCACCTCTCTCTGCCTGTCCTCCACTCTCCCCTGATAGTGAAGCTGTGGGAGAAGTGGAGTACTCATCATCACTATTCTTCTTCTCAGCTTGAGACTCATCAGATAAGTCCGAGACTACATTTACTTGCTTGGAAGTGGCAGCTATGGGTTGGTCTTTTTCTGGAGATGAGGAAGCCATGTTTGGTACTGAGATGGACATGTGGGAGGGGGCAGACTCTGAGGTGATACTTCTAAAAGGAACGTAATCACTCCTCGTGGAATGAGAGGCTGCTCTCTTAGCTTCCCAAATTATCTTTCGGGTTTTCTTAATGTTTTCACTGACCTTCGGGGTGAGTTTTACGATCCTTTTGCCTTTGCCCCCTCGGGAGGGACCACCCCTCCCGGGTTGTTTACCCCCACATTGTGCTAGGTGTTTCTTCGTCATTGCCTGCAATAATATAGTCTAAATTGGTTAGTTGAAGCACGTAAGCAGTATACAGTGACAGAAGAACATATACAACATAGGCACAGTGAAGAACAGAGGCTACGCAGACCGTAAACTTTTGCCACGCGGTCCGCACAGGATAAACAACAACATGTAATATCCTCTGAAGTTGACCCACGCGGGCCGCACTGATTTGCATCGTCGCCGCGTGAGGTCAACGCGGAACGCACACTTTTGCCACGCGGTCCGCACAGGTTGATCAACTCATGAACTAACTCTCAGAAATGGATGCGGTCCGCACAGAAGAAACAACCAATTTTCCAATCTCTGAACCTCGGGCACGCCGTCTGCACTGATTTGGACCGCGGCCACGTAGGTATGGTTTTTCCTGAAGGTCAATCACGCGGACCTCACAACAAAAGTGTGCGGCCGTGTAGGGCAAAAACAAAAATTGGCAGGGTACTTTTTTGTTCAATTCAGTCCATTGTGTTCAATATCATGTGTCCTAGGTGTCCCTACTAAGTTATTTTACAAGAAATTTTAGCTTTAATTCTATAATTAGCATGCTTGACCCTAACTTTATCAATTACAAGAGGAAAATAAAGAAATTAAGAAGTTATACTAACATTGATTAATTTATATACACTATAAAGTAATGAAGATAATGAATTAAAGATGAAATGTTACCAAGAGTGGTTGAAATTGTAATTGAAGCACAAAGAATGGGGATGAACAGTTAAAATTGATCTTAGAAGGAAATTTGACCAAAAGGTTTAATGAAGTCCAAGGGTCCCTATTTATAGAAAAAGTTGTGGGACCCATCACTTACCTACCTACGCGGCCACAAACTTTTGGCACGCGGACCGCGCAGGATTTAACCGGTGTTCATTTTGCCCAGCAAGTCACGCGGACCGCACTGTTTTGTGTTGCGGCCACGTGACAATCTTCAGAAACCTTCTTGACTGATGAGTTTCCATGTTGTCCGTACTGATTTGGGATGCGGCCGCATGGCAAACTTCAGAGAACTGCTCACGTTACCAATTTCCACGCGGACCACACTGATATGGTGTGCGGCCGCGTGGCCAATCTTCAGAGACCTGTTGAATTTCATTATCTCTTGTCCACTCCACTCGGACCGCACACTTTTGGTACGCGGACCGCATGGGTCTCCTTAGGCTCAAATCATTGATTTCAATGATCCACACAGACCACACTGATTTGTTGTGCGGCCGCGTGGCCCAAACTTCAGAGGATTGTTCACTCTTGTATTTTCCTGCATTATTTCAACATACTCCCTGCAACACTTCACACACTGTTAGCTAAAAAATACTATCCTACTAATGAAGAAAACAAAGAAAAAGAAAAAGACATGGTTTGCCTCCCAAGAAGCGCCTGATTTAACGTCGCGGCACGACGTAAGTTACCATTCCATCACTTCAAGTGCAAAAGTGCCACAACCTGGCTGTCATCCGGCTTCCCCAAATAGTGCTTCACCCGATGCCCATTTACTCAAAATATTTCACCATTCTTGTTCTTTAAGTCTAGAGCTCCAAACGGGGTCACACCTACTACCTCAAAAGGACCACTCCACTTTGACTTGAGCTTTCCCGGAAACAATCTCAACCGGGAATTGAAGAGAAGAACCATGTCACCAACCTTGAACTCCTTGCTTCAAGCATATTTATCATGAAGGTACTTCATCTTGTCCTTGTATAAGGATGAGCTGGAGTATGCATGAAATCTAAACTCGTCAAGCTCATTCAAATGATCAACCCGGAGATTAGCCGCTACATCCCATTCTAAGTTCATCTTTTTCAAGGCCCACATCGCTTTATGTTCAAGCTCTACCAGAAGCTGACAAGCCTTACCAAACACCAATCAGTAAGGAGACATACCAATTGGCGTTTTGTAGGCCGTCCTATAAGCCCACAAAACATCATCTAGTTTCTTGGACCAATCGGTCCTATTTGCATTGACCGTCTTAGACAAGATGCTTTTGATTTCTCGATTTGAAACTTCAACTTGACTGCTTGCTTGGGGATGGTATGGAGTAGTGACTTTGTGATTAACACCATACTTGGTCAACAATGAGTCGAAAGCCTTGTTACAAAAATGGGAGCCCCCATCACTAATAATAGCAGGGGGGTCCCAAATCTTATAAAGATGTATTTCTTCAAAGAGTTCACAACACTCTGGGCTTCGTTGTTAGGAAGAGCCACGACTTCTACCCACGTTGAAACATAGTCCACTGCTACCAAAATATATATGTTTCCACAAGAACTCATGAAAGGTCCCATGAAGTAAATGCCCCACACATAAAAAATGTCAACTTCTAGAATGGTGTTTAGAGGCATCTCATCTCTCTTTGAAATTCCTCCAGCTCTTTGACATGCATCACATCTCTTCACTAAATCACTAGAATCCTTGAAAATTATTGGCCAATAGAATCCACAGCTCAAGACTTTGGAGGCCGTCCTCGCTCCCCCATGATGACCACCATAGGAAGAGGAGTGGAAAGCCTCCAAGATGATCATTTGTTCGCTCTCCGGGACACGCCTTCTAATCACTCCATCCGTGCAAATTTTGAAAAGGTACGGATCATCCCAATAAAAGTCCAAGCTATCCCGCTTTAGCTTTTTTCTTTGGTTGGAATATTGCTCACATGGAACCACACCGGACACAAGGTAGTTTGGCTACATCGGCGAACCATGGCATATCATTCATTGACACTGCAAGGAGTTGCTCATCCGGAAAAGAATCATTAATTTCAAGGCCGTTGGATGGCCTCCCCTCCACCTCTAGACGAGATAAGTGGTCCGCCACTAGATTCTCACTACCTTTTCGGTCAACAATCTCAAGATCAAATTCTTGAAGGAAAAGTACCCATCTCATCAATCTTGCTTTGGTGTCCTTCTTTGTCATCAAGTACTGAAGGGCGACATGATCAGTGTGGATTATCACCTTATCCCCCATAAGATAAGGACGAAATTTCTCCATGGCAAATACAATGGCTAACAACTCCTTCTCTGTGACGGTATAATTCCGCTGAGCCTCATTCATCGTTTTCTTGAGTAGTACACTGGGTGGAACATCTTGTTGAGCCTTTGACCAAGTACGGCACCTACTGCCACATCACTTGTTTCGCACATTAGTTCAAAGGGCAAATTCCAGTTGGGTGCGGTAATGATGGAGGTAGTTGTCAATTTATGCTTCAACAACTCAAAAGACTCCATGCATCTCTCATCAAAAACAAACTTTGCATCCTTCTCCAAAAGTTTACACAAAGGGTTCACAATCTTGGAAAAATCTTTGATGAATCGCCGATAGAACCCGACGTGCCCTAGAAAACTCCTCACCCCTTTGACAAAGTTAGGGGGAGGGAGCCTTGAAATGACTTCAATCTTTGCCTTGTCGACCTCAATACCATCTTTCGAAACTTTGTGCCCCAAGACAATTCCCTCCTTCACCATAAAGTGGCACTTTTCCCAATTAAGCACCAGGTTTGTATCTTCGCATCTAGCCAATACACTGTCCAAATTTGCCAAGCAATCATCAAAGGAATATCCAACTACACTGAAATCATCCATAAATATCTCGAGAATGTCTTCCACCATGTCGGTGAAGATCGCCATCATGCACCTCTGAAAAGTGGCTGGGGCATTACACAATCCGAATGGCATTCGAGAGAAAGCGAATGTGCCATAGGGACATGTAAAGGTTGTCTTCTCCTGATCTTCCAGGGAAATGAGGATTTGATTGTACCCCAAATATCCATCCAAGAAGCAATAATAAGCTCTACCCGCCAATCGGTCCAACATTTGGTCCAAGAACGGCAATGGAAAATGATCCTTCCTTGTCACCTTGTTAAGCTTTCTATAATCCATACAAACTCTCCAACCCATAACAGTACGAGTAGGAATTAGCTCATTCTATGTATTGGTAACAACCGTCATGCCACCCTTCTTAGGAACACATGGACCGGAGAGGTCCAAGAACTATCCGAGATGGGGTAGACCACCCCGGCATCCAACCATTTTATAATCTCCTTCTTGACAACCTCTTGCATAACCTCGTTTAATCTTCTTTGGTTCTCTAATGATGGTCGAGCATTCTCCTCCAATATTATTTTGTGCATGCAAATCGCGAGGCTTATTCCCCGAATGTCCGCCAAAGTCCATCCAATCGCTCTCTTCCGCTTTTGTAAGACCGCGAAAGTGGCATCAACCTGCATGTTAGTCAAGCAAGAAGAAAGAATGACCGGCAAAGTGAAATTGGGGCCCAAGTACTCATACCTGAGGTGAGGAGGAAGTGGTTTCAATTCCAACACCGGCGGATCTTTAATAGATGGCTTTGTAGGAGGAGTCTTGCAGTTCTCAAGATCTAATGATAGCTTCCTTGGCTTATAAGAGTACGATCCCATACCGTGCAAGGAATTTACACATTCCACACGTTCGGCATCTTCATTAGTCTCCATGTTTAAAAGTACCGCCTCAAGTGGATCCTCAACATTGATCATGGCGCTTGTATCATCCACTATCACCGCCGTGACAATGTCCACAAACGAGCACACTTCGGTGCTATTTGGTTGGCGCATGGATTTGCACACATGAAAACCACCTTCTCATGACTGACCCTAAATGTCAATTCTCCCACTTCAACATCCACAAGAGCTTTCCCGGTATCCAAGAATGGCCTACCAAGAATGATAGGCACTTCGAAATCAACTTCACAATCAAGAATGAAAAAATCGGCCGGTAGGATAAACTTATCAACTCTCACTAGCACATCGTCAATAATTCCCAAAGGCCTATTCATAGAACGATCCGCCATTTGCAACCTCATTGACATTGGATGGGGTTGTCCAATACCCAAGGTTTTAAATACGGAGTATGGCATGAGATTGATACTAGCACCCAAATCACAAAGTGCTTTGGCAAAATTAGCACTTCCAATAGTACAGGGGATGGTGAAGGCTCCGGAGTCTTCTAGCTTAGGAACCATGGAATGAACTATGGCACTCACTTGGTAAGTCATTGTTATGGTTTCACAATCCATCGACCTCTTCTTCGTCACCAAATCCTTCATAATTTTCGCATACCCGGGCATTTGTTCAAGTGCCTCCACCAAGGGAACATTAATGGTCAAGCTCTTCATCATCTCTATGATCTTCTGAAATTGATTATCTCCTTTTTGCTTTGCCAATCTTTGAGGATACGGTGGAGGAGGCCTTGGCAAGGGTGCCTTGGCCTTTGGAATAGATGGCTCGGGAATATCAATGATGTGTTCCCTAGATGGGTTCACGGTATCTTGGGACTCAATCCCGGCCTCATCCTCAATTTCAATCCTCACATCATTTGTTGCAATAGGCTCAACCACATGGTCGTCATTCATTTGCATGTCATCATTATTCAAATAAGCTTCCGTATCCACAACTCAATTCTCATTTGAGGCATTTACAACACCGCCTCTTCCACTCCTAGTTGTCAGGACCATCACATGATTGTTCCCTCCCTTCGGGTTCACCACCGTGTCACTTGGTAGTGCACCTTTAGGTCGGGAGTTCAACGATTGAGAAAGTTGGCCGATTTGCACTTCCAAATTTCGGATTGAAGTATTATGAGAAGCTAGTTGGGCATCCGAATCTTGATTCTTTTTCATCATTTGCTCGAACATGATTTCAATGCGACCCATATAATTGCCCGAAGAACTTGATCCTTGTGAATGGAAAGGGGGTGGATTGTTGGGTTGTTGGTACATAGGAGCTCTTTGAAAACCTTGCCACCGATTGTTTTGATTTCCACCATTGTTCCACCCACCTTGATTGTTATTGTTCCCCCAATTGTTATTGTTGCCACTCCAATTGCCACCACTATTTCCTTGATTGTTCCAATTATTGCCTTGATTGTTCCAATTGTTTCCTTGATTGTTCCGATCTCCACCATCATTCCTATTGTTGTTATTATTCCAATTACCTATTCCTTGTTGGTTCGCCTAATTGCCTTGGGGACGCCATTGTTGATTGTTTTGATTCCCTCTATTGCCTTGGAAATTGCTCACGTATTGACAATATTCATCTTGATCATCAAAGCCATCATTAGAAAATCCACCATCATTGTTGTTCTCATTTTGGTCATATTGGCTTTGTTGCGCTTGTTGCCCTCTATTCCTTCTTTTCAACATTGACACATTCTCCATAGAATTCACTTGGTGTGAATTTTGCACTTGTTGAAGTTGAGCTTTCGCTAATTGATTCATGGTTGTAGTGAGCTCAGCAATGGCTTGTCCATGGTCATGCAACTCTTTATGTAGATGAAGAACATTCGGGTCTCCTTGAGGTACATTCGCTCGACTTTACCATGCCGATGAAGTGTCGGCCATTTTGTCCATTACATCACATGCTTCCTCTAAAGATAACTTCATGAAATTGCCCTCGCTAATTGGTTCACAATGCATTGGTTCGCCGTGTTGATCCCCCTATAGAAAGTTTGTTGAACCATAGCATCGGTCATGTCATTATTAGGGCACTCTTTCACCATAGTCCGATACCTCTCCCAAATTTCATGCAACGGCTCCATTGGCTCTTGCTTGAAGTCTAGAATTTCATCTCTCAATGCCTCCATATGAGTCGGGGAAAAGAACTTGGAGATGAAGTAATCCGCCAATTCGTCCCATGTAGTGATAGATTGATTCGGCAACCTCTCCAACCAATCTAGCGCCTTACCCCTCAATGAGAAAGGGAAAAGCCGCAATCGCAAAACATCTTCGGACACATTAGTTTGTTTGATTCCCCAACAAGTATCTACGAACCCCTTCAAGTGCTTTTAGGCATTTTGATTGGAGGCACCCGTAAAATACCCTCTTTGCTCCAATAGTGTTAGCATCACATTTGTAATTTGAAAGTTCCCCGCCCGGATTCGGGGAGGAACAATGGCACTAGCATATCCTTGATTTGTAATTGCTCTTGGTGCAACCCTTGGCGGTGTCAAAGGAGGGTCTGGAATTATGTCATGTTGATTAGCTTTAGCATTTCGAGCCCTTCATGGTATATTTTGTACCGAAAAATCATCTTGCTCAAGATCCTCTACCTCCTCCCCCGCCATTGCATCGCCAAGGGGAAGATTAGCATTTGCCGCCATTTGTACCTATTAAAATTGAGTCAAGAAAATTAGTAAAATAAGGAAAGAAGAAGCAAAACACAACACTAGCAACACAATTAATCAACACCGTTTAACTCCCCGACAACGGCGCCAAAAAATGATCGTAGCAAACTCAAACCGAAGGTATGAGCGGGCACTACTACTCTTACCCGAATAGTGGTTGGGGGTCAATTCCTCAGGGAGTTAGATATTGGAGTGAGTAATTATGTTGCACTAGTATTGAATTTTGGCTTCTAGTTTATCTTTAAGCATTTTTGGTGTTTTCGATTTATAAACTATTGTATCAACTACTATTGTGTAATCTAAATTATGCTAAGGCTATTTCTAATTGTGATTTGCTAATGGGAAAGGGGACTAGGGAAGTAGCTTATACCTAGGTGGAATAACTAATGGGTATAGAAATTCAATGTGAAGATGATGCATGGGATTATCAGATAGCCGTTGCTCTATGCATTCATTCTCACACCTCTCGGTAGAGAGAACAATTTTGCCCAATTGACTCTCTCGAGGCCAATTGGGTAGGCTAATTTGCCCAAGAAACTTTAGCCTCAAGTTGGGTAATTACTCTCTCAAGGTTTATACCCGTTACTTGGGACTACCATTCTCATGGGTCCATCCCAAGTTCTTGTTGGGATTGATTGAGAGGTTTTAGACTCTCTTTCTCAAGTAGAGACCAAACCCACAAAAATAGATTTCATGTTTGCAACCACAAAATCCCAATTAAATACATTCAATCAACCCAAAACCAATCACCCACAATCATCCTTGCATTTAGTAATCTAACCCATCAATTACCCACACTAGGGTTGGGCTACAACCCTAGCTATGGGTTTAGCTAGCCATAGAAATTGAAGAAGATGAAGAAATTGAAGATAAAATTGACATGGTAATTAATTGGAATTGAAATCTAATGTTAAAACAATACAAAATTGCCCAAAATAGGCATATCCAAGTATCTCACGAGCTCAGCCGTCACTATGGAGTGTCTAACATAACATAAAAAAGAAAAAGAAGCTATTTATACTACCCTGAAATTTTCGGACAAAAATGCCCCTGCGGGGCTCACGCGGACCGCACACTTTTGTCGTGCGGCCGCGTAGGGCAATTGGGCTACTGAAGGACTGCTGCTGGAGAAAGTCACACGGACCGCATACAATTGTTACGTGGCCGCGCATGTACAGTAGCGCGGACCGCGTACATTTGTCATGCGGCCGCACTGAATAAATCCCTTGAATGTCAAGTCTCTGATCCTTTACCCATGCGGGCCGCACTGATATGGCATGCAGCCGCGTGGGACTTGTTCCTTAGACATTTTCCTACTCTGGTCTTCTTCATCGCGGACCGCACAGTATTGGACGCGGTCCGCGTGAGTTTTGTCTGCAATTTAGCATCTTTGATCTTTTCCTGCGCGGTCGCACACCAAATCAGTGCGGTCCGCACAGATAGAGCTTGGACTTGATTTTCTCTGAATCATCCTGTGCGGCCGCATACCAAAACAGTGCGGTCCACACATGCTTGCTTGAAGTCCTTCTACTCTTCTTTGATGTTTTGCCGGTTTCACTCCTTTTTGAGCCGCTTTGACGATATTCATCCTTTTTTCGCTCAAACCTGCAACATAGCGCACTTGTAAGCAATTCAAAGACATTTAAACACATTTTATGCATAGAGCTAAGGCAAGAAGGGGTTTAAAAGCATGAAAAATTCCTAGTTATCATGGCTCCGTACCATATACCAATAAATAAGAAGTTTCTCTTACTGAAGTGCGAAAAGTAGTGCGATAGCCTAACAGAGCAAAAGGTAAATTCTCATGCCATTTCCTGGATCCCTCCACCATTTTCTGAAGTATCTTCTTGATGTTCTTGTTAGCTGCCTCGACCGCTTCATTCGCCTTGTGACGATATGTGGTGGATTTGCAGTGCGTGATATTAAACTACTAACATGTTTCTGCCATCAGATCGCTGTTGAGATTGGCACCATTGTCTGTGATAATCACTTTTAGAATTTTGAATCGACAAATGATATTTGAATGCACAAAATCGACCACTACCTTCTTGGTCACTGATTTGAAAGTTTTTGCCTCAACCCACTTAGTGAAATAATCAATGGCTACTACAATAAACATGTCCCTATTAGACGCTGCTAGCTCGATCGGCCCAATGACATCTATCACCCAAGCAATGAAGAGCCATGGTGCCAATATTGTATGCAAATCAGATGGTGGAGAATGGATCAAATCTCCATGTACCTGGCATTGATGACATTTGCACACGAAACTGATACAATCTCATTCCATAGTAAGCCAATAATAACCTGGTCGGAGAATCTTCTTTGCCAATACATATCCACTCACATGAGGTCCACAAACTCCCGCATGTACCTTGGTAATGATAGTTGTAGCATGTTTAGCATCTATGCACCTCAATAATATGAGATCTGGAGTTCTTTTGTACAACACTCCTCTACTGAAGAAAAATCCGCTTGCCAAGCTTCTAATGGCTCTCTTCTGATCCCCTGTGGTCTGTGCCGGATATACTCCCATTCTGAGGTTTCTTTTATATCATGAAACCATGGCTCACCATCAATCTCTTCTTCCACCATATTGTAATAGGCATACTAATCTCGGATCTGAATCTATAGCGGGTCCACATAAGCATTATCTGGATGATGCAACATTGATGCCAAAGTGGCCAAAGAATTAGCAACTTCATTATGAATCCTTGGAATGTGCCTGAAATCTATTGACTAAAATCCTTGACAACGTTCATGCAAACATTGCTGGTATGGTATGAGCTTTAAATCTCGTGTCTCCCATTCTCCCTGAATCTGGTGCACCAAAAGATTCGAGTCACCCTTGAACAAGATCTCCTGGACAGCCATGTCTATAGCCAACCTTTAACCCAAGATACATGCCTCGTATTCAGCCATGTTATTGGTACAGTATAAGCAAAACTGAGCTGTAACGGGGTAGTGCTGCCCTGTCTGAGAAATAAGTACCGCTCCTATCCCAACGTCTTTGGTATTAGCAGTCCCATCAAAGAACAACTTCTAGCCCAGTTTTTCATCTTGCTCTGGTTCCTCAATATGCATTGTCTCCTCATCAAGAAAGTATGTCTTCAAAGGTTCATATTCATCATTAACTGGATTCTCGGCTAGATTATCAGCCACTGCTTGTGCTTTATTACAGTATGGGTCACATATACAATATCAAATTCTGTGAGTAGGATTTGCCACTTCGCGAGCCTCCTTGTGGGCATGGGATTCTGAAAAATGTTCTTCAATGGATCCAACCACGAGATGAGATAGGTGATAAATGATGATAAGTAATATTTCAGTTTCTGTACTACCTAGGTTAAAGCATAACACGTCTTCTCAAGTTGAGTGTATTTTACCTCAAAAGATGTGAACTTCTTGCTGAGGTAGTAAATCGCCTGGTCCTTCTTTCCCGTGACATCATGCTGCCCCAGTACACAGCCAAAAAGGTTATCCAAAACTGTCAGATAAAGGATCAAGGGTCTTCCCGGCTCTAGCGGAACCAACACCAGTGGACTAGCCAAATACTCCTTAATCTTGTAAAATGTTGCATGACATTCATCAATCCATCTGACCGCAACATCTTTCTTTAGCAGCTAAAGATAGGCTCGCAAGTTGTTGTAATCTGGGCAATGAACCTGCTGATATAATTCAACCTGCCGAGCAAACTCATCACTTCTTTCTTGCTCTTTGGCGGTAGTAACTCCTGGATGGCTTTGATTTTGGATGGGTCTAACTCAATACCGTGTTGATTTACCACAAACCCCAACAGTTTCCCTGACGGGACTCCAAATGCACCTTTCGCTAGATTAAGTATGAGATTGTACCTGCGAAGCGTCTAGAAAAACTTCCTTAGGTCTTTAACATGATCACACTGCTTTCTCGACTTTATAATCACATCATCTACATAGACTTCAATTTACTGATGTATCATATCATGGAACATGGTGGTCATCGCCCTCATGTATGTTACTCATGCGTTCTTCAACCCAAATGGCATAACCCTATAATAATACGTCCCCCAAGGCATAATGAATGTCGTCTTTTTCGTATCTTTCTCATCCATTAAAATCTAGTGATAGCTAGCATGACAATCCATGAAGGAACCAATCTCATATTTAGCACAATTTTTAATCAATATATGGATGTTTGGCAGTGGGAAGTTGTCTTTTGGACTTGCCTTATTGAGATCATGGTAATCAACACACACTTTGGTATTTCCGTCCTTCTTTGTTACAGGCACAATATTAGCTAACCAGGTGGGATATCGGGTAACCCGAATGACCTTCACATCAAACTGCTTGGTGACCTCTTCTTTGATTTTCACACTGATATCTGTTTTAAATTTCCTCAACTTCTGCTTGACATGAGGGCATGTCAAGTAAGTGGGAAATTTGTGAACCACCAGATCAGTACTTAACTCCGGCATATTACCATATGACCATGTAAAAACATCTTTATACTCAAACAACACTTTGATTATCTCCTTCCTAAGCGGGGCTTCCAAATGAACACTTATTTTTGTTTCCCGAACATTTTCCTGATCCCCTAGATTGATTGCCTCTGTGTCATTCAAATTAGGTTTTGGTTTTTCCTCAAATTGAGTCAATTCTTTACTGATTTCTTTAAAGGCTTCTTTGTCATATTCTACCTTGTCATCACACTCGATTTCCTATATTACTATTTCATATTGATTATCAAGACTATGCCTGAAACTCCTCATGCATGACACATCAGTAAAACCAGCATAATAGGGACTGTACAAGAGAAAAGAAAAACAAAATAGAGGCTATCAAGAATGAAGAAAGAAGGAAATTGAATTTCATTAGAATTTTAAGATAACAAGGTTTAACTCATCCAAACGGACGGAACATAGCAATCCAAATTACAACCTTGCAAATAATCCAGATTTAATACTCAAAGAAAAATCAAAATCTAACTACCACGACTCCTTCCGAGTAGGAAGAAGAGTAGCTTCCCAATTATTAAGCTTGGCCTGGGATCCCACGAATTGCGCATCAGCTTTGCTCGGACCTTCGCCTGCCTCCACCATATTTACCTCATCAAACAACCTTTTGAACCTCTCGATCAGCTCCTTATTGGGTTCTATCACCACATAATTGGGCATTGCCGTTGCTGGGCGCCTTTTAGTACCAGGCCGAACAAAGGAATAGGAAAGGCAAGTGATGGATTTTGGAAGGGTCCACACTCTTTTTTCATCTTTTTGGCTCGCCTTATGTCATTAGCAGTGGGTTTGAAACCTAAATCAAAAGTATCCAGATTTCTCGGGAGAGACACAAGCTGTATGATGCCCTGCAGTGAAGCACCCAAGCCCTTTCCGGGCAAGAATCCATTCCTTATCATCTCTGATGCCACCATGACAGATGCATCAGCTACCTTTGTCCTAGGAACACACTCCCCTTCTGGGATTTTAGCAACTGAAACTTTGTCCAAGACTTGGTACACCTACGGATCTTTGTCATCTTGAACTTCCTCGAAAGGCGTAATGGCATTACAAGAATTGTTCTCGCCATGGACTATAATTTCCTACCAGTCCCAATCAAATTTGACCATCTGAAGCAAAGTAGATGGAATTGCTTTTGCAGCATGAATCGAAGGCCGTCCTAATAAAAGATTGTAGGAAACAGCTACATCGAGCACTTGAAACTCCATAGTAAATTCAACTGGTCCTATTTTTAGCTCCAACACAATATCTCCCATTGTGTCCTTTCTCCCCTCCATCAAATCCCCGTACACAGATGTTATTCCTATGGATTCATTCACTATCAACTTCCAATTTTTCTAGGGTGGAGAGAGGGCAAATATTTCCCATTGTCAATCAGCACCCTAGTAACCATGAAATCTTCACACCTCACTATGAGGTAAATGGCTTTATTATGCTCAGTTCCTTCCAACGGCAACTTATCATCAGAAAATGTAACCATGTTAATTTTATTTGCTATCTTCTCTAAATGATTCACGGATATCTTATCTGGCACATGGGTTTCATTCAGAATCTTCATCAATGCCCGGCGGTGCTCATCCGAATGGATTAATAAAGATAGTAATGAGATATGCGCCAGGGTTTTCCTCAATTTTTCCACTATTGAATAATCTTGTGCCTTCATCTTCTTCAAGAAATCTTTATCCTCTTCTTCAGTAACAACCCTATTTATTGGTGATCGATTGTTTTTAGCTTCTTTAACCTTTCTCAATTCTTCATGGGCAAAGCATCTCCCTGATCGAGTCAACCCGTGAGTTTTGCACACTTCTTCTTTAACTTCCTTTCCTTTGTACATGACTGTCACCTGTTCATAGTTCCATGGGATGGCCTTTTCATTAACCACGCGTAATTGAGTCACCGTATTGATGACGACCTGTTCTATGTGAGTGCCTTTTGCAACCACCACAGGCTTAACAACTGCTCCTGGTACTGTCACTTTAATAGGATCTGGTTTACTATCATAATTGGTTCCCTGACTGTTTGTTCCACTATGACCAGTGCCATTCCACCGATCAATTTCTCATTTGCTTTATTCTCACTTGCATTAATCATCATCACAGTTTGCGATGGCTTCTTGTATTCTCCCTTATGCGCTAACTCGATCA
This sequence comes from Nicotiana noctiflora, assembly GCA_032618575.1. Taxonomy (NCBI): domain Eukaryota; kingdom Viridiplantae; phylum Streptophyta; class Magnoliopsida; order Solanales; family Solanaceae; genus Nicotiana; species Nicotiana noctiflora. The sequence continues at coordinate 104,843 of JASVEL010008298.1, read as the reverse complement.
TGTGAGTCTCATGATGAGTTGGTAATGGATTCTGCATGATATTGGGAGTCTCTGAAGCTTTCACTTAAATTCGTCGTGTATTAATAAGTTCTTGAATGGCCATTTTCAAATGCCAGCACTTCTCCATGTCATGTCCTGGCGCACCTGAGCAATACTCACAATTTACTAAATGGTCCAAATTCCTTGGGGAAGTATTTGGTATTTTTGGTTCAATTGGGTTCAGCATGCTCAATTGTCTTAATATGTGGAACAAGCTGGTATAAGATTCTCCTAACTGAGTGAAAGTCTTTTTCTTTTGCAATATGTCATATTTGGCAGCAGGGTTGGGTCGCAAATCGGTTCCACTAGGATTTATGTAGGTTTTCGGAGGTGTATGTGTGTTTTAGGTAGGGTAGGTATTTTGTGGTGTGGGTGCATGCTAGGGTGCCTAAAGTTTAGGGTATGTTTGGGCGTGGTGAATTGAGAAGTTAGGAACATGAGATGGATAGTAATGTTGTAGTGGGTTATATGGGGTATGTGGGTAGGTTTGAGGATGTGGGCAAGGTTGGTGATAGTATGTTGAGGGACCCCTGGACCATGCTCTTGACTCCACTACTGTAACATCTTCCTTTTTTTCATTCCCAATACTCCTCCAGTGCCAGTGTGGATGGCCTGAGTAGTTGCTTTAATTGCAGAATAGCTCAAAATGTTATTGGACTTTAAACCTTCTTCCACCATGATTCCTATATTCACTACTTCATTAAAAATTTTCCCAACTGACAACACTAGATGACCATAATAAGTAGGCTCCAAAGTCTTTAAAAAATAATCCACCATTTCACCCTCTCTCATGGGAGGATCGACCCTTGCGCCTCATCCCTCCACTGAAATCCATACTCTCTAAAACTTTCTCAAGGTTTCTTCTCAATCTTGGTTAATGAGAGACGATCGGGGACAATCTCAAATTGTATTGAAAATGGTTTGCAAATGCTTGGGCCAAATCATCCCATGTGTAAAATCGGGCATGATCTTGCCTTGTATACCATTCTAAAGTCGCACCACTGAGACTTTGGCTAAACTACGCCATTAACAATTCATCTCTACCTCCAACCCCTTGCATTTTACTACAAAACCCCCTTAGATGGGCTACAGGGTCACCATGTTTGTCGTACAGATCAAACTTTGGTAACTTAAATCTCGCAGGCAGTTGGACGTCGGGAAACAAGCACAAGTCTTTGTAAGTGACACTCACATGTCCTCCTAGACCTTGCATATTTTGGAATGATTTCTCTAAGCTTTTCACCTTACGTATCATCTCCTCCTGCTCGAGTTTTTTAGGAGGCCTTTCTTCTTCAGCTGGGATATCAAGATGGAGAGTATAAGAGTATGGTTCAATAGGTTTGAAAGTGGGCTCGGGTGGGTAATAGAGGTTTTCCTGAGTTTGGAACAATGGTTGCGCGCGAAGATCTGTGTAACACGGCGGGTGAAGGAGCCATGAACACAAGAGCAATTGGTGGTGGAGGGCATGATATTTACTTGGGTGGTGGAGTTGGTGGTGTTTGGGAATTAGTTTTATAGTATTGCTGGAAGGTAGGGTAGGCCGAAAAAGAATTCACCGTGGGAGGATGTTGTGATTGTGTTAGTGGCGGGATATAAGCAGGGTTGGTAGGATAGGTTGGCACGGGGTGTCCTTTTGCCCAAGCCTAGTACATTACGGCCATCTGTTGTTTCAACTTATACATCTCCTATTTTATGGCGTTGACATCTACCACTTCTTCTTCCCTAGACGGGTCGACAACAGTTGCTTCTATCTCTTGGATGGCCATTTTTGACATGTCCTTGGGGCGGGTGTTATATGGGTGAGTTGCCAGAATGCCAGTCAGCTTCACCACCTGTCTGAACTCATCATCAACAACAGTGTTATTAGTGGTTAGGGCATTAACAAACAAATAAATGCACATTTGGAGCATGGATGCACCTAGGCAATTATCGGTTTCTAATGTGTATTTGCTCGGTCGCGTGCGTCATCCCGACTTATTTATTCTCAACTGTGACTTATTTCTTTTATTCTTGCCTTTGTTTCTTTGCTTTGCCATGTTTCTTTTATTGCGTATTTTTCCTCTCTTTTGTTTTTCTCTTTCTATCCTGATTTCTTTTATTTTTCCACTCTTTTTCTTTTGGCTTTTATTCTCACTGTATTTTCATATTTGCATATGTCTATGGTCAAATCCTATGGAAATTGCCTATATATCACGACCGTTCATGAATCAGATCAAGTGTAGTTTTTTCCAGTTGGTATAAAATTAAATGCAAGAAAATAAAGACACAAATTATTTTGGGAATTTTCAAATTTTCAGTAATAACAACTGATTACACCACTACTAGACTATTGTTTTTCATTTTCAAAATCAGAAAAAAGATACAGACTCAAACAGAATACAGACTTGACTATTTTTTATGAGTACATCAAAGCCTCAAACCTTGGGGCCCGTGGGGCATCATTCGGCATCACAGCGGGCCGGCTTGCAAGACCCCTTTGTAATTGCTCGAAATCACTCATGAACTGTCATATAAATAACATTACCGTTGTAGAGAAAGTAGTATAACCCATCTTTTCACCATCCTGGAACCTTTTAACAATATAGCGTGTAGTGCCCCGGATCCTTTACCTAATTTGGCCCTTTTCCTGGAGAAGTCGGCTTATCTGTCGGGTACGAGTTTCAAGTACTTGAGAATCCTGGAGGTTAAGATCTTGTAGTAATTTTATTTCCTTTTGCATTTCATCAATCATCTCATAACAACGATCCCTTTCAGCCTGAAAGTCTTTGTCTAACCTGGTCGTATTTTCTTCCCGGGCATTTGCTTTTCTTCTCGTGTTGGCAATAGTTCCTTCATAGTCTCTTTTCAACTGTTGTACATATTGGGCTCTTTCCTCAGTTTTCTTGGCCCAGTGTGCTCAAAGTCTCACCATGTTCCTTTTAGATTTTTCTAATTCTTCTTGGCAATCTGAGAATTGCTTCTTTAATCCCTTTATCAATCTTTCATCAGACACACTTCTTTCCTGATTTCTAGCATCAATTTTTATTTGTTGAATTTGTGCCTTAAAAGATTCATTTTCTTGAGCCAATTACTTTTTCTCCCCTTCATCAGCCGCAATTTGTACACTCTTCTCAAATTGAAGGTCCCGCACATGCTGCTCTAACGCTCCAATTTTGGCTCGATATTATTTCTCTTTTGCCAACCAATCCCATTGGACTTGGCCTCCATCGGTAAACTGCTGTACATGGGGTCTCTTAGCGTGTCTCCCAGGAATCTAAAACCTTTTGCCAAATCATGTCAAATATTTGGGGTCCACTTTACCCCTTGTCTGATCTGGTATCATGGTGTCAGGGTGTAGAAACTGACTCTCATTCCGAATCTTTCTGATTCTTGCTTCCGGGAAGCAGCTTTAGGACCTAACTCAATAATGTGTTCACTCAATTCCTCATCATTATGCATTGTTTGGAACCTTTCAAATTGTCGCACAACCCGGTAATGAGCGTAAGGTTGTTTGCTTCGAATACCCATTAGAAGAATATATGGGACTTCTGCTGACGTGTAAACAACTTTAGTAGTGGGAAGCCACCCATAAGCCCACTTAACCTTATCTGCATTCAACGATTTCAAACATGATGACCAAGCCTCAACACCTTCAGGAAAGTTAATGTCTGTGACCCGGGTTTCATATTTATTGATGCAACTAATCCCGGTTAACCCGAAATTCATATACCCTATTCGGTGGCATACATGCTCCTAGATCCACATTTACAGTAAGACATTACATCCCTGAAAGAATTTCTCGCCCTCTCAACACTTGGTTAGAGCCTGATATATCTCTGCTATGATCAAAGAAACCACCATGCTAGTATGTTTCTTTATAGCTACATCCACCATTCCTACTAGCCCGAGGTCTATGTTACCATCTTTCCTTGGGCAAATCACAATCCTAGAAAAGTCATTATAAATGCTAACCCTCGCCAGGCCTCCCATCTGTCTTTCTTTCTAGCGTGAGTCAGGCCGGTTTTAGGTTCTTCAAATCCCCTTGATTTGGGGCGTGACAACTTCCATCTCCTAGGTCATCCCACCACATATGGAGATTTAGGGGTATCTCGCTCAGGATTAAGAAGGTTTCAATGTTGTTTGAGTCATCCTGCACATTTTATTTAGAAGGATTTAATGATTAAGGAAAAAGTGGCTATTTTTGCAAAAAAAATTGTTTAAGAAACTACAAACTCGACGATTAAAAACTAGATCAAGAGTACAACAAAATTTCACATCCTGGGGCCCGTGGGGCATCATTTGGCATCGCCACAGGCCTCCGCAAGACTGAGAAAGTTTCAATGTCAACTACAACTATTTTAGAAAAATACTGGCCATGTAATGGTTTGTTTTGACAAAGTGGCTATTTTTATAAACTTTTTGTTAAAAAAACAAAACTCGATTTTGCGGATACAGCCTTTTATCACTTCTGAGGGGGAGGTTTTAAGGATGTGCCTGCAAACCATTTAAAATGAATCAGGGTAGCTATTCTTGTGAAAATGGCATTCTGCATCCTTTTTGAGGGGCATTCGGCTTATTTTAAACAAGAATGTCATCACCCGACTTATTTGTATGAAAATTAAAAATTTAACATTTTTTTGGCTATTTTTGCAAAAGGGGTGGTTGGACCCGATGACGATTGCCTACGTATCTCACATCCAGTGAGAATCAAACCAGCGTAGTTGGGGCCGATTGGCCAACATCAAAACTATTTTTGAACAACAATGTTTTTCTATTTATTCAAATATTTTCTCTTTTTCTATATATATATATATATATATATATATATATATATATATATATATATATATATATATATATATATATATATATATATTTTATTTTTTCAAAAATCCGGCAGCATTTCGGTATTAATTGGCCATTGGGTTTTCATAACAAATAGTTACCCTCCATTAATTCTAACACTGCTATTTTTCACTCATTGTATACAAGTCGGTCCACATGCGGAGCCGAGCAAATAAATGCAAGTAGCACGTAAGATGCATCAGGATGGTCATTTCAATTCAGGTCACCCATCCTAGACGGACCCAATCCCTATGTTGAGTCCCCTAAGTGAGATACACATGATATAAACAAGCATCCTACTAGGGATTCGGCATGAGTTTATTTTTCTTCTAATTTTAATCCCTAGGTTTATTGGTCTAGACCTGACTTACCCGAGTGGACAACTCAGGCAGAGGGGGAGGCAGCGTACCGAGGATACAGAAGCTCCGCCGGCTTTGCAACTTATCAAAACCTCATTCTAAATTGGGAAAAGACTCTATTAGAAGAGAATCTACGCGAAGTGCACCCATCCCTATAATGTAGAAGACTCAGAAAGAGGGAGGGATTCACGACAATTTATACAATTCAACACATATTAAAGCGGTAAAACATTTAGCACATAAGGCATGGAACATGTATCAAAATCAAATAAAGCCAAATATAAAAATCTTACTAAGCTCGAATTCTTAAGCCCTAACCGAAATTCTGGGTTCTTTTCCCTATCAGAGCCTGCAGAGCTATCACACCTCATTTTTCCAAGCTTTACTACACCCCGGGGAAGGGTATAATTAAAAAAAAGAGTTTTTCCACTTAAAGGACAATTGAAATGGGATTCATTATTTATTGAAAGATTCAGAGTCGCCACTTGGGAGATTTATGGTGTCCCAAATCACCAGTTTGAATCCCGAATCGAGGAAAATGTTTGACTCTATTTAACAGTCGCGAACCAGAAATCCAAGTAAGGAATTCCGTTAACCTGGGAAAATGTGTTAGGCATTCCCAAGTTCCGTGGTTCTAGCACGGTCGCTCAACTACTATATTTGGCTAAATTTTGATTTTTCATACATATTAAACCTACAGTGCAATATTTAAGTTATTTACCGCTTTTTGTCGATTATTATTTTATTTAAGTAAGTGAACGTCGTTTAAGAACGTGTTTTCGGGTCACGTCACATGAAATACACCGGGATCCTCGACATACTCCTATTCAACATTTTTGGATTTGGATTTGGATCGCATGAAATGCACACCCAAATTTAGGAATGTAATTTTATTAAAATCGAGTCTAAAAAGACTAACGTGTTGTTATCTTTTGGGAAGGCCGTGAAATTCGCTAAACGGCTCGTCCGGAATTCCAAATATTTTTATTATGTAATTAATGAGGGCCCCATAATTTATATTTCGTTTGGCGAGGCTCGTCTCATTTTCATTTCTAGAACGTCAACATAAAGCAAAGTAAAAAAAATTATTTATTATTTGTCTTTAAAAGGCCAATTAATTTACAAATATAATGTAACGACCCGACTCGTCGTTACAGGAGTTATCATCCCGTTTTCTTCATTTAACACTTCAATATGCTTATTTATATGTGTTCGGAAAGTTAGAAGCAAACCGAAAGAAATTTAGATAGAAATGAGGCCATAAACCTCTTATTGAAAAGGATAGTTTGGAAAAGTCAACCAAATGTTGACCGATGAGTTAGATAGCTAGGAATTGAATTTTGATAATTTGACTAGTTTTGAGGGATCATTTATGACTTAGGAGAGCAATCGGAATCGAATTTGGAGGTCCGACGTAGTTTAGGCTTGAATTGGCTAAGGTTGAATTTTGGCGAAATCCGAATGGTAGGTGAGATTTTGATCCGGGGCTCGGAATGAAATTCTGAGAGTTGCAATAGCTCCGTTAGGTGATTTTGGATATGCGTGCAAAATTTCATGTCATTCGGAGGTGTTTAGGTCGGGTTTTTGATCGAATGTTAGTTTCGGAAGTTTTAAAGAAACTTAGGCTTGAATCCGTGTGAAAATGGAGATTTTGATGTTTATGATGGTATTTTTATGTTACGAGCAAGTTTGAATGAGGTAATGTGATGTATTGGTGGCTTTGGTTGAGGTCCCGGAGGTCTCGGGATCATTTCGGATGGCCAACAGGCAAGTTTTGATCATGAAATTGCAGCAGAACAATTGCATTCAACTGTTGTTCTATGCGATCACATAGACAGGATTGCGATCGCATAGAAGGGTCTTAAGGGGCGAAGAATTAACACTATGCGATCGCATGAAGGGTATTGCGATCGCATAGGTTGCTGAGTCTGTGTAGTGCGATCGCGTAAGCTTGGGTGCGATCGCGAAGGGTAAGGGCGCAAAACTATGCGATCGCAGAGAAGAAAATTAAGGCCTGGAAAAACTTGCTCTATGCGATCGCAATAGTGGCCCTGAGATCGCATAGAAGGCGACGTCTAGTAGAAAATAGATTAATTAAATTTCAGACGCAACCCTAATCATTATTTCACTAATTTCACTTCGTGTAGAGAGGGTTTTGGGAGCTGTGAAGAGAGGAATCAACGGGGTAACATCGGAGGTAAGTTTCTTGACTCAAAAACACGATTATATGGTAGAACTAACATCAAACCTCATGAATTTGGGTAGAAATTGTGAAGAATTAGGGCCTAGGTTTTGAAAGCAAAAATTCGACTTTTGAAAGGTCATTCGAACTCCGATTCGATAAATTTTATATGCACGGACTCGTGGTGAGATGAGGAATCCGTTGGTATGAATTTCAGAATTTTTCGAGAAGTGGGCCCGGGGTTCGGGTTTTACCAACTTGGTGTATTATTGCATATTTCGTGTATATTGAATTGGGTTATGTTTCTTTGACCCATAATTGATATAATTGCTGTGGTTTGACTAGTTTCGACGCACGAGACGGCAAATTCAAAAGGAAAAGGCATCACAGACGAGTCCACGACCGGCTAGAGGTGAGTAGTTTGTGTATATGGTAGCCTGAGGGTTCGAAACCCCGGCTTAGCACATTATGATGCTAGTAGGGTGTGGCTCGCACCCCGTGGCAGGTGCGGGATTGATTATGACTGGGGATTGAGACTTAGTCCATCTCGAATACAAATAACATGATATATGTGGTTGAAATACACTGTGTTTGATATAATTGTGGGCTATAAGCCATGTTTAGGGCCTTGTGCTGACCTGTAGTATCCTTAGGGGATAGTTATATATGTGATAGCTCTATTTGCTTAATCACTGATCTCAGTCCTGATTTGAAATCACCGTGTTGAAATGCTAAGTCACATGTTCTTGGAAAATTAAATAAAAATTAAAGTATTTTTATAATTAATGAACTGGAGCCTGGAAGTAAATAATTTGAACTGTTGTGTGACTCATATGCATGTTGTGGACTGAGGATGGATCAGGCTGCATGCCGCAATAGTTGATATTGGTATCAGGATGCACGCCGCAGCATTTTTGCGCTTGGGCTGTAGGAGCCCCTCCAAAGTCTGTACGCACCCCCAGTGAGCATCATCCACGTTAAATGGATCGGGCTACACGCCGTAGCGATGATGTGCATTGCATTGCATCTTTATCTATTGAATTATCTATGATAATTGTAATGTACTATTGTTGCTAGTTCGTAGGAGGAATCGGACTATAGTTTAGCTTCATTATGTGGTATTTTGTGGATTTCTTACTTTCAGCTATTTATATATATTTGTTACTCACTGAGTACTTAGTACTCACCCCAACTCCCTGCACCTTTGTGTGCAGATTCAGGTACTCAGGAGAGGTAGACGAGCACTCCAACTTTTACAGAGTCATATCGAGTTGCTAAGGTAGCTGTCGACGCTCGTAGAACCTAGCTTCTCATCTCATTTAAGTTATTACTTTATATTTCTAATTTGAGTATTTCATTCAATATTCTCTATTACTATTCGGTTTTGTTTAGATGCTCTAGACTTGTGACCCAAGATCTTGGGAGTGTTAGTTCGTTTTTGCACTTCTTAGTATTTATTCATATTATTATTATTATTGGAGTTTCTTTTGACTCATATATTCTTCTTGAGTTGTCCATTTGGGACTGATATCTATCTGTTAAAAACAATTGTTGGTCTGGTTAGCCTAGCTTTAGTGTTGGGCGCCATCACGACTGGATTTGGGTCGTGAAAAGTTGGTATCAGAGCCTAGGTTACTAGGATTCGCGTGTCATGAGCCAGTTTAGTAGGCTTTCGCGGATCGGTACATAGACGTTCGTATCTATCCTCGGGATGCTACATAACTTTAGGAAAAACTTCACTTTTCTTGGATTCATATCGTATGGTTTGTGTTATCATGAAACTAAACTTTTCCATATTCTATTCTCTCGAAGATGGCGAGAACACATGCTAGCAGACGTGGCGGATGACCACCAGTGGCACCTAGAGGCCGTGGTCATGGTAGAGGTAGGGCAGCAGTGCCAGCACCTACTGACCCACCAACTGACCAGACTCAGGGTAGATTCCAGCACCGGTGGCCCAGGTTCAGGATCGGGTTCCAGCTGCAGATACCGAGTCTTCAGGAAACTTTGGCTCATATTTTATCAGTATGCACTGGCTTAGCTCAGGTAGTTGTAGCCTCTACTGTAGCGGATTCTTCACAGGCATGGGGGAGGAAATCAGACCCCCGTGGCTCGCACACCCGAGCAGGTAGTTCAGGGTTTATAGGCCCCTGGGGCAGCTCCAACTCAGCCAGCTGCACTTGTTGCACCAACCCCAGCTCATGTGGTTCCAGCTATGCCTGATGATGAGCAGCGTCGTTTGGAGAGGTTTGAGAGGCTACAGCCTCCGGCATTCAGTGGTGCTGAGGGCGAGGACGCCCAGGGTTTTCTAGATAGGTGTCAGCGTATGCTCCGCACTGCGGGTATTCTGGAGTCCAGCGGTGTTGCTTCACCACCTTTCAGTTCACAGGTCCAGCATTTCAGTGGTGGGAGGACTTTGAGAGGCGTAGGCTTGTTGGGAAGCGCCCCTCACTTAGCAGCAGTTCCCCGTGGTATTTTTGGAGAAGTATGTGCCTCAGTCCCAGAGAAAGGAGCTGCGTCATTTGTTTGAGTGGTTGAAGCAGGGAGATATGTCGGTAACTCAGTATGAGTTGAGATTTACACAGCTAGCCCGTTATGCCATGTGGATGATTCCGACGGACAGAGAGAGGATCAGGAGATTTATAGATGGTCTCATCTATCCCATCCGTATATTGATGACCAGAGATAGGGCTTTAGCAGTTACCTTTGAGGAGGTGGTTGATGCGGCTCGTAAGATTGAGACAGATCACCGTAGAGAGCGTGAGGAGAGGGAGTCTAAGAGGTTTCGTGGTACTGGTAGTTACAGTGGTACTCCGTCTAGGGGCCAGCCTCAGCACAGCAGGGGTCGTTCATTCAGACCTCCTCAGTCAGGATGTGCAAAGTCCAGTGGAGCTTCATCAGATCGTGGTCGTCATGGCCATCAGGGTCAGCAAGGTCGTCAGTAGAGTCGGCCTGCATTGAGCGCTTTTCCAGCTCAGAGCTCTGCTCCTACTTCTTCAACTCAGGATTCATCTGCAGCGAGGGTTCCTCAGCAGTCCCTTCTCCAGCTCCAGGCCGTTGCTATGAGTGTGGTGAGTTGGGTCATATTAGGAGGTAGTGTCCCCGATTCCTCAGTAAACAATGTCAGCAGAGGGATCAGCCCTCATCTTCTGCTCCTATTTCTTCGACACCCACTCAGTCAGCTAGGAGTGGTGGTCAGGTAGCCAGAGGTCGCCCCAGGGGTGAGGATCGTACTGGCAGAGGCCAGGCTCGTATCTATGCTCTTCCGGATAAGAAGGACGCTATTGCACCAGATGCTGTCATTTCAGGTATTATATCAGTCTGCCACTGGGATGCTTCTGTCTTATTTGATCCCGAATCCACCTATTCCTATGTTTCTTCATATTTTGCGCATCATTTGGGTATGACCTGTGGTATTCTTGCCTTGCCCGTGCATGTGTCTACCCCGGTGGGTGATACTGTTGTTGTGGATCAGGTATACCGATCATGTCTTATTACTATTGGGGGTTTGGAGATCCGAGTTAACTTGTTACTATTGGGCATGGTGGATTTCAATGTGATTCTAGGCATGGATTGGTTATCTCCTTACCATGCAATTCTGGGTTATCATGCCAAGACAGTCATACTAGCTATTCCAGGTAATCCGTGGATCGAGTGGCATGGCGTGACTGATTATGTGTATGATAGGGTGATTTCCTATATAAAATCCCAACGAATGATTAGGAAGGGTTGTCTATCTTATTTGGCCTTCATTAGAGATATTGAGGCAGAGACACCCAGTCTTGATTCGGTCCCTGTTGTGAGGGATTTTCCGGATGTATTTCGAGCAGACCTGCTGGGCATGCCGCCTGACAGGGATATTGATTTTAGTATTGACTTGGTGCTGGGCACTCAGCCCATTTCTATTTCTCCCATTGCATGGCACCAGGTGAGTTGAAGGAATTGAAAGATAGCTTCAGGAACTCTTAGATATGGGGTTCATACGCCCGAGTGTGTCACCTTGGGGTGCACCGGTATTATTCGTGAAGAAAAAAGATGGCACAATGAAAATGTGCATTGATTACATGCAGTTGAACAAGGCAACAGTGAAGAATAAGTATATATTGCCTCGAATTGCGGACTTGTTTGATCAGCTCTAGGGAGCTAGTGTATTCTCTAAGATTGACCTTCGATCGGACTATCATTAGTTGAAGATTAGGGATTCAGACATTATGAAAACAGCGTTCAGAACGAGATATGGGCACTATGAATTTCTGGTGATGTCTTTCGGGCTGACCAATGCCCCAGCTGCATTCATGCACTTGATGAATAGTGTATTTTGGCCGTACCTTGATTCTTTAGTGATCGTGTTTATTAATGATATCCTGATGTATTCACGCAGCCAGGAGGAGCATGCACAACACTTGAGGGTGGTATTGCAGAGGTTGAGAGAAGAAAAGCTTTATGCAAAATTCTCTAAGTGTGAATTCTGGCTTAATACTGTGATTATTTTTTTGGAGGACATTTCAGCGAGAGTTGGATTCATAGGTAGAGTTGAGCACAACATTCATCCACAGACAGATGTGCAGTCTGAGCGTACAATTCAGATACTGGAGGACATGTTGCGTGCTTGTGTCATTGATTTTGGTGGTTCATGGGCTGATTAGTTGCCTCTTGTAGAGTTCGCTTATAATAATAGCTATCAATCTAGCATTTAGATGGCACCGTATGAAACTTTATATGGGAGGCGGTGTAGGTCTCCGGTCGGTTGGTTTGAGCCCCGTGAGGCTAGATTGTTGGGAACAGAGTTAGTTCAGGATGCCTTAGATAAGGTGAAGGTGATTTGGGAGAGACTTCGCATATCTCAGTCGCGCTAGAAGAGTTATGATCGAAAGGTCCGAGGTGTGTCTTATTCAGTAGGTGAGAAGGTGTTGCTCAAGGTTTCGCCTATAAAGGGCGTTATGAGGTTTGGAAAAAGAGGAAAGTTGAGCCCAAGGTTCATTGGACCTTTTGAGGTGCTTAGGAAAGTTGGGGAGGTGGCATATATGCTTGCTTTGCCACCCAGTTTGTCAGGAGTTCACCCGGTATTCCATGTATCTATGCTCCGGAAGTATGTTGGAGACCCGTCACATGTGTTAGACTTCAGCACGATACAGTTAGATGAGGACTTGACCTATGATGTGGAACCGGTAGCCATTTTGGGTCGACAGGTTCGTAAGCTGAGATCTAAGGACATAGCTTCAGTGAAAGTGTAGTGGAGAGGTCGTCCCATGGAGGAACAACTTGAGAGACCGAACAGGAGATGCGGAGCAGATATCCACACTTATTTGAGACTCCAGGTATATTTCTTAACCCGCTCACGGACGAGTGTTTGTTTAAGTTGGGGAGAATGTAATGACCCGACTCGTTATTACGGGAGTTATCGTCCTATTTTCTTTATTTAACACTTCAATATGCTTATTTATATGTGTTCGGAGAGTTAGAAGCAAATCGGAAGGAATTAAATATAAAGGAGGCCATATACCTCTTATTGAATAGGATAGTTTGGAAAAGTCAATCGAATGTTGACCTATGAGTTAGATAGCTCGGAATTGAATTATGATGATTCAACTAGTTTCGGGGGATCAATTATAACTTAGGAGATAAATCGGAATCGAATTCAGAGGTCCGGCGTAGTTTTAGGCTTGAATTGGCTAAGGTTGAATTTTGGCGAAATCCGAACGGTAGGTGAGATTTTGATCCGGAGCTCGGAATGAAATTCCGAGAGTTGCAGTAGCTCCGTTAGGTGATTTTGGATATGCGTGCAAAACTTTAGGTCATTCAGAGGTATTTAGGTCGGGTTTTAGATCGAATGTTAGTTTCGGAAGTTTTAAAAAAACTTAGGCTTGAATCCGTGTGAAAATGGAGATTTTGATGTTTACGATGGTGTTTTTATGTTACGAGCAAGTTTGAATGAACTAATGTGACGTATTGATGGCTTTGGTTGAGGTCCCGGAGGTCTCGAGATCATTTCGGATGGCTAACGGGCAAGTTTTGATCATGAAATTGCAGCAGTAAATTGCAGTCAGCTGTTGTTCTATGCAATCGCATAGACAGGATTGCGATCGCATAGAAGGGTCTGAAGGGGCGAAGAATTAACACTATGCGATTGCATGAAGGGTATTGCGATCACATAGGTTCCTGAGTCTGTGCAGTGCGATCGCATAAGCTTGGGTGCGATCGTGAAGGGTAAGGGCGCAAAGCTTTGCGATCGCAGGCCTAGGCCTGCGATCGCAAAGAGGAAAATTAAGGCCAGGAAAAACTTGCTCTATGCGATTGCAATAGTGGCCCTGCGATCGCATAGAAGGCGATGTCTGTGCAGAAAACAGATTAATTAAATTTTAGACGCGACCCTAATCATTATTTCACTAATTTCACTTTGTTTAGAGAGGGTTTTGGGAGCTGTGAAGAGAGGAATCAACGGGGTAACATCTGAGTAAGTTTCTTGACTCAAAAACACGATTATATGGTAGAATTAACATCAAACCTCATGAATTTGTGTAGAAATTGTGAAGAATTAGGGCCTAGGTTTTGAAAACGAAAATGTGACTTTTGAAAGGCCATTCGAACTCCGATTTCGATAAATTATATATGCACGGACTCGTGGCGAGATGAGGAATCCGTTGGTACGAATTTTGGAATTTTTTGAGAAGTGGGCTCGGGGTCTGGGTTTTACCAACTTGGTGTATTATTGCGTATTTCGTGTAAATTGAACTGGGTTATGTTTCTTTGACCCGTAATTAATATAATTATTGTGGTTTGACTAGATTCGACGCACGAGGTGGTAAATTCAAAAGGAAAAGGCATCGCGGACGAGCCCACGGCCGGCTAGAGGTGAGTAGTTTGTGTATATGGTAGCATGAGGGTTCGAAACCCCGGCTTAGCACTTTGTGACGCTAGTAGGGCGTGGCTCGCACCCCGTGGCAGGTGCGGGATTGATTATGACTGTGGATTGAGACTTAGTCCATCCCGAATATGAATAACATGAGATATGTGGTTGTAACATACTGTGTGTTGTAAGCCATGTTTGGGGCCTTGTGTCGACCTGTAGTATCCCTAGGGGATAGTTATATATTTGATAGCTCTATTTGCTTAATCACTAATCTTAGTCCTGGTTTGAAATCACCGTGTTAAAATGCTAAGTCACTTGTTCTTGGAAAATTAAATAAAAATTAAAGTATTCATAATTAATGAACTGGAACCTGGAAGTAAATAATTTGAACTGTTGTGTGACTCATATGCATATTGTGGACTGAGGATGGATCGGGCTGCACGCCGTAGAATTTTTGCGCTTGGGCTGTTGGAGCCCCTCCGGAGTCTGTACACACCCCCAGTGAGCGCCGTCGACGTTAAATGAATCGGGCTACACACCGTAGCGGTCATGTGCATTGCATTACATCTTTATCTGTTGAATTATCTGTGATAGTTGTAATGTACTGTTGTTGCTAGTTCATAGGAGGAATTGGACTGTAGTTTAGCTTCATTATGTGGTATACTGTGGATTTCTTACTGTCCGCTATTTATATATATTTATTACTCACTGAATACTTAGTACTCACCCCTACTCCCTGTACCTTTGTGTGCAGATTCAGGTACTCATGAGAGGTAGACGAGCACTCCAGCTTTTACAAAGTCATATCGAGTTGCTGAGGTAGTTGCTGACGTTCACAGAACCTAGCTTCTCATCTCATTTCAGTTATTACTTTATGTTTCAGATTTGAGTATTTCATTCAGTATTCTCTATTACTATTCGATTTTGTTTAGAGGCTCTAGACTTGTGACCTCAGATAAAGGAATTTTAGTTCGTTTTCGCACTTCTTAGTATTTATTCATATTATTATTATTGGAGTTTCTTTTGACTCATATATTCTTCTTGAGTTGTCCACTTGGGATTGATATCTATCTGTGAAAAATAATTATTGGTCTGGCTGGCCTAGCTTTAGTGTTGGGCGCCATCACGATCGGATTTGGGTCGTGACATATAAATTTGGGCTTCGAATTCAAGTCCAAATTCAAACAAAAGGGAGAAAATCCTTTTATCTTGAACCCGCTACCTAATTCAAAACTCAATTTTTATTCATGAATTAATTTCCTATATTTCCTAATGTAACGTTAAGAAAGAGCGTTTGATTTTTAGCATTATTGGGCCTCAAATTAGCCCAAGATTTTAAATGCACGGCATTTTGGGACTTTGATAAATTTTGGTTCAGCTGGTATGTGTGATCTTTTTTATTGAAGTGATTGTCACACCTCCCTTTTTACTACCCCACTTTGGGAAATAAGCATATAAATACGCTTGTATTGTATACCCCGACGCTCAGATATCTGAAACGGATAAAATAACGTAAGGGAAGGAGTTTTTCCAATTAAAGGACAATCGGTTCGGGATTTATTGAGATTAATCAGAGTCGCCACTTGAGAAAGATAATGGTGTCCCAAGTCACCGGTTAATCCCGAATCCGAGGAATTTGACTCTTAAAAATGGCTGCGAAGCAAAGATCCGAATAAGGAACTCTGTTAACCCAGGAGAAGGTGTTAGGCACTCCCGGATTCTGTGGTTTTAGCACGGTCGTTCAATTGTCGTTCCCGACTCTTGTTTGACTCAATCACAGATTTTAACAACATATAGTGCTTTTTACATTAAGTATTTTTAGGGAATTTGCGGCATTGCGAAAACACGCCTCGAGTCATACCGCAACCAGTACGCCTATGACTTTCGGTGTATTTCAGCTTTGCCGAGATTTGGATTTGAGTCGCACCAAGTCCACACTCATTCAATGGAAGGTATATTAAAATCGTGCCCTAA
Organism: Nicotiana noctiflora; assembly: GCA_032618575.1. Lineage (NCBI taxonomy): Eukaryota > Viridiplantae > Streptophyta > Magnoliopsida > Solanales > Solanaceae > Nicotiana > Nicotiana noctiflora. The sequence continues at coordinate 88,615 of JASVEL010008298.1, read as the reverse complement.
AATAGTCTATTGGCTTTTAATTGTTTTGAGTAAGACTATGGAATTAGCTAGTAGTCTTCCCGAGTCTAGTTGTATTAAACCATTACTAAAGGGGGGCCCCGCTTGTTTAAAGTCAGGCGAGGCTCATCCCAATTTAATTTTAAAGTTCAATCCTAAGAAGTGTATATTATGTTCTCTATATGGTTTTTCCTTATTCGTATTTTAACAATAAGTATTCCAGGCCCGTCGATTTCTATTGCTTATTTGGGCCTGAACCTTCATACTTAATCATACGTGAATTCAACTCGCCCAGGCCTTTGAGGCCCAGGCTGCAATTGAACTTTGACTCCTTAGCTCATCAGCCACACAGCATAGTTCGGGCTCACGCCAAGTATAGAGCCCAAACCATGATAGAATGACATTATAAATAGCCAAATGAAAATACACGTTTTGGAACAGTAAGAAATCGATAAGCATCTTTATTTATAACCAGAGAAATCAATACATGAGATAGTAATTCTAAACTAATTGTCTTTCATACAGAATCAGCAGGCTATCACTACTATCAATCTATAACTAAGAGTTCATACTAATTTATTTAAATACTGGCTAAAGGGGTTTATTACCAATTCTAATAAGACGGTGCGATTATATAAAAGACTTGAAGAGCAATTAAGCTGATTTACTAGAAATTATCTAAAACTAAGTGATTAACTACACATGCATAATTACACTACTAATTTTACTACAACTTATACTTATCCAGTATTGTATACCCAGTTCTTTCCTTCTATAGCCTGCTACAGTCTTATTTCTTTGATTCTTAAAATTAAATTGACTATATGAGAAACAATTATACAGTCTAATGGCCCCATTGTTCTACTTCAGATACTCATGGATGAATGAATCAGATACTTATGCGTAATTATACTACTGATTTCCTTATGACTTATTTTATTACCAGATTATTAGCCCAATATTGGATGAATCACTGCTTGATCTAATGTTTCCAATTTTTAAGCTCATCTATGTTTAAATGACTCCTAATATATATGATTATGATTTACGAGTCCACTGTGAGTGAGTGATTACCAGTTTTGAAGCTATTATTAACTAACTTATGTTTTAGGAGTTTTTACCTAATTAAAGTAAGTGATATGCTACTTCTACGATTATACTACTACTACTACTAGCTATTACATATCTTGTGTTTGTTTTTCTACTACTAGACTACTACAATGAAATAAACTATAAACTTAAAACTAACACATTAAACTACACTACACAGCAGCATATAGTCGAATCCAGGGGCTTCATTTATATTTCAACAAACCAGCATTACAGCTTCAAATGAAAGGATAGTGTACCTGAATCAAAGTAGAGAAAACCGATGAGTTCTAGGGGGAAAACAAGTAATCAGCCAGGACTTAGCAACAATGCAACAGTGAATTGGGATGCCAAATGAATCAAACAACACAGCAATCAGCAAGCAAGAAACCCAGCATAATTCAAATAGAAATCCAAACCAAATTCGAGCAAAGAACTTCGAAACCAGAAGAAATCAACAAGTTTCTACTCGAAAAAATCCCAGAAATCCTACTGTTTTCTTGCTATATTTTAACTCTGAAGCTTTTATATTCCAAAAAAAAAAGTCTAAATGAATTTCAGATCAAAATTCGAACCCCCCTCTCAGCCCCTTTTAGGATGTATTTATAGTTGGGCAAAGGGCTGAAACTTGGGGAGAAAGTTTGGGATTAAATCCCACTTCTCCCCCTCTTAAAATTACCCAATGCACACTTTAGTCCCTAATTCTGTTACCAGAAACCCTTCCAGCATGTGCTGGAAGGTTCCAAAGATTCCTTTTATGGGGTTTTTACTAATGTAGCCCTAAGGGATAAAGATTTTTACAAATTTCCCATTTTAGGGAGACCATTATACCCTTAAATCTATGCAAAATTGCAGAAATCAGGGGTACAAATGACTCCCTTACCCTATTAGGTTCTAAACTATTTACCAAAATACTATTTCAAGTTTCCTATATGCCCTCAAGGTCACTGCTAATTTACCTGACTGTCTAGGTTAAATTTCAGCTCCTTTGGAACTTATTTAACTAATGGCCAGCCCTTGCATTGGTATTTAAGGGCTGGCCAATCCTACTATTAAGAACTATTTCAATTCTAGCCTCTTTTAATTAGTTCCAGTTAACTAAGACCAATTTATTTAAATTTTAAACTAATTGCAGGACTAGCCTGCTTTATTATTATATATGACTATTTAAAAACTAGACAGTCTCAAGTTGAGACTTAGCTTGGGTACTTAAACCCAATTACTGAACAGTTGGGCCTAAAACCTTTGCAGGCTTGGCCACTTTAATGTTCAGGGCTCAAAAGATGAGCCTGGGCAAGTCTGCATTTGCATATCTAGCCATTGTGCACAACCAGCCCCTCTTTTAAAGTGGATTGTGTGTTAGGGCCTTATAGAGTTGGTCAACATTTCGCAAGGTTGACCACTCTTAGGCCAATTATTGCTTAATAACCTGTTTTTGTTCATTTAAGGCTAATTAAACTAATTGCAGGACTAACCTGCTTAATTGAGCTATTTAACTAATGGCCAGTCTCAAGTTGAGACTTAGCCTGGGCAAATGAAGCCCAGTTACTAAACATAGGCTGGACTAAGGTCTTTGCAAACCTAGCCACCTAAGGTTCAGGGCTCAAACAGCGCCTAGGCAAGTCTGCCTTTGCAGACTTAGCTAGTTATTACACAACTAACCAACTTTGAGTGTTGGTCAGTGTGAGAGACCTAACAGAGTAGGTCAATTGCAAAATTGACCACCCTGATCACTTATATAACTTGTGACCTATTTTTGTGATTTTCAGTTTTAACTTATTTCAAAACTAACCATTTTATGAAGCTTAACACTAACAGCTATAACCAATTCCCCTAAAGTATGATATGCACTAACAGTGTTCACTAACATAAAATCATTATAAACATAGCCATTTCAACAGATAATTGCACATATAGCCAAATGAAATCAAATATTGTTCATTGATCAATTAAAACTCAGAAGAGGAGTTTGATAATGTTTGAATCTTAACTAATCAACTTACATAACTCAAATTCATGTAGCAAAAATGTCGACTAACATCAATCAGGCTTAGTCATAATCAATTCATGTCAAATGAGACACTGAGAGATTCGAGACACTTAGGGTTCATGGGCATAGACACATAGAAACTAAATCCCACAAAACAAGAGATAAAACATGGTTCATTTTAGACATAAAGACAATGGAGTTCAACATGAGATAGATAATATGAAGATAAGGAGTAGAAAAATCATGGAGAGACAGTGGAGAAAGATCTCTAAATCTATCATTCCAAGTAACATAAAGGAAGGCAGAATTAGATTAGCATGCTTATGTTAGCAGATTAAAAGCACACAAAAGGTGATATAAACCAATCATTAAAGAAAAGCCTTGGTTTTAATTATGAAATGAAGAGAAACAGTGAGATTAGGGAAGTAGACAAAGGTAAATCAAAATAACTTAATGAAGGGGAGTAGGGAGCAAAACGACTAATCCTAGCTCTAAAACTAAGCATGCAAAGAGACAGAATAGAAGAACATCCAAACTATTGAAAGCTATCAAAAGATATCCTAATATAAAGACGGCACAGAATGAGAGTCAAGAAGCTAAACTAGTACTAGAACTAGACATGCAAAACAACAGAAGGAATATCAAGATCCAACAAGATGAGGAATCTTACTAGTAACAGAAGAAGAAAAAGATAACTAAACTAAACATGTGAAGAATCATGAAGAAAGGAAAAGTCATGCTGTTGGAGACTAATTGATCAAAAATCACAATAAAGATAAAACAACACAAGATAAAAGATAGACCTTTTGATTTGCAGTAGACAGAACAGAAGAGCAATCAAGACGAAAAGGAAAAGAGTAATCAAAACAAGACAAATAATACGGAAAAAGACAAACAAGGTGAGACCCTAGTACTAAACTGGTCTTTCAAATCAAAGGAACCAAGCAGAACGTAGAGATGAACATAAAATCCTATTATTAATAGACGAAGCACAAAACATTTCGAATCTAGAGAATAGAGAAATTAAACAGAAACAAACAAGATAGACAAAATAAAGCACAAAAAGAATGGGGTACTTAGCTTGCAGGGCCGGTCCCCTGAGATTCCTATTCCCCTTTTCTTATTCTCTCTCAGACCCCTTCAGACCCTTTTCCTTGTTTCTTTTTCCTTATTCCGCTTTTTTTTTTTCATTTTTCTTTTCTGGTTTTTCTTTTAGGCTCAAAGACGAAGCATTTTGGGGTTTTTGAGTTTATGGGGGTGTTTGGGTAGGGTAAAGGTAAGATCTTTGAATAAGGTTGAAGTTTGAAGTCGCCGGAGTTAGGTTTCCGACGACACTTTTTTGGATATTCGAGAAGCTCCGGGGATATTCGAAGGAGGCGAGTGGTGTGGTTGTGTAGATCAGACCAAGACGGTCTTTTTGGCGTTGGTTTGGAGGTGAGATTCATTCTTTGGTGGTCACCGGTGGTGAGTTCCGGTGACCGGGACTTGAAGAACAGGAAGGGTTTCAAGGTTATTCTTGTGTTAAAAAGAAGAAGAAGAAAGAAGAGGGTAAAGGAGATGAAGGGGGGTGTCCGGATACCACCGTGGAGGGTGGTGGCCTCCATGGCCGGCTAGAGTTGCAGACGGGGTAAGGGAGAAGACGAAGGTGATGAGGAGAGAATGGAGGCGGCTTCGTTAGGGTTAAATCGAAAAAATGGCCCAAAATTCAGACAAAAGCCTTATATAGGCCGAGTATCTTAGGTAATCCAGACCGTTCGTTTGATGGAGATCAACGGTCCTCAGCGACGTTACTAAAACGACGTCGTGTCGTTACTTATGAGACCAAAACCAAGACCCTTAGATCAATCTAAACGGACGGCCCAGATTCGATCTCGCAATTTAAAATTAAACCAATAACTTCGCTATTATCTCAACCGTTGGTTAACACAATTGAACGGCCGAGATTTTTGCTAATTAAGAGGCTTATGGGCCGGATCGTTTGGGCTCTATACATTGGGCCAGCTCACTTCAAATTAAATCAACCCACCTTATTGTACCACTTGTATTTTTTTGTATTTTTTCTGATTTTAATATTTTTTATGTATTTTCCTTTATATTTTTTCTTTTCTTTTTATGGAATATTATAAAAATCTAATTTCCTATTTAACCTAATTATTTAGTTTTTTTTTTGCAATTTTTTTACTATTTTTCCTAATTTCTGCTATTTAAACTATTTTTTGCTAATTTCCTTCTTAAAACTAATAACATTAAACAAAGTAATTACCTAGCCTAATTTTTTTATTTTTCTCTAATTTCTATTTATTCAAACACATAAAGTGTAGCTAATTTCAACCAAAGCAAGTAATTGCACTCAAAAATATATTTATTTTAATTTTGGAATTATTTGCCCGGTGCAAAAATCATGTGTTCACAGTGATGAGACAGACTATTAAGACAAATATTAACAAACTTGACCTCAATCGAAGTGGAGAAGGTTTGAAATTCGTTCAAGCAGACAAATGCAGCAAATAAAAGGAGTGTATCGACTGCTAATTGGACATTCATCAACACAAATTAAAATTGACAGATTTAAATCTAATGAGCTTACTTCTTCATTTTACTTTTAATTACTAGCACATGAACAAAATTGTGAATCAATATGTTAAAGCAAGAAACTAATGTGTTATTAAACTCTATTCTAAATGAACTATACTATTTCATTGATTGCCTTTCAATTAACACCAAACTGCTCAAATGAAATCCTTGGGATCATATGACCATTGTAAACTCATGATCCCAAGGACCACTTCTTGTTAAGCCAACACTGTTTCACAATAGAGAAATACCATAATACCTTTAAATTCATCTAATTACAATTATTTTTTGAATATAATCTGTATACTCAACTTAACCGAATATTCCTAAAAATAACGTACAAAGGCATTAAAGGTCAATTTAACAAAACTTCACATATAACCAACTACCACTAATAAACACCCTACTTTTGACTATAAATTTATGAACTACACAAATATCAAAATCAAATCAACTGAGACAGTTTAATTAGCTCAAAAGTCTGTCCAGCTTATATAAATTATATTATATTAGCTGACCTTCATACTACTAAAAATACGAGTTCATTGTTGTTTGAAACTATTTTAATTTAACTACAACTAACAAAGCTAAAACAGACAGAAACACTAAATATTATCCTATGAAATGTGGCCTCCATTTATTCATGTTTTCAATAGCACTAATACATCAACAAAGCTCGAAATGTGTACCTGTGGATCAGAATTTAACGGGAGAAGAATAAGTTAGCACAGCAGCAGCAGATTCAACAGCAAATGAAACCAGCAACTCAGGAAAATTTCAAAACCCAGTTGATTAACCACAAAACTGTTCGAACACACTCAAATGCAATCAAAGTTTGATCTAGGACATACAACACTTTTTTAGCAATCAAAATGACCAAAAACTCACTCCAAATAAACACTAACAATTTCGGAGATTTTGAATAGCTAAGTATTGAACAGAAACAGAGCAATTGAACTATTTTTTATTTTAAAATCAATGTAATAGTGACATTTTCTGGAATTTTCTACTGATTTTTATTATTTTTGGATTTTTCAAGGGTTGAAATTCAAAATCAAATTTGAAATTAAAGAGGAATGTTTAGGGGGGGGGGGGAATTGGAGGATAGAAACTTGTAAAACAAGTAAGGGTCATGCCCTTTTATAGGCAAAGATGAGGTGCAAGTTCAGATATTCAATTTACCCTTTAGTCCCTATTTTATTTACCATTTAATCTCCTTATTTTATGACTTATTGTCCAAGTTATGCAATTATTTTCAGAATTTCTCATCTTAAAACCCTTTCTAGAATGTTCTAGGCATTTCTAGCTTAGTTTTCAACCCTTAAAATGCCTAGTTTACCCTCAATTGGGTTCTGAAATTACTAAACTTAATAGATTAGGCCATTTCTATTGCCTAAACTAGCCTTTAACTATGCTGAAATTACTAACCATCCTGGCCTTATTGACTGACCCTAGTTAAACAACCAATCAGTAAATTAATCAACTAACCCTAGGTTCAAACTCAAAACCTACCCCCGAATTAACTCTGAATTACCAATTATCATCACTAATCAAAACAATTAATCAAACAACCGTATGCAATCAAATTGAAACTGCCTTAATCAATTAAAGAACAACTTAAATCTATTAGTGAACTACTCTTAACAATTAAATCAAAGTGAAATAATTAATTAAAAAGAGAATTAACTTTTCAACATAGATTTCTATTTATTAATTTTAAGAAACTGATCATAAAATTGTAAACTAAAATAGACAATGAACATGATTCATCCGAACCTAACAATTAACATAACTTTGACCAACAATCCAAATTAAAACACCTTCAGTTATTAAACCTAGCTATCTAGCACTAACACAAAGCAGACATGGAAGGAAAAAAGAAAAAAAGAAGAAAATAACTACGAAATTTACTGAACTCACATCGAGACTCTGGATAATTATTATTTCCAAATTTGTCTAATTTTGACGACGTTTTGGCTCTAATGACGAGCAATTCCTCCCGGGGAAGAGAAGGGGATCACATGATATTTATTTGGAATGGTTTAAAGAAATTAGGGTTTTGGCTGAAAAACTTCAAATTAATATTTGAGAAATTCCGTCCATATTCGAGGGTCAGGGCCTTGGGGGTTTGATAGGGGGATGGGGGGTCATGGTGGTCCTGTGATGTTATTTTGGGGGCATTTGGGAAAGGTGGTGCCTTGGTAAGAAAAACGTCAAATGAATATTCGACGGGTTCTAGGCTTGTTCGAGGGAAAACTTTTGCAGATTTGGAATAAGGGGGACGAGGGGAAGCTATGGTGTAATTTTTAGGGCCATCGGAGTGACCGGCGTTCGCCGACGGTGGCTAGGGAAAGGTTGTTTGAGCTAGACTAGTGGGTTTTGAGGGAAACTGAGCTCATATTCGACAAGAGGGTGACGATGTGTTTGAGTGGTGAAAATTTGAGAGTTGTTGGAGGAGGGCCGCCGCCGTGGGCAATTTCTGGCGGCGGTAGGCGGTGGTGTTACGCAGAGCTAATTACGGGGTGATTTGGGATGATGATTGGAGGGTGGGGGATTATCCGACATTTAAGTAGTAAATAACCTAGTCAATTACGGATCATTAGATCAAAAGATCAACGGTCTAGATGTGTTTAGCACTAAACGATGTCGTTTGGTATTAAGGAGGGGCAGGCCGGGTTGATAGGGTGTGGGCCTGGTCTGGGATGGGGAAAAGATTGAGCCAAATTAATTAAAATGGCCCAAATCCAGGTTTTTTAATAGGCAACCTTTTTTATTTTACTTATTTTGTATTTCATTTTGTATTTATTTTTGGTATATTTTCAGATTTTTGTTAAAAATACAAGAATTAATATGACACCTAATTTATTGTCAAAACTAAGATAATTACTTCCTACAAAATTGATTAAATCCTATTAAAAATTAAACTCAACAATTAACAATTAAAAATGCGAAAAATGGACTATTTTTATTTTTTTCTTTACATTTTGTTCTAAAACCAAGTAACATCTAATTAATACTAAAATATAAAATTAAATCTCTAAATGCAAGTGCATATTTTTGTATTTTCATATGAATAAAAATGCAACCAATTAACACAAAATTTAACAATATTCACAAAAATTATAAAATAATAAAGAAATCATTTTATGTGAAATTATGGAAATAATTTGCTTAGGGCAAAAATCACGTGCTCACAGCTTTCCCGTTTTGCCGGAAAACACGAAGAGTTTTCATGCAAACACAAGTGAGCGGAAATGAGCGATTTTTGCCCGTTCGCATATTTCGTATGAAGCATTTTGAAAGATTTGACCGCACCTTGCTTCAGAGGTTGCCTATGTATCTTGGGCTAAACAGGAATTAGGTCAGTGTAGTTCGGGAGCGTCTGGTAGCTAGGAATACCAGGAGCTGTGATTTCACTGTTGTTGCTGCTGTTACTGCTCGCTGACCTCCTTATTATACCGTGTTAAAATAAAAAGAAGCTAGCCTAAGCTATGATATATGAATTACAAAATCCTATCTATGTTTTCAAACTTGGTCTTGTGTTGCCTTGAACTTGTATCTTGTATGCTTCCGACGGGATTCTTGGTGATCTATGAATTACAAGTTACCTCACACACACCGTCCAGGTTGCGGGTTCATAATAATTACACATGTAACCATCTTATAGATGCATCTTATGTGGTATACATGGCAGGTGAATGGACCTTTATTCACCTTTGATATTTCCAGCATTCATGGGATTCAATCCCAATTTTAATTAGTCTATTAATTAATGAACACAAGCAATGTAAGAGAATTCGTAAAGAACTTTCTAGTTCTTTAATATTTACCAATGTCAATTCTCTTTTATTTTTGCACACCATACATGAATTAACATGGCTAAACCAATTATGTCAACTAGATAAATTATCAATATTGATAAACTTCAGGTTTACACCATGATGTGTGCAATTATGAATAAACTCCAAGATTATTATGATATGAAATTTTTTATCAATAAATATCCACTTCATTGTGGTATTCTATTATTTATGTAGTACAAATTGAAGAATAAAGCGGGTAGCTTTGCACATACATATTACCCCCATTACAAGTTATAGTAATGGAAGATATTAAATCTTTCCTTTATTTATAGTCTCAATATAATCAACCGATTTCGCGTATACTTTGGAAACTGAATAAGTTTCTTTGAGACTTACTACAACACAATACCACATTGGTAATTAATTATGTTTCTCCAAAATAGTATAATCGGCTCTTGCAGAGTTTTTAATTAATTTTGTACAACCACATATTCATCAATATCCATATGGTGAATATCTCTTTTAAAGAGAAAGTTATACCATTATGGTTATGGTCAAAATTATATGCAAGATCTGTTACTTGCATTACCGTTAACATTTAATAATGACAATGATAAAATATTTTGGCGTATAATAGGTACGTGACAAATGACCATTCATGCCATTATAATGATATTATTTTCTTATATCATCTCAAACCTCCTTTTAGAGGTGAGTGCGGTATATTCACTACCACTAGCACATTCATATTCTTTGAAGAATGAATATGTATTCATAAATCAGATTTTGTCACATTCACATCATGAATGGACCATAATCATCTATATGTGCTTTACAAATTCTCATGTCAAATCGATGACAAATATTTTTCACAGAATGAAAGATTATTTTGAGAATCCTTATTATTCTCATTACCACAGATGATGTCGATTATAATTTCGTCTATTGCCACGTTCACATCCATTGATACCTTCATGGTAATAATTTATCTTCTTTCAGACTTATCACCTACCGCTATCACATTCTATTAAAGAAATGAGAATGGAGCAAATTCAATGGGACGGATTCAATAGTTTGCCCACAATCATACATGAATTTGATCATGGCAAGGCATCAAAATTTTACCAATTCAGATGGGTGTAATTTCTTACAAACTCCATTAGAGTTATAATCAAATTTTGTTGTCTTTGCTTGTATATAAAATCAAATTATAGAATTTCAAGAATTTAAAAGAGAAAAACAAAGTAAAATACTTACCTTAAATCAAAAATTTAATCATGAAGGAATTTCATGAAATAATTAACAATCATTATGATCAATGCCGAAGCTTTTGCTCAATTGGTTAGAGTCTCGTGCTAATAACATATTATGAAACAATAAACGAACAAGAACAATATTGTAGAGAAAGAGAGCGAGGAAATTCTTATTGAATTTTGGGATGAATTACAATGAAATATATTTGGCTAAAAAGTTAATCATTACTTTATAAGCTAGAGAAAATCAAAAAGTTAGAAAGGGGTAAATCGTAATAAAATATAATAAATCTAAATATAAGATCACCGTGATTATGATGTCAAGATATTAAAATGAAGAACTTTGAGAGTAATTGCTTATAACAGTTTGAGAGAAGAGATAGAGAGAAAGTAAGAGAGTTATATTATTAGATAATAACATATCCTTATTACAATAGGGAAGCCTTCCTTTATATAGAGGAAAATAAAGGGGGGGGACCCCTTTATAAAAACAGCAAACCGTTGAGGTATGGTCGGCGTCCTTTTAATGGGGATGCCTAAGCATGAACAATGTCGCTCGCATCCTTACGTCCCAACTATGCCCTCATTCTAAAGGGCGTATGAGAGGGGACGTACCCTATCACTTGTAATCGTGAGGAGGACTATGTCCGACCCCGTATAGTGTCACGACCCGAATTCCCAAACTTTTTCGTGATGGTACCTCTCGTGAAGACAAGGCCAGCCAACTAACCCAAATTGCCTTTTTAACCTTAAACATGTCAAATAGAAAATACAACTTAAATGGTGTTGATTAACAATATATATACAACCTAACTCAGCCCGACCGAGGTGTTACAAGGCACGGGCATCTGTGATGACCAGGCCCATCGTCACGTACATTATCGCCCTGTTTTTCCTATTGTATGTTTGATCATGACTAGATATATGTATTTGGTAAATTTGAGCCAATTCGGATCAAGTTTGGTAGGAAATGGGGTAAATAGTTTCTTTGATGAAGGAATAGTTTAGAAAAGTCAACCGGACATTGACTTGTGAGTTAGAAGGCTCAGAATTAAATCCTGAGGGTTCACTTAACTTTAGGGGTTGATTTGTGACTTAGAAGAGCAATCGGAATTAAATTTGGAGGTCCGGTGTAGAAATAGGCTTGAATTGGCGAAACTGAAATCTTGGCGAATTCTGGTTGATAGATGAGATTTTTTATCTGGGAGCCAGAATGGAATTCCAACAGTTGCAGTAGCTTCGTTAGGTGATTTTGGATATGTCAGCAAATTTTCAGGTCATTCGGACATCATTTGGACGGGTTCTTGATTGGATGTGATTCGGAAGTTTTAAGAAAATTTAGAATTTGATTTGATGATAAATGAGGATTTTGATGTTAATGGTAGCGATTTTATGATTCGAGCAAGTTTGAACAATGTATTAACTCATGTCTGTGCTTTTGGTTGAGGTCCTAGGGGCCTCAGGGTGATTTCGAATGATTAAACAGGGAGAATTTGAATTATTATTTGAATTGAGAGTTCTGCTTCTGTTGTTTCCCCATCTGCGGAAAAATGACCGCAGAAGTGGTTCCGCTGATGTAGTTGGCTAGCCGCAAAAGCGGTCCAAGAGGGGGCCGGGGGAATTTCGCAGAAGTGAATTTTTGACAGTGTAGGCGGGGCCGTAAAAGCGAACATATGATTGTCGAAGCGGTCTGGGGAGGCCGCCTATGCAGAATTTTTAATCGCAGAAGTGATCCCCGAGATTTTTAAGTGGGACCGCAGACGCGGTCCATTTTGTGCAAAAGCAATACCACAGGTGCGGTCGGTGGACCGTGGAAGCGAAAATGCCTGAGCGTTTAATGAAGTCAATGTATTCAAATTTCAGAAGTGTAAAATCATTTGAGGCTTCGAACAAAAAGGGATTTTGGGCGATTTTGAAGAGGAATTCATGGAGCATCATCAAGTTAGGACTCTTGGACTTGATATATGTCATTATGTTGATAAAACATTGGTTTAATATCTAAAAAATGGAGGAATTAAGGTGTAAAAATAGAGGATTTTGCTTGAAGCCTAAGAAATAGAAAATTGATGATTTAAATGTGCAAATGAACTCCGATTTTGATAAATTTTGCATGTATGGACTCGTGGCTAGACTAGAATTCTGAAAATGTGAGTATCATAATTTATTGAGAAGCGGGCTCGAGGCTCGGGTTTTGCTAGTTTCGAGATTTTTCATATATTTATATTATTATCGATTGGGTGTTGTTCCATTAGCCTATTATGATATATTTGTACTAATTTTTGGCTAGTTTCTACGTGCGTGGAGGCCGGTTTGAGGAGCTAAGGCATTAAGGGCTAGCGTTTTGCCGGTTTGAGGTGGGTAATACTTGTAAATGATGTCCTGAGGGTTGTAAACCCCGGACTTGCACATCATAGTGCTGTATTGAGGTGACTTGCATGCCGGATAACAGGCGTGGGGTAGAGCACCATTGGAAATTGTGACTTGATTTGTCCCGCTCAATAAATAATACTACCTATTTGCTTGAAATTAAATTTACACCCTAATAAAGATATTAATTATCATGAATTGGACTGATTATCATGTTTTGGGCTTCGGGCCAAATATTTGAATCCCTCAGGTATTGGTATCACTGTCTTGGCAATACTGTGCATAATTTCATCTCAGTCTAAGGTTTTAAAATGGTATTTTACTACTCACCATTTTTATAAGATTTTTAAAAACTTAAACGAAGCTTTGATGACATTTTAGCTATGAGTTGTTATGATACTGTTGCCCAAGGGGCTTATATGCATTCATGACTATGCATAGATCGGGTTGCATGCCGCAGCAGGAGTGATATTGATATTGCGTTTGGGCTATAGGAGCCCCTTCGGAGTCTGACTCCCCACAGTGAGTGCGGGCGCCTTTGCATGGATCTGGCTGTACGCCACAACGTTTTGTGCATTGCATTGCATACATATATTGGCTTTACCGGTACTTCGTGACATGACATTTAGCACTCATACATTACTGGCATATATGTGTTATCTACCTTATTGACCAGATATCCTGGTGGAAATTGCTAAGGAGTGCTGAGCCCAAGGGGCTGATTTGAGTGCAGACATGCACTATTTGAGGTTGTACCCAGGTATTGAACTGTTAAAAATGAAAGAAGGAAATGTTAAAAAGAGATTTCAAAATAATCTACTCATATATGTTGAAAAGGAATATCATGAAAGTGTTCTTTAGTTTAAAAGATGATTATGTATTTTATAGCATGATATAGTGCTTTGTGTGGTTTCTTTTTTCTCAGCATTATTTACTTTTATTACAGCTGAGTTGGAAGTACTCACTCGACTCCCTGCACTATGTGTGCAGATTCAGGTACTTGGAGATTTAGTTGAGCTTGATGCTGGTCTAGACCAAATTGGGATCATCGAGGTAGCTGCCTGGCGTCCGCAGGACCCGACATTTCCCCTTGCTACCCTATTATATTTTTGTTTATTCCATGTACTCTTAGACTTGTAGAGTTATTTACAGTTTTGACTGATGTTCTGATAGAGGATTTGGCTCGTGACCCCAGATCTTTGGGAAGTTATGTGGTTTTCGTGAGATTTCAGGATATTGCTATAGCTATCATCTTATTATTATTATTTTTCTTCACTGTTAATGACATAAAAAAATGATTTTGAGCTCCAAGCTCGGGTTGAGAGTGTATTTGGTTGGCTTGCCTAGCCGTTGGTTTGGGCGCCATCACGATCGGGTTTGGGGTCTTGACAAGTTAGTATTAGAGCCTAGGTTACTAGGCCTTATGAGTCTTGGGCCAGTTAGTAGTGTCTCGCGGATAGGTACGGAGACGTTTGTATTTATCCTCGGGAGGCTGCAGACCTTTTAGGAAATATTTCACATTCTTGGAATTCTTATCGTGCGTACTTGATTCAGCTTGAGATATAATTCTTGAAATTCCTTCTACACGTCTGTATGCGCACTTGAGTGCTTGGTATTATATTTGCCTTGATGGCTTGTGATTTCCCGATCGAGGGGCGAGATATAACCTCCATGAGTTCATGTTGGGCTAGTCGGGAGGACTTGAGGTCGGATCTTTGCCTATGGCTTGAGCACTGAGGTGCTATTTTTGTGAGCTGGTATTATGAATTTATATAATCGGTATTGTCTCTAATTGTGGAAATGGCAGCTTGATAATGGATGAGTTGTTAGATGTTTGACTCTTATTATGATCCGTTGTGTAGACCCGAGCTATTGGTGTGGTGAATATTTATCATATCTCCTAGTTGGAAGGTAAAGTGCCTTACGTGTAGTAGAATGAGTTCCGACTCAGGAAGACTAAAGTGATTGTGCTATGTGTATCTTGGTGGAAGGTACTGTACTGAAATGCTAAATTGAGGCGAATCAGGTGGGTTATCTCTTGCGGAGTTCCTTAGGTGGATTGATTCTTATGTGTAATTGAAAAGTATTTGATATGTATTATGGTTCGGGCAGGTGCAACACATGTCCATGTATCAATTTTGATAATACAATTTGTGTAGTGTTGAGATTAATGTGGTCGATATACATTGTGATGTCTTTTCGAGTTGTGGACGTATTGTTAGGATGGTTTTGGTGATTCTCTAGCAGGTGGATAGGCCAAATTACAAAGGAAACTCTGTCAAAATTTTTGAAAAATTTGGGACTTAGAAAATATTTTGTCACCTAAATAGTGGGCTTAACTGTTGTGTGTGAATGAATGCAAGAATTGCATAAGAGTTAAGATTTCTGATGATTCGAGTCTCCACCAAAGCTTGTAAATGACTCGAATTTAATCTCACTATAACATTGTGGCATCATTAAATGAGAAGTGCTATGAGATGTTAAGAGTGTGTTGATGTATGGCTTCGGGCTAAGTTGAGGAGGTTGCTATTGACTAGCTGATTGCACTGTTGTGTGCCATGTTGATTCTGTCCCTAAATATGTCGGAAAATTTTGGTAAAGGTTATATGGTGTGTCATAGATGTGAGAAAATATTAGGATGTTTTGAGTTTCTGTTGATAAAGAAGGCTAAGTGTATAGAAAAGAAAGATAGCTATTTGTATCTGTATGAAATCATGTTCTGCGGTTTCAGAGTTCTAACAAGGCACAAGCGGTTCTATTCAATAAGATAGTTGAATTACAACTGAATAAGGGTGAATAACTCTCGAGAATGGTTTTGCGGTGTTCAAGATTTTGCATGTAACAGTCAGGTGTCTTAAGATCAGGTGTGTGGCTAAAGACTGTGGTTTCGTTAGAAGAGATCAAGACTTGTGGTATGTTATGTTAATTATGAGATTCTATGTATCCGTATTGGAAGGTAATGATAACGAATTCAGAATCGCAGGAAGTTCTTCAAAAAAAAGTATTGTAGAATGTGGTACTTCTGGGAAACATCTGAGGGAGTATTCAATGGCCTATGAGTCTTAAACCGTGTTGTTTATGTACGAGTCTCGTGGAGTAACCTGAGTTGAGGTATTGTGGTGCTACAGTAAATAAGAATATTAAATTAAAGATGAATCAGAAAGGAAATTGGGATAAACTGAATAGCTTGATAATAAACCAAACGGTATGATAAGGATACGATTAATTCCTGGTATGTGCTCGAAGTAATTAGGCTTGCAGGTATTGTGCAACAAAGCTCATGAGTGCTGGCAATTACGTAGTGATGTGGGTAGAAAGATTCAGTCCTGGCAGCTTAGCTTGTACAATGGAATTGGGAGAAAGAGTTCTTGATGTATTTTACCGTGGTCTGAAAATGAGTATATTTTCTGTTGGTAAGCGAAGTTTGGAATGTGTAATGATTTTTCTTCTATATAGGATCATGAAAGTTCATGACTAGTAGAGTGCATCGATGTTTGCGGTGCAGGAGAGGGATAGAAGCTCCCATGATAACTTAGTATGGCATAGTATATGCGGTGTGTTATGGAAAGTTGATATGATATTGGCGTGTTCAAGGTTTTGATTCAGTTCATAATATAATGGTAAGTCATTATAATTCTGGAGCAGCACGATCAGCTGTAGATAATTTAAGAATCAAACTTTTTGGTGATTAAGGAAAATGGTACTTCTATTATAGTGATTTGACGAGGTATATGCTAAAATTGCAAGGTAATGTAAATCGATAATATCCGGTGATATTGTGGTATTCTCTTATTGGATCGACTGTGATGATTGAGTTGTTGATGGCATAGGGAAATTTTTGAATGTCTTTCATGGTATGAATGGATGTTTGATGTGTATTATGTACTCGTACTGTGGAAGGTGGAATCAGGCATAGTGATTCATGTATTAGATACGTGTTGGAGACTAAAAGTTCTCATGATCCACCTATGCATTGGTTATATGTCATGTGTCTCGGCACCATTTAGCAGTTATTGGAAATTGGAAGCCCTAGTGGATCTTTCTTTGCTTGATATGTTAGAGTTGGGTTATGATAATAGATTGCAGACTGGTTGTCCCAATGTCAGGTTATCTAGACTAATATAATATGGACTATGTCGGAAAATGCCACATATTGCGTAGCAGAGTGAATTAGATTATGTTCTAGTAGGGTAGTTGTATCCCCAGGACCAGCGAACGGCTGGCAGGTATTTCTTTGTTAATTGGGCCTTCGTGGCGGATGTCAGTTCAGAGGTTTCTACCATTGATTTAGTTTCGGTATTGAGGGACTTTTCGGATGCGTTTCGTGTGGCCGAGCATCTGACTATATAAGTTATTGTAATGAGCAAAATTGACTTTTCGTGCATTTCCTTTTTGTGAAGTATATATGTGAGGATCGGGTGGCATGCCACCACGGTTATGGTATTTGGAGCGGGTGGCACGCCGCCACGGGTATGTTATCTGGATCGGGTTGCACGATGCAACATTGTGATGTGAAAATAGACTTAGTTATATGTTACCTTGTATGCATTACTTCCTGGCTTCTGAGGAATAGTCCATATTGGGTATTGCTCGGTGAATAGCGCATCGGTTGTGTCCTTTCAGGATTCGATAGTGTATATTAATTGTATCACCATGGGTGTGATTGATTGCTTGAGTTTAGACCTAAATATGTGCATGGCTGACCGTTTTGAGCATGGTGACTTGAGGTGCTTCATGGGTAATGGTGTTTGGACAGAATCATGAGTTGTGGCAAGGCCACGTGATGTTATGACCTTTTGATGAGGATTCAGTTACCCAATTTCTATGTTGTGAGATGAGATATCAGTTTGGTGTTGTGATGGCACGGAGGAATTGGAATTATAGCACTTTTATTTGAGTCAGTTGTCATGATTTGAGTGTGTTCAGATCTTTTCTTATTGGAGCATGTGTTGTGCTCGTCATGGCTTAGGCCGGTGTTGAGGTGTCATATCACCAGAGTGGTGTGTTATAGTCGAGATGATTGTTAGAACCCTTGATGAGTGCGAGTATATGTGATTTCAGCTGGTTTGAAAGGTAATATCGAGGTTTGGTTCCGAAATCTATTGTGGTATCAGTTAAAAAGGGAAATGGATTCATGAATGGTTGACCTGGGAGATGGATTCGGTATATCGCGTGTTTCAATTGCCGTGGGCAGTATATGAAGGTGTTGGAATAAGACTTTAGCTAATGAAAAAGGTTTCTCTATTAGTATTCGGTTATTGTGGCCAATTGATGTGGATAGATGTCATCATCTCGAGTGTTTGGGTTGTGTAGCATATCATATGGTCCCACCTGGAGTGGCAAGTATGGGTTATTACAGTTGGTTCGGGTTTATTATGAGTATAGAAGTGGGGTTCAGATTTGGTATATGATTTCGGAAAGTGCAATATGGTCTATGGTTCAGATGGACTGTGAAATTCCAGTTATATTGTGTTATCGGACTTATATTAGATATGGTGAAGTGGGATCACCCCGAGTATATGCTTGGTAAGGTCATGCGGCCATTGGGTTGCTTCTAGTTCATCTATGGGTACGCTCGAGGACGAGCGTTCGCTTAAGTTGGGGAGAATATGATGACCCTGCCCGTCGTCACGTAAGTTACCGCCCTATTTTCCCCGTTATATGTTTGCTCATGACTCAATATATGTATTTGGTGAATTTGAGCCAACTCAGATCAAGTTTGGTAGGAAATGGGGTAAACAGTTTCTTTGATGATGGAATTGTTCGGAAAAGTCAACCGGACATTGACTTGTGAGTTAGAGAGCTCGGAATCAAATTCTGAGGGTTCGGTTAGCTTCGAGGGTTGATTTGTGACTTAGAAGAGCAATTAGAATTCAATTTGGAGGTCCGGTGTAGAAATAGGCTTGAATTGGCGAAATTGGAATTTTGGCGAATTCAGATTGATAGATGAGATTTTTGATCCGGGAGTCAGAATGGAATTCCGACAGTTGCAGTAGCTTCATTAGGTAATTTTGGACATGTCTGTAAATTTTCAAGTCATTCGAACATCATTTGGACGGGTTCTTGATTTGATGTGAAATTCGGAAGTTTTAAGAAAACTTAGACTTTGATTTGATGATAAATAAGAATTTTGATGTTAACAGTAGCGTTTTTATGATTCGAGCAAGTTTGAATAATATATTAGATCATGTATGTGCTTTTGGTTGAGGTCCTGGGGGCCTCGGGGTAATTTTGGATGGTTAAACGGGGAGAATTTGAATTATTGCTTGAATTGAGAGTTCTGCTTCTGTTGTTTCCGCATCTGCAGAAAAAGGACCACAGAAGCGGTTCCGTAGATGTAGTTAGCTAGCCGCAAAAGCAGTCCAAATGGGGGCATGGGAATTCTGCATAAGCGGTTTTTTAACCACGTATGCGGGGCCGCAAAAGCGGTCTGGGAGGCCGCCTATGAAAAGTTTCGATCGCAGAAGCCATCCCCGAGATTTTTAAGTGGGACCGCAGAAGTGATCCATTTTGTGCAGAAGCGATACCGCAGGTGCAATTAGTGGACCGCGGAAGCGAAAACGCCTGAGGGTTTAATGAAGTCAGTGTATTCAAATTTCAGAAGTGTAAAATCATTTGGGGCTTCAAACAAAAAGGGATTCTGGGTGATTTTGAAGAGGAATTTGTGGAGTATAACTAGGTAAGGACTCTTGGACTTGAATTATGTCATTATATTGATAAAACATGGGTTTAATCTTTGAAAATGGAGCAATTAAAGTGTGAAAATGGAGGATTTTTCTTGAAGCCTAAGACATAGAAAATTGATGATTTGAATGGCCAAATGAACTCCGATTTTGATAAATTTTATATCTATGGACTCATCGCGGGATGAGGATTCTGAAAATGTCTGTTCATAATTTTTTGAGAAGCGGGGTCCGGGGCTCGGGTTTTGCTAGTTTCGAGATTTTTCATATATTTTGATTATTTTCGATTGGGTGTTGTTCCATTAGCCTATTATAATATATTTATACTGATTTTTGGCTAGTTTTGACGCGCGTTGAGGCCGGTTTGAGGAGCTAAGCTATCGCAGGCAAGAGTTTTGACGGTTCGAGGTGGGTAATACTTGTAAATGATGTCCTGAGGGTTGTAAACCCCGGACTTGCACATTAAAGTGTTGTATTGAGGTGACTTGCACGCCGGATAACGGGCGTGGGGTAGAGCACCATTTGGGATTGTGACTTGATCCGCCCCGCTTAATAAATAATACTACCTATTTGCTTGAAATTGAATTGACACCCTAATAAAGATATTAATTATCATGAATTGGACTGATTATCATGTTTTGGACTTTGTGCCGAATATTTGAATCCTTCAGGGATTTCTATCACTGTCTTGGCAATACTGTGCATAATTTCATCTCAGTCTATCCTTTTAAAATGGTATTTTGCTACTCAACATTTTTATAAGATTTTTAAAAATTTAAACGAGGCTTTGATGACATTTTAGTTGTGAGTTGTTATAATACTGTTGCCCAAGGGGCTTATATGCATTCATGACTATACATGGATCGGGCTGTGCAGAAAGAGTGATATTGATATTGCTTTTGAGTTGTAGGTGCCCCTCCGAAGTCTGTACCCCCACAGTGAGCGCGAGCGCCTTTGCATGGATCGGGTTGTACGCCACATCGTCATGTGCATTGCATTGCATAAATACGTTGTCTTTACCGGTACTTCGTGACATGACATTTAGCACTCATACATTACTAGCATATATATGTTATCTGCCTTATTGACCAGATATCCTGTTGGAAATTGTTAAGGGGTATGAGCCCAAGGGGCTGATTTGAGTGCAGACTTGCACTATTTGAGGTTGTACCCAGGTATTGAACTGCTAAAAATGAAAGAAGTAAATGTTAAAAAGAGATTTCAAAATAATCTACTCATATATGTTAAAAAGGAATATCATGAAAGTGTTCTGCAGTTTAAAAGATGATTATGTATTTTATAGCATGAGATAGTACTTTGTGTGGTTTCCTTTTCATCAGCATTATTTACTTTTATTGCCACTGAGTTGGAAGTAATCACTCGACACCCTGCACCATGTGTGTAGATTCAGGTACTTGGAGGTTTAGCTGAGCTTGATGCTAGTCTAGACCCAGTTGGGATCGTCGAGGTAGCTGTCTGGCATCCGTAGGACCTGACATTTTCCCTTGCTACCCTGTTATGTTTTTGTTTAATGCGTACTCTTAGACTTGTAAAGTTATTTATAGTTTTGACTGATGTTGTGATAGAGGCTCTTGGCTTGTGACCCCAGATCTTTGGGAAGTTATGCGGTTTTCGTGAGATTTCGGGATATTGCTATAGCTATCATCTTGTTTTGATTTATCCTCACTGTTAATGACTTAAAAATGATTTTGAGATCTAATCTCGGGTTGAGAGTGTATTTGGTCGGGCTTGCCTAACCGTTAGGTTGGGCGCCATCACGACCGAGTTTTGGGTCGTGACAGCATCTAAGAATTAGAAACACAACTACAGACTCAACTATTTATGTAAAATGAAATCTGAAGTTCAAGATGTAGTCCGGTGCCGCGAACACTGGCGGACACCTTGCTCAGCTACAACAGTATTACCTTCAATCTGCTAACAACCCGCTATCGGGTGATCAATACATACAACTGCACGTGAGGTGCAGGAAGTAGAGTGAGTACTTCCAACTCAGTGATAATAAAAGTAAATAATGATGAGAATCAAGAAATCACGTAAGAGCACTCCATTATGGTATAAAGGATAGTAGAATCCTTTTATGAGAATCAGTAGTTCCATGAAAATCCTTTATTATAATATCTGAAATATTATGCTATCTCAAGCAGTAAAATATATCATACAATAAAATCCATAAGGTATCGGATAATTCTCTTTTTAAAATAGTGGTAACAACCATTTCAACAATTAAGAAATAATCAAAAGTTTGCCCCTCGGGCTATATATCAAATCTCAGTACAGTATCAGCCTCACGGGCTCACTCCCAGCTTACCAGCACACAACAACAGCCCCTCGAGCTCACTCCTAACTCTCCACACACAAACAACAGCGCCTCAGGCTCACTCCCCACTCACCAGACACAAACAACGGCCTCTCGGGCCCACTCCCAACTCACCGGGGTATCTTGCACTCACTAGGGGTGTGTACAGACTTCGGAGGGGCTCCTACAGCCCAAGCGCTATATCATAAGGCCTTTGTCACGACCCCAAATCCGGTCGTGATGGCGCCCAGCACACTGCTAGGCCAGCCCGACCAATCAACAATAACGATGGAGCCACAAGCTCACTTTATCCAATTTAAGCACAACAGTGATAGATATATTTAAAACAGGGAACCAAGTCCCAACATGTGCCAACTCCCATAGACCGAAGGGTCAAGAGTCATGAGCCTCTAAAGAACATAAGTGTAATAAGGTTTACAACCAAAGCTCAAAGCGGAAAGAAATAACAATACATAATCAAAGACAGTAGGAAGGAATATCGGGTCCTGCGGACGTCGGCAACTACCTCGAAGTCTCCATAGAATGGCGATAACACAAGCAGTTGCAATAGCTCAACTGCCCTCCTAATCCTGTATATCTGCACACACAAAAAACGCGGGGGAGTGGGGTGAGTATATTTCAACTCAGTGAGTAACAATAGCAAACAACGACTGGAAGTGAGAACACATGTACTATCACTATACAGTTCTAAGGGTAACCTCACAGGTAAGTCATCACTATAATGAATACCCCCAATATCCAGTCCACATCTATGCCATCTAGGTCCCCCACTGACCACATTCTCACTCATACCACTACGGTATACAGCCATCTCAATATATGGAGACATATACATATGTCTATATCATATCAGTATTTTAGTATATATATGAATATGGATAAGTATGATACTGCGGCGCGCAGCCCGCTCCAATACATATACCGCTGCGGCGCGCAGCCCGCTCCAATACATATACCGCTGCGGCGCGCAGCCCGCTCCGTTTAACGTCGACGGCGCTCACTGGGGGTGTATACAGACTTCGGAGGGGCTCCCTAGGCCCAAGCGCTATGGTGCTATGACATGCAGCCAGGTCCACCATATATCACTGCGGCGTGCAGTACGATCCAATATATATATATATACATATATAATTATACTGCTGCGGCGTGCAGCCCGATCCCATAATATACCAGCGCTCACTGGAATGTGTGCAGACTCAGACTCCGAAGGGGCTCCTACAGCCCAAGCGCAATAATACTGCGGCGTGCAGTCCGTCCCACATGTATATTACATGTATATCACATGTATATTACTTGCGGCGTGCAGTCCGATCCAATATATATACTGCTGCGGCGTGCAGGCCGATCCAATGTAGGTATATATATATAATACCTCATAATGGGTCCTCGACTCTATCCCAGTCAGTATATACTTGGCCTCCCAGGCCCAATATAATATATCACAGTGGGTCCTTGACCCTGTCTCAGTCAATATAGACTTGGCCTTTCAGGCCCAATATAACATCTCATAGTGGGTCCTTGACCCTATCTCATCTCAATCGGTATAGACTTGGCCTTTCAGGCCCACTCAGCTAGAACAGGGAATTTCACCCTAGATAATCTCCCTCAATGTACACATCTAGTACGGGCTCATGTTATGCTATACAGCTAGAGCTACGGCTGAGTGTATGTTCCCAACACGATATAAGGGTCACCTAGCTCTATAGGTTCCCTAATTCTCTACAGATCGGCACAAGGCCCCAAACATGGCTATTAGCCCAACTACACATTTATAATCTCATTATCAATCATAATACACAGAATACTATTAGTCGGGAATGACCAAGTCCAATCCCCAAATCACAATGCCACCACGCCCGTCACATGACGAGTGTTTCATCTCTACATAGCACTGTAAAGTGCAAGTACGGGGTTCCAAACCCTCAGTACATTATTTACTACCACCACTCACCTCGATCCGATAGAAGCCTTAATCCGCCTTGCGCTCGCCTCGCAATTCAATCACCTTGAATGCCGAATCTGCTCAAAATCAATGAGAATACATCAATATAGGCTAATTAAACACAACCCATTCGAAATAACTCAATTTACATCAAAATTCCCAAAGTTGCCAAAACCCGAGCCCCGGCCCACATTCCGAAAATTTACGAAATTCACATTTCTGGAACCCTCGTCTCGCCACGAGTCCATACATATAAAATTTACCAAAATCGGACTCCGTTTGCCCACTCAAATCGGTGTTTTTCTTCAATTTAGGCTTAGGGCTCAAACCCACAATTAATCTTCCATTTACAGGGAATTAACCAAGGATTTCATGTAAAAATGATGTAATTAAGCCATAAACTTACCTCCGACGAAACCCCGATGATTTTCCAGAAATCTCCCGTCAATTTCTTCTCTTGGAACTCAAAAATGGAGGTTTCATGAATGAAACCCGTATGTGAAATGTTTCTGGTTTTAATTCACTGCCTGGGCCGTTTACACTATGCGATCGCATCCCATCCTTGCGATCGCGTAGAACAAATCATAGCTCGAAATAATTAAGGCTATGCGATCGCACTACCTCTCCGCGATCGCATAGAACATCTCACCCAGGCTCCAAATTACTACTATGCGATCGCAAACTGACCACGCGATCGCATAGAACAATAAGCTTCTTAGGCACCCCGGATCATTTTACCCTATGCGTTCGCACAAGTGACCCTGCGATCGCAGAGTGCCAGGTTCCATACCTATGCGATCGCATCCCCTATTACGCGATCGCATAGAACAACTCTGGGGCTCACTTCCATCCTTCTCGGCCCATGCCACGCGAACGCGAAGGCTTGGATTTTTCCCAGAGATCTGCAATTTTTCTGCAGATTTTTAAGTTCCAAAAATGCCGGATGATGGTCCGGATTCACCCCGAGGCCCCCGGACCCCAACGAAAACCACCAACATACTCCAAAACACGATACGAACTTGTTCCAATCATAAAAACACCATCCTAAACATCAAAATCACCAATTACACACGGATTCAAGCCTAAATTCCTTAAAACTTTCTGAATTACGCATTCAATCAAAAACCCGACTAAACGACGTCCGAATGACCTGAAATTTTGCAGGCACATCCAAAATCACCTAATGGAGCTACTGCAACTGTCGAAATTCCATTCCGACCCCCGAATCAAAATCTTACCTACCGATCGGACATCGCCAAAATTCAACTTTGGCCAATTCAAGCTTAAAATTACACCGGGCCTCCAAATTCACTTCCGATCACTCTCCTAAGTCATAAATGACCTCCCGAAACTAACCGAATCATCAGAATTCGATTCCGAGCCCTCTAACCAAATAGTCAACTCCGGGTTGACTTTCCTTATTCAAGTCTCCTTCAAAAAGGCTATATGCCTCATTTTCAATCCAAATCACTCCTAAATCACCCGATAGACCCTAACACTGACATAAAAGCATAAAACATGTAATTGCAACATGACGGAGTGGTAAATTCCCGTAACGACGGGTCGGGTCGTTACATTCTCCCCAACTTAAACAAACGCTCGTCCTCGAGCGGACTCAGAGTTGTACTAGAAGCCACCCAATAACCGAATGACCTTACCAAGCATATATCCGGGTGATCATACGTCACCCTATCTCACATAAGTCCGAAAACACCACATAGTCAAAATTTCACGGACCATCTGAACCATAAATCACATTGTACTTTCTGAAATCATAAACCAAATGCAAATCCCATGCCTATACTCAGGATACACTCGAATCCATTGCAATAACCCACATTCACTACTCCGGGTGAGATCATATGATGTATCACACAACACGATCACTCGATACGATAGTCTCCAATCACACAATTTCCCATGATAACCAAATACCAACTGAAAAACCCTTTTCATTAGATAGAGTTTTGTTCCAACACCTTCATATCATGCCCACGGTAACCGAACACGCGATATATCGAACCCATCTCTCGGGTGAACCATTCGTGAATCTATTTCTCTTTTAAAATTGATACCACAATAAGTTTCGGAGCCAAACCTCGATATTACCTTTCTAACGAGCTAAAATCATATATGCTCGCTCTCATTAATGACTTGAATGATCATTTCGGTTATAACACACCACACTGGTAACATGACACCTCAGCATCGGCCTAGGCCACAACGAGCACAACACAGGCTCCAATAAGAACGATCCGAACACACTCGAATCCTGACAACTGACTCGCACAAAAAGCCATAATTCAAATTCTTCCATACCATCACAACACATAACTGAGATTCTTGTCTCACATCATAGGATTAGAGTGCCTGAATCCTCCTCGAAAGGTCATAACATCACGTGGCCTTGCCACAACTCATGATTCTATCCAAACACTATTACCCGTGGAGCATCTCAAGTCGAAATGCTCAAAACGGTCAGCCACACACATATTTAGGTCTGACTCAAGCAATCAATCACACGCGGTGATACATTTAGTATATGCTATCGAATCTTGAATGGACACAACCGATGTGCTATTCCCCGAGCGATACCCAATACGGACTATTCCTCAGAAGAGAGGAAGTATTGTATACAAGGTACATATAGGAAGCTATATTTCCCACATCACACCGTTGCGGCGCGCAACCCATTCCAATAGCATACCTGTGGCGGCGTGCCACCCGATCCAGATACCATACATGTGGCGGCGTGCCACCCGATCCAGATACTATACATGTGGCGGCGTGCCACCCGATCCAGATACTATACATGTGGCGGCATGCCACCCGATCCACGTATAAATCTAGCAAAAGGGAATGCACATCGACTCAAGTTGCTCATTGCAACAAACATGTATATATATAGCCTCGAGCTCGGTCACATGAAACTCATCCGACAAAGTTCCTCAATACCGGAACTGAATCAATGGTAGATACCTCTACACTGACATCCGCCACGAAGTCCCAACTGGCAAAGCAATACCTACCAACCGTCCGCTGGCTCTAGCGTACATCCACCCTGCTGGAGCATGATCTGATGCGCTCTGCCATGCAGTTTGTGACATGTTTCTGACATAGTCCATATCACATTAGTCTAGACAGTCTGACTTATGACAACCAGCCTGCAATCATATATCATTATTCAAATTCGTCATATCAAGTGACGAGATAGCCACTAGGGCTTCCAATTTTCGATAACCGCTACACTGTGCCGATACACACGATATACCACCGCTGCGTAGGCGGGTTACGAGAACTTCTAGTCTCCAACACATACATAACACAGGAATCACTATGCCTAATTCCGTACTTCACCGTGCGATTACATAACGCACCTCAAGCGTCCATTCATACCACGAAAGCCATTCATAAATTTCACTATGTCATCAACGACTCAATTATTACAGTCGATCGATCCAACGAGAAAATACCACCATACTACTACATATTATCAATTTACATCACCTTGTCCATTTGCACCATATACCCCGCCAAATTACTAGAATAGCAGTACCATTTTCTTAAATCATCAGAAAGATCAATTCTTGAATCACCTTGCAGCCGTCCGCGCTGCTCAATAATTTTATTGACTTCCCATATATTATGAACCGATCTCAAAACCTTGAATATGCCATTATCAACTTTCCATAACACATCGCGTATACCATATCACACTAAGACAACATGGAAATTCATATCCCTTTCCTCCGCCGCAAACATCGGCGCACTCAACTAGTCAAGGACTTTCATGATCCCATATAGAGAAAACTCATTACACATTCCCAGCCTTGCATACCAACAGGAAAAATACACTCATTTTCAAACTACGGTATAACACATCGCAAACTCTTTCTCCCAATTACATTGCATAAATTAAACCGCCAGGACTGAGTCCTTATACACATTTTATGCCCATATCGGGTTACACGACTGCCAACACTCAAAAGCTTTATTGCACAATATCTACAAGGCTCATTACTTCAACCTCATACCAGGAATTAGTCGTATTCTTTATCATACCGCTTCGGTTTATTAACAAGTTGTTCCATTTATCCAGTTTCCTTTCTGATTCATCTTTAATTTCATATTCTCCTTTACTGAAGGACCACAATACATCAACTTATGTTACCACACGAGATTCATACACAAGACCACACAGTCTAAGGCACATAGGCCACAGAATACTCTCTCAATATTTCCACAAGGATCACATCCTACCACACTTTATTTTGAAGAACTTCCTGCGATTTTGAATTTGTTATCATTACTTCCCAATACTACATAGAATCCCATCATTCACATAATATAACACAAGCCTTGATCTTTTCTAACGAAACCGCCATCTTTAGCCACATGCACAATCTTAAGGCACCCGATTGTTACAAGCAAAATCTGGAACACTACAAAACCATTCTCGGGCATCATTCACCCTTATTCAGCTGTAATTCAACTGTCCTATTGAGTAAAACCACTCGTGTTTTGTTAGAACTCTGACATCGCAGAACATGATTACTTACAGGTACAATTCGCTATCTTTCTTTTCTATACACCGAACATTCTCTACCAACAGTAGTTCAAAACATCCTAGTATTTCTTCAAATCTACGAAGCACCATAAGCCTTTATCAAAATTTCCCAACATACCTAGAGACAGAGCCAACACAGCACACGACAGTGCAATCAGATAATCAATAACAACCTCCCCAACTTAGCTCGAAGCCATTCATCAAAGCACTTTCAACCACTCATATCATTATTACTCAAATGATGCCACAAAGTTCTAGTTAGATTAAACTCAAGTCATTTACAAGTTTCGGCGGAGATTCGAATCATCAGAAATATTAACCCTTTTGCAATTCTTGCATTCATTCACACACAACAGTTACGCCCCCTCTTTAGGTGGCAAAATCTTTTCTAAGTCCCGAATTTTCCAAAAATTTCGGCATAGTTTCCTTTGTAATTGGCCTATCCACCTGCCAGAGAATCACCAAAATCATCCTAACAATACATCCGCAACTCGACAAGACATCACAATGTATATCAACAACATAGATCTCAATACTATACGAATCATATTATCACTATTACACCTGAGCATGTACTGCACCTGCTCAAATCAATACATATATCAAATACCCTTCAATTACACATCAGAATCAATTCACCTACCTCGCCTCAATTTATCATTTCAGCACAATACCTTCCACTATGATACACATAGCATAATCACTTTAGTCTTCCTGAGTTTGAACTCGTTCCACTACACATAAAGCACTTTACCTTCCAATTAAGAGGCGATGAAAATATTTCTCACACCCATAGCTAGTGCTACGCATCAAATCACAATAAGAACCGAATACCTTACAACTTTCCCATTATCAAACTGCCATTTTCACAATTAATATCAATACCGATCGTATAAACTTCATAATACCGACTCGTGAAATTAGCACCTTGGTGCTCAAGCCATAGACAATGATTTCGCCTCAAGTCCTCCAGACAGGCCCAACATGAACTCATAGAGATTATATCTCGTCCCTCGATTGGGGAATCATAAGCCATCAAGGCAAATTTATCACTAAGCACTCGAGTGCGCGCATCAATGTGCAGGAGGAATTTCAAGAATTACATCTCAAGCTCAGAACAACAAGATCGCACGACAGAGTTCAAGAAAAGTGAAGTTTTCCTAAAGGTTCGCAGCCTCCCGAGGATAAGTACAAGCGTCCCCGTACCGATCCACAAGACTCTACTAACCGGCTCAAGACTCACGAGGCCTAGTAAACCTAGGCTCTGATACCAACTTGTCACGACCCCAAATCCGGTCGTGATGGCGCCCAACACACTGCTAGGCCAGCCCGACCAATCAACAATAACCATGGAGCCACAAGCTCACTTTATCCAATTTAAGCACAACAATGATAGATATATTTAAAACAGGGAACCAAGTCCCAACATGTGCCAACTCCCATAGACCGAAGGGTCAAGAGTCATGAGCCTCTAAAGAACATAAGTGTAATAAGGTTTACAACCAAAGCTCAAAGCGAAAAGAAATAACAATACATAATCAAAGACAGTAGGAAGGAATATCGGGTCCTGCGGACGTCGGCAGCTACCTCGAAGTCTCTATAGAATGGCGATAACACAAGCAGTTGCAATAGCTCAACTGCCCTCCTAATCCTGTATATCTGCACACACAAAAAACGCGGGGGAGTGGGGTGAGTATATTTCAACTCAGTGAGTAACAATAGTAAACAACGACTGGAAGTGAGAACACCTGTACTATCACTATACAGTTCTAAGGGTAACCTCACAGGTAAGTCATCACTATAATGAATACCCCCAATATCCAGTCCACATCTATGCCATCTAGGTCCCCAACTGACCACATTCTCACTCATACCACTACGGTATACAGCCATCTCAATATATGGAGACATATACATATGTCTATATCATATAAGTATTTTAGTATATATATGAATATGAATAAGTATGATACTGCGGCGCGCAGCCCGCTCCAATACATATACCGCTGCGGCGCGCAGCCCGCTCCAATACATATACCGCTGCGGCGCGCGGCCCGCTCCGTTTAACGTCGACGGCGCTCACTGGGGGTGTATACAGACTTCGGAAGGGCTCCCTAGGCCCAAGCGCTATGGTGCTATGACGTGCAGCCAGGTCCACCATATATCACTGCGGCGTGCAGTCCGATCCAATATATATATATATATGCGTGCAGCCCGATCCAATGTAGGTATATATATATAATACCTCATAATGGGTCCTCGACCCTATTCCAGTCAGTATATACTTGGCCTCTCAGGCCCAATATAATATATCACAGTGGGTCCTTGACCCCTGTCTCAGTTAATATAGACTTGGCCTTTCAGGCCCAATATAACATCTCATAGTGGGTCCTTGACCCTATCTCATCTCAATCGGTATATACTTGGCCTTTCAGGCCCACTCAGCTAGAACAGGGAATTTCACCCTAGATAATCTCCCTCAATGTACACATCTAGTACGGGCTCATGTTATGCTATACAGCTAGAGCTACGGCTGAGTGTATGTTCCCAACACGATATAAGGGTCACCTAGCTCTATAGGTTCCCTAATTCTCTACAGATCGGCACAAGGCCCCAAACATGGCTATTAGCCCAACTACACATTTATAATCTCATTATCAGTCATAATACACAGAATACTATTAGTCGGGAATGACCAAGTCCAATCCCCAAATCACAATGCCACCACGCCCGTCACATGACGAGTGTTTCATCTCTACATAGCACTGTAAAGTGCAAGTACGGGGTTCCAAACCCTCAGTACATTATTTACTACCACCACTCACCTCGATCCGATAGAAGCCTTAATCCGCCTTGCGCTTGCCTCGCAATTCAATCACCTTGAATGCCGAATCTGCTCAAAATCAATGAGAATACATCAATATAGGCTAATTAAACACAACCCATTCGAAATAACTCAATTTACATCAAAATTCCCAAAGTTGCCAAAACCCGAGCCCCGGCCCACATTCCGAAAATTTACGAAATTCACATTTCTGGAACCCTCGTCTCGCCACGAGTCCATACATATAAAATTTACCAAAATCGGACTCCGTTTGCCCACTCAAATCGGTGTTTTTCTTCAATTTAGGCTTAGGGCTCAAACCCACAATTAATCTTCCATTTACAGGGAATTAACCAAGGATTTCATGTAAAAATGATGTAATTAAGCCATAAACTTACCTCCGACGAAACCCCGATGATTTTCCAGCAAATCTCCCGTCAATTTCTTCTCTTGGAACTCAAAAATGGAGGTTTCATGAATGAAACCCGTATGTGAAATGTTTCTGGTTTTAATTCACTGCCTGGGCCGTTTACACTATGCGATCGCATCCCATCCTTGCGATCGCGTAGAACAAATCATAGCTCGAAATAATTAAGGCTATGCGATCGCACTACCTCTCCGTGATCGCATAGAACATCTCACCCAGGCTCCAAATTACTACTATGCGATCGCAAACCGACCACGCGATCGCATAGAACACTAGCTTCTTAGGCACCCCGGATCATTTTACCCTATGCGTTCGCACAAGTGACCCTGCGATCGCAGAGTGCCAGGGTTCCATACCTATGCGATCGCATCTCCTGTTACGCGATCGCATAGAACAACTCTGGGGCTCACTTCCATCCTTCTATGCGATCGCAATGACCCTATGCGATCGCATAGAGCATCCGTCTGCAACAAAACCAGCAGCCAACAGCAGTTCAAAAATAGAAGAAATGGTCCGTTTGACCATCCGAAAACACCCCGAGGCCCCCGGGACCCCAACGAAAACCACCAACATACTCCAAAACACGATACGAACTTGTTCCAATCATAAAAACACCATCCTAAACATCAAAATCACCAATTACACACGGATTCAAGCCTAAATTCCTTAAAACTTTCCGAATTACGCATTCAATCAAAAACCCGACTAAACGACGTCCGAATGACCTGAAATTTTGCAGGCACATCCAAAATCACCTAATGGAGCTACTGCAACTGTCGGAATTCCATTCCGACCCCCGAATCAAAATCTCACCTACCGATCGGACATCGCCAAAATTCAACTTTGGCCAATTCAAGCTTAAAATTACACCGGGCCTCCAAATTCACTTCCGATCACTCTCCTAAGTCATAAATGACCTCCCGAAACTAACCGAATCATCAGAATTCGATTCCGAGCCCTCTAACCAAATAGTCAACTCCGGGTTGACTTTCCTTATTCAAGTCTCCTTCAAAAAGGCTATATGCCTCATTTTCAATCCAAATCACTCCTAAATCACCCGATAGACCCTAATACTGACATAAAAGCATAAAACATGTAATTGCAACATGACGGAGTGGTAAATTCCCGTAACGACGGGTCGGGTCGTTACAGCCTTAGAGCCTTCACACATAACACACGAGGTCTGAGAGCCTCATCACATAATACTTAAGGCCTGAAATCCTCCTCACATAATACTCGAGGCCTGAAAGCCTCCTCACATCACTCAACATATTCTCAATATGGCCCTCGCCTCAATCAGTCTAAAAAATATCACAAGCCTCTTGGGCTTTAGTAGAACAATAGAGCTCAGCTCATTGGCATTTTAAATATCATTTGAAACTCGAGTTGAGTATAAACATAGCTGAGCTCACAAAATAATATAATTCTAATGGAATGATGTCATATAATATTTCAATTTTTGAGAAAAATAGTGATGTAATTCACAAAAAGATTTCAAATAATTGGCACGAAGCCCAAGTATGGCAATAAGCTCAAATCATGATAAAAATCAATAATTCTATATCAAATACGTGGTAAAATCAACAACCGGTACAGACCAATTCACAATCCCCAATGGTGCTCTACCCCACGCTCATACCTGGCATGCAAGTCACCACAATACAGTAATATGATGTGCAAGTCCGGGGTTTCAAACCCTCAGGACATCATTTACAAGTATTACCTACCTCGAACCAATGAATTCTCGAGCCTGCGACACCTTTGACCCTCAAACCGGCCTCCACGTGTGTCAAATATAACCAAAATTAGGGCAAATATATCACAATATGCTAATGGGACATAACCCAATTGAAATACTCAAAAACATGAAATTGGCAAAACCCGAGCCCGGGGCCCAAGTCGCAAAAAATTCTGAAATTTACATTTTTGGAATCCTCGTCTCTCCACGAGTCTGTACATACCAAGAACTCCCAATTCGGACCATAATTGGCCCTTCAAATCCTAAATTTAAGGCGTTTTCTCCAAGCCCTAATTCCTTGATTTTTAGCCATAAACTCATGAATTCCATGGATGATTCTTGTATAAAAACATGTATTTAACTCATAAAACTTACCTCCAATGATTCCCCATCGAAATCCCTTCAATTCCCATCCAAAAGCTCTTAAGAATGAACAACAATGGTGGGAAAATAGGTTGTTTTCGTGACTAAACTGTTTTTAACATTCTGTTCGGTACTGTAGCTAACACTATGCGATCGCATAGAACAAAATTTTTGGGCACTATAGCTAAGTCTATGAAATTGCATAGAACAAAATCCTGGGTGCTGTAGCTAACACTGTACGATCGCATAAGAGCTCCTGTGATCGCATAAGAGCTCATGTAATCGCATAGAACAAATTTCACGGGTACTGTAGCTAACTCTATGCGATTGCATAGAACAAAATCCTGGGTACTGTAGCTAACAATATAGCTAACTCTATGAAATTGCATAGAACTAAATCTTGGGTACTGTAGCTAACACTATTAGATCACATTAGAGCGTTGCGATCGCATAGAACAAAATTCTCTGCAATTTTTCTGCTGCATTTTTCAACTTAAAAATTCCCGTTAGCCATCCGAAATCACTCTGAGGCCCCCCATGACCTTAACCAAAAATACCAATATATCCTATAATGTTATTCAAACTTGTTCCAATCACAAAAATACATACAACAACACTAAAACCATCAAATTACATCGGATTCAAGCCTAAGTTTCTTCAAAATTTTCGAAATGAGCATTGGATCAAAAACCCGACCAAACGATGTCCAAATGACCTAAACATTTGTAGAAATATCCAAAATCACCTAACGAAGCTACTGCAACTCTTGGGAATCTACCAAAATTCAAACTTTGTCAAAATAGGATAACTTCTTCACCAGACCTCCAAAATTACTTCCGGTCGCGCTCCTAAGCCTTATATCATCACCCGGATCTAAACGAGTCATCAAAATTCAATTCTGAGCCCTCTAACTCACAAGTCAATATCCAGTTGACTTTTTCAACTTAAGTATTCTTAAAAGAGACTAAGTGTCTCATTTCTTATCAAGGTCACTCCAAATCAATTCTAACACACCCAATACCGGTAATGAAACATAAGGAGGCAGGAAATGGGAAGATCGGGGTAGTAACTCACGAGATGACGGGTCGAGTCATCACATATAGTTAAGCCATATTTGGCCCCATGTAGTTAGTCCCTCCGCTCATTGGAGGCGTATGTAACGTACGTCTTCAATGGGCGGAAATGTTGGTTCGTTATGGCACAGTCAAGGCGTGGACACATGGCCTACTTTCTGAACTGACACCATTGCCGGCAGACATTATGATTATACCTGCTCCTGAGATTGATTAGAGGCGATTTGACATTTTGGTTTCCCGCCCCTTTTCGACGTCTGCCTCTTCGATTTTCGTATATTTGAGCCTTATAAACAGAGGGAAGGTTAAATTTATGCTATCTTTTGAACTTCTCATGCTTTCATTCTCTTTCGTCATCTTCTCTAAAGGAGATCAATATTTCTTATTTTAGACCTTGAGTTTTCTTTGAAGTCGGTTTCTTTAGTCGTTGACATCCTCATTCTTTGATAAATATTTATTATGGTAAGACGAGGCCGATAAAATAAGGGAGATGGAGATGAGTCCTCTTCTAGGGTTCCACCATCTTTGGATGGTGGGAAAAAGGCCCAAAGACCCATCTTCCCCCTCAATGTTGACATCATTCTCCCTAGAGAGCTTCACGTTCGAAGGGACTTTCCGACAAGATGCCCAACTCCCCCATGGAATCACTCTGCGTTCCTTCAGCCGCATTTGGACGGCCTGCAGGAGATGTGCCAAATCCCTGATGAAGTGGTCATGAAGATGGCCGAGGAGGACTTTGTTTACGTACACAGACCAGGGTTCTATGCTTTTTATGAGTACCCATTCTTGATTGGGTACGACCTTCCGATTTACCCCCTGGTGGAGGAGCTGTGTCATTTTTACAATGTATGTCCGGCTCAACTTACCCCGTATACTTGGAAAGTGTGTTGCATATTAACCACTTGTGCTACTCGGGTAGGACTCGACATCTTGGTCCATCACCTGCTGCAGTTTTTAGCCTCAGCTTTATGAGAGGATCGATGCTGCAGTTGAAGTGTCGTGGCACAAAGGGCCTGGTCATCAGGGCATATGATAAACCAAATTGCCGCTTCTGGCTCAAATTTTTCTATGTCCAGACGGAGGACTTGGTGGCGACCCCAAGGGGATTCCCGAAAGTATGAAATCCAGAACGTGAGTGCTTTTATCCTTATTTAATATGTCTCGTGATTTTTGTCTGTTCAGTCTTTGTAACTTTTTTACTCTCCCCCCTTCTTTTTTGAAGCGAGGGCTTCTCCTCCCCGACCCGTCACAGATATAAGGTCGTGGGTTGAAAGAGTGATTCATTTTGCGGAGGAGTGTCGTACATGGTCTCCATTCCTTACCCGATACGGCATGTCAGGTATTGTGTTGACTTTGAATTTGGAGATTTTATTTTAAGTTTTTGTCACTTGACTTACTTTGCTTTGGCAGTTCGGAGAGTTCCTCGAAGGAGAAGAAGGCAGAATGTTGCAGCCCCCTCGACATTGAGGATTGATTATGAGGATGAGTATATGCTTTAGGAACCTTCAATCGAGGACTTCCCCGAGGTTGCTCAGCCTGAGGGCGAGTATGTGCCCCAGGAACCTTCTAGCGAGGATGTTCCTGAGGTTTCTCAGCCTGAGGCCGTACTGGTGGTTAAGTCTACGGATGAGGCAACTCCTTCACCTCCATCTCCTGGTCCTGAAGAGGAGGCTTCCGAAGGTGAAGAGCCCCTGAAGTGGAAGAGGCGTCGATTTCTTCTTGGCAAGGGAATTTCCATAGAACGTAAGAGGGCTAATGTGCGCCATTCAGAGTTGAGGCCGGTCTTAATGGGTGATGCCATTCGCTCGGGGAGGCTGGCTCCTTATAGGGGGGTTGTACCTAATATCACCCCCACAAGTGTCAAAGTAAACAACACACCGGTTGCTACTGAGGTGATTGTTGATGAAGGGAGGGCAGGTCCTGAGCGGGCCCCCAAAACTCTGAATGTGCCGCAGGGGGATCGTGATCGAGTGGAGATATCGTCGGTTGGGCTTAACCGTCGAATCGTGATCCCAACTGGATATAAACTATTGCTAGACAACGAGCTGGCCATGTCGGACATAACTTTACTTTGCGCAGCCGCTGAGAGTGAAACTTTAAAGGACGTTCGGGACTTATCCCGAAGAGTCGCCGGTGCAGCTTTGCAGGTATACCTTGCTCTTTTCGTTTCTCGGAATGAACTTTAGGTGTATGTTGACTTGTTTCTCTTTTTCTTCTTTTCAGACCCTCATCTTGGAAGTGGAGAGGGGCTGGCGTGCTCAAAAGAAGACCACCACCCTTAAAAAGATGGTGAAAAATTCTAAAGAGTTCTGCGCCAAGCACTAAATATTGGCGGACTTATATGCCCAGGAACCCCAATTTTAGGTTTTTCGTGTGGGCCTAGAGCAGTCAAAAGCTCAGTTGTAGGAGTGTGTGACCTAGTTGGAGCAAGTAGATGAAAATTTAATGATTGCCCTGGCTCGGAACATATAGCTAGAGAACCTTCTTCAGTGGAAGGGGGACGAGTTGGAGGTTGGTCGTGGGGCAATGGCGGAGGCCACTAATTTGCGTGCCAAAGTCAATACCCTAACTACCAAGCTTAATTCTAGGGTAGTTAAGGTTGACGCTCTTAGGCGAGCTACAGCAACCGAGTTAACTGAAAATGTGTCTAGCAAGGCACACGATATGTGGGTGTATGCTGAAGCTAAGCTGGCAGTATTTGAAGATTTATTTGTTGCAGCTTGGGCCACTAAGGCAGAGATCTAGGACCAACGTCATTTGGTTTGGGTTGCCCAGGAGGCTTGTGGGTATAGTTCCGATTCTCCAGACCCAGTGGACTATACCTTCGAAGATGTGAACCATCTGGCTAGTGGGTCCTGGATCTCTGCGGCATTTTGGGCCGAAGGCAACGATGGTCAAGGCAAAGGGCCAGCTGGCGACGACGAACAAGGCGGTGGCTGCTTAGTATTTGTTTTGCTGTTACAATTTTGTAGTTGTGTAAATATGACCCTCTGTAAATGTATACTTTTTCTTATTTGGAGGAAATAAAAGTTATTCTATTGATGTATATTTATTGCTTCTTTTGTTTTGTTCGCTTGTCGTAGTAGTATGCATAATATCGATCGTTGTCAAGTTGACTCATCGTAGTCGAGCTGGGTTGACTTACTACGACAATGGCTTTAGCCTATTTGCTTATTTTGAGATGGTCGTAGCCATTACAGTAATCTTGAGCATGGATTTATCGTAATCGAGCTGAGTCGTCTTACTACGATAATGGCCTTAGCCATTTGCTCGTTTTAAGATGGTCGTAACCATTATAGTGATCTCGACCGTGTCGAGTCAATTTTTCATAATCGAGCTGAGTTGACTTATTATGATAATGGCCTTAGCCATTTGCTCGTTTTTAAGATGGTCGTAACCATTAAAGTGATCTCGACCGTGTCGAGTCAATTTTTCATAATCGAGCTGAGTCGACTTACTATGACAATAGCCTTAGCCATTTGCTCATTTTAAGATGGTTGTAACCATTAAAGTGATCTCGATTGTGTCGAGTCGATTTGTCGTAATCGAGCTGAGACTACTTACTACGATAATGGCCTTAGCCATTTGCTCATTTTAAGATGGTCATAACCATTAAAGTGATCTCGATCGTGTCGAGTCAATTTGTCGTAATCGGGATGAGTCAACTTACTACGACAATGGTCTTAGCCATTTGCCCATTTTAAGATGGTCGTAACCATTAATACCTTGGAGATGGTCGTAGCCTTTCATACATTGGAGATGGTCTTAGCCTTTCATACCTTGGAGATGGCCATAGCCTTTCATGCATTAGAAATGGCCGTAGCCTTTCATACATTGGAGATGGACGTAGCCTTTCATACATTGGAGATTACCGTAGACTTGCATACATTGGAGATGGCCATAGCCATTCATACATTGGAGATGGGCATATCATTTCATACATTGGAGATGGACATAGCCTTTCATACATTGGAGATGGCCATAGCCTTTCATACATTGGAGATGGCCGTAGCCTTTCATATATTGGAGATGGTAGTTGGTCCAGTCCCTTTGGCATGCCTGTTCTGCTGTCTTGCAGAGTAACTAGCATGTCAAACTTGCCTCATGAGCATATCTGAGCATCTCCTTCATCGCCGCATTAAAAACCTTTCCGAGAAAATCCAATTGGGACAAAACTCGGGTAAGGGAAAAAGAGTACGACTCAGGGGGTGCTATTTACAAATGGAAATACTTGAGGTGAGAAATATTCCAATTGTTTTGGAGTGTCTTCCCTTCCATTGTCTCCAATTGAAATGACCCTTTATCTGTTGCCGCAGTAATCTTGTATGGTCCGTCCCAATTGGTGCCCAACTTTCCCTCGCTCGGGTCCCTAGATGTTAAGGTTTTGGCTTTAAGGACGTACTCGCCTATTTTGAGTGGTCGGATTTGGCCCTCTTGTTGTAGTGTCTTTTGATTTGTTATTTTTAGGCTACCATCCTGGTGTGGGCCATTTCTCTCCTTTCCTTGTCTTCATCGAGGTCTTGGAGTCGGTTCAAGTCATTTTTCGCTCTGCTTGTGTGTGATACCTTAGGCTTGGTTTGCCTACTTCGAC
This sequence comes from Nicotiana noctiflora, assembly GCA_032618575.1. Lineage (NCBI taxonomy): Eukaryota > Viridiplantae > Streptophyta > Magnoliopsida > Solanales > Solanaceae > Nicotiana > Nicotiana noctiflora. The sequence continues at coordinate 48,996 of JASVEL010008298.1, read as the reverse complement.
CAGTATGACAGCATCGGTCCCGTAAACCAGTGAGTACGGCGTTTCTCCTATGAAGGATTTTGGGGTGGTTCTGTGCGCCCATAATACTTCTGGTAGCAGTTCTAGCCATAGCCCTTTGGCGTCTTCAATGCTTGACCGTTAGTGGCAGGATGATATGGTGTGGAGGGTATTCGTTTGATGTGCCATATGTCGAAGAATTTAGTCGTTTTCTGACCGATGAACTATCGCCCATTATCGCAGGTTTTTTCCTTGGGGATGCCGAAACGGCAGATGGTGTTCTTCTATATGAAGGCGATGACCTCTTGTTCACGTATTTGGGCGTACACACCTGCTTCCACCCACTTGGAGAAATAGTTAGTTAAAACTAAAATAAATCGTACTTTTCCTCGCCCGGCAGGCAACGGACCGACTATGTCTATTCCCCACTTGGTGAAGGGCCGAGGGAGGTGACTGAATGGAGGGTTTCTCCCGGTTGGTGTATCATGAGGGTGAACTTTTGGCACCTTTCGCATCGGCGGACGTACTCTACAACATCTTTGTTCATGGTAGGCCAGAGTAGCTGGCTCGTATTAGACAACGTACGAGTGTGCGGTTGCCAGTATGGGCTCCGCAATGGCCTTCGTGTACTTTTTCCAGTACTGGTGTCATTTGATTAGGACCCAGGCACTTGGCTAGGGGTTCCCCAAAGGTCCTGTTGTAGAGATCGTGGTTTATTATACAATATCGGGCGGCCTGTACACGGAGCTTCTTTGCCTCTTTTTTATGAAGCGGGAGAGTTCCCTCTTACAAGTAGGATAAAAATGGTTGCGCCAGTCCCAAGTTAATTTTAACGAGAGTACCTCTACATGATCGATTGCCGAATGTAAGAGGGTGACAATGCTTTCTTTATCGAAACTTGTGGTAGTTGCAGCTAGTTTTGCCAGGCCGTCTACTTCGGCATTCTGTGCTCGGGGGATCTGCTCAAAATGGCACTCATCGAGTTTGGCCATCAATATATGGATCTCCGCCCGGTACTATTGCAACCTTTTCTCCTTGATTTGGTAAGTCCTAGTGACTTGGTTCACCACAAGCTAAGATTCGTAGTGGATGATGTCACACCTCCTTTTGGCGTGCCCCCTACCCCGGGGGTAGGAGCGTAAGGGAGTTTTTCCAATTTAAGTGACAATATTCGAAACGGGATTATTCTATTTATTTCAGAGTCGCCACTTGGAATAAATTAAGGTGTCCCAAATCACCGATTTATTTAAGTCCCGAATCGAGGAAATTTCGACTTTCCAAATGAAGTCTGCGAACTAGAAATTCTAAGTAAGGAATTCTGTTGACCCGAGGGAAGGTGTTAGGCACCCCCGGATCCCGTGGTTCTAGCACGGTCGCTTAAACTATTATATTTGGCAAAAATCTAATTTTTAAATATGTTATCCTTTAGTGCAATTTGAAGACTATATACTGCTTTATTATTATTTTTAATAAGAATTGCGACGTCGTGAAAATACATCTCGAACCACGTCAGATCAATGTACCCGTGGCTATTGACATATTTCAACTTTGTCGAGATTTGGAATTTGGGTCACATAAATATGCACCCGAGTTTAGGAAGGTAATTCTAAGTTACACGCCTAAAGCAACTACACGTTTTCAAGTTTGTGAGGGTCATGGAAATTCAACTAAATGGCACGCCTCGAATTCTAAAGATTCAAACATTAATTAAGTAAGGGCTATGAGTTTTGAAATTTTATTTGGCATGACATGCCTCAAATTATTTTTAAAGGCTTTACTCGACTAAAACAAACTACGGATGTTCATAGGTTGTCTCCTAACTACTTGGAGATTATTACAAGGCCAAGAGTTTATGAAAGTTATTGTGGAAGGGTATAAGATTTTTGCTAACTGATCTAATGAGTTATTCAACCATGAAACTATTTATAATTTAACAAATTACATAACATCCTATAGCTTGAAATTATCTTGATATCTAATAATTTGAACCTTAGCAAATTTGGATGTTTCAATGAGAAACTAAAACATGCCACTACGTAAACTCATTAACCGACAACGAGGACTTTCCATAGTACATCGAAACTCAATTTGGCATCCTCCTTATTATTATTGAAGTTTTGCAACATAAATCAAAATTTCTAATAAGCCATTAAATTTATCTAAATGACGAATCCAACTAAACAGTATAGAAATTAGTAATTAAAATGAGCAACGAGAACAAACTATCCAAATTCGGGATCATGTTTTATAAAGTCAAAAGGCAAAGATAAATGAATAAGGCATTAAAATTAAGATGAAATAAAAAACATCCGCATTTGTGTTTCTTTTGACTTGGTCGCATAATCCTCTTTCAAATTGAACATAGCGTCTGCAAGATTCAAGCAAGAAACAGTACCTGATTATAGTAGAACAAACCAAGTAGAAAATGGATCTTTGAAATTGGAAGGAGGAATCAATTATTCAACGAACAGAGCTTCGTCCATGAGAGTTGGAATCCAATCAGATGAGAAAATGTTGAATGATTACTTATAATCCTTTTTTTTTTCAAAGAAGCTTTCAGATCCAAACAAAAAGTGAGATCAATTTTTTTGTGCGTAGAGGGTGTCCTCTGATTTGATTTCAAGGGTGTATTTTAATAGAGAAAGGTAGTGGTGGGGAACAATGAGTGGGGGACAAAGCATGGGGAATAAAGAGAAAAAGGGGTTATGAGTGGAAATATGAGTTGTAAAGAGTAGAAGTGGGAAGGTGAGGGAAAGTGGGAGCAAATTCAAATATGGTAAAGAATTAGGTGTTAACAGCTGCCCCTCTTTGCTCGGAAACACGAAGATTTTTTGAGCAAAGATAAAGTTAACTATGTGACTAATTTTTTGACCATATCGTTATTCAAAAAAGAAAAGAAGAAAACGAAGAAAGGCGCAACCGAGTCCTGTTTTGGACAGCCTACTTATCCCGGGTTATAAGGGAATCAGATCGCGTATAGTTCAGAAGTGGATGAGGTGATGGAGTGATGATTTCGAGAGTCGAGTGAGGTTTCGTTCCGCTGAGTTTCCAGTCCCCGGTCCCGTTATTACATAAAAAAAATGAAAAGACTAGCTAAGCCTATCAGCTAGTAGTTACAAGATTCCTATCTATAAATTCATTGAAGCTTGATCTTGAGTCTTGGCTAGCACTTGCTGCAGACCCTGATCTGAATCTTGATGCTTGTCAACTGCATGTGTTGGTTCTTTCCGCCGCATTGGCTGAAATAGGATTAGCAGGACTCGTGACTTCAACTAGATTTTGAACAATCCGCGCCTCTGTTTACTCCAACATTTGAGCTCATCTTCTTTTTGGCTCTTTTCTTCTTTTATTCATTCTGGATCAAGACTTACTCGCAGGTTATCTCGATCCTTGCATCCCGAGGTCAAACCTATTTAGACAACAAAACAAACAAACGAACGAAATTTTTCTGCCCCCAGTTTTGCTAGGAAAATTTCGTGAGTTAGTCGTGACACAGAAAGTGATTAAAAAGACTCTTTGGGTAAGAAAATCATAGTTTCACAAATAAACGTTCCACGGCTTTCTGGCCGGGATTTTGAAGAAGAGTTTCACGGCTTTATGGCCGGAATTCAAACAATGTCTAACGGTTTTAGGCCGCTAGACCCTCGGTTTTTTGGCCGGGGTTAAAATAAATGGCTCCTCAGTTTTCTGACTGGGAGATCCTCGGTTTTTCTGACCGGGGATAAAATTTTCACAGCTTTCCGGTCGGAATTCAAACAATGTCTAACGGTTTTTTGGCCGTCGGACCCTCGGTTTTTTGGTCGGGGTTAAAATAAATGGCTCCGCAGTTTTATGACTGGGAGATCCTCAATTTTTTGACCGGGGATAAAAGTTTCACGGCTTTCTGTCGGAATTCAAACAATGTCTAACGGTTTTTTGGCCGTCGACCCTCGGTTTTTAGCCGGGTAAAAGTAAATGGCTCCGCAGCTTTTCTGACCGGGGAGATCCTCGGTTTTCGACCGGGGATAAGAGTTTCACGACTTTCTCGGCCGGAATTCAAACAATATCTAACGGTTTTTGGCCGTCGGATCCTCGGTTTTTGGCCGGGGTAAAAGTAAATGGCTCCGCAGTTTTCGACTAGGGAGATCCTCGGTTTTTCTGACCGGGATAAAGGTTTCACGGCTTTCTGGCCGGAATTCAAACAATATCTAACGGTTTTTGGCCGTCGGATCCTCGGTTTTTTGGCCGGGGTAAAAGTAAATGGCTCCGCAGTTTTCTGACTGGGAGATCCTCGGTTTTCTGACCGGGGATAAGAGTTTCACGGCTTTCTGGCCGGAATTCAAACAATATCTAACGGTTTTTTTTTGGACGTCAGATCCTCGGATTTTTGGCCGGGGTTAAAGTAAATGGCTCTGCAGCTTTCTGACTGGGAGATCCTCGGTTTTCTGACCGGGGATAAAAGTTTAACGGCTTTCTGGCTGGAATTCAAACAATATCTAACGGTTTTTTGGCCGTCGCATCCTCGGTTTTTTGGCCGGGTAAATGTAAATGGCTCCGCAGCTTTTCGACTAGGGAGATCCTCGGTTTTCCGATCGGGGATAAAGGTTTCACGGCTTTCGGCCGAATTCAAACAATATCTAACAGTTTTTGGCCGTCGGATCCTCGGTTTTTGGCCGGGTAAAAGTAAATGGCTCCGCAGTTTTCTGACCGGGGAGATCCTCGGTTTTTTGACCGGGATAAAGGTTTCACGGCTTTCCGGCCGAATTCAAATAATATCTAACGGTTTTTTGGCCGTCGGATCCTCGGTTTTTGGCCGGGTAAAAGTAAATGGCTCCGCCAGCTTTTTGACTAGGGAGATCCTCGGCTTTCGATCGGGGATAAGTTTCACGGCTTTCGGTCGGAATTCAAACAATGCCTAACGGTTTTTAGGCCGCCGGACCCTCGGTTTTTGGCCGAGGTTAAAGTAAATGGCTCCGCAGTTTTCGACTGGGGAGATCCTCGGTTTTTTGACCGGGGATAAAAGTTTCACGGCTTTCCGGCCGGAATTCAAACAATGCCTAACGGTTTTTTGGCCGCCGGACCCTCGGTTTTTTGGCCGAGGTTAAAGTAAATGGCTCCGCAGTTTTCTGACTGGGAGATCCTCGGTTTTCTGACCGGGGATTTTGAAAGAAAGTTTTTTTACGGCTTTCCGGCCGTAATTCAAACAAAATGTCTCACGGCTTTCTGGCCGGAGAGACCCTCGGTTTTCTGACCGGGGTCCAAACGGATATTGGACTATCATGATTTGATTCTCTTTTTGGAGTTTTCATTTTTCTTTCTTTTATTCTTCTTTTTGGGCCTTCTTTTAGGTATTTTCTCTTCTTCTTTTTTTTTTTTTAATCATCAACTCATGCATAAGATAAAGCTTATGAAAAGAAACTTCCCTTTTTATGCGCTTTCCTTGTTCCAGAGCCATTTCAATGCTTGCGTACTCCACTTCCTTGGGTTGTACCTTCTTCTTGCGCAATTAAATAGACCTGCTTTCAACAAAGAATATTTTATTAGTTGAAATAGTGGTTGACTTTGTGGCCTTGATTATCTTCATTGCTTGATCTTTGCCCTATTTTCATTGAGAACTTTGCTACCAATTGTCTTTGGGGTGACTTCTTTTCAAACTGACCGGGTTCATTCCCGGGATTCCACGAGGGTTTTCTGTGTGGGTTCTGTCCTTCTGCCTCATTCCGTCTCTTCTAAGACCTTAGCCTTTGATTTCCATTTTCTTCCTAATCTCCGTTTCCTTGGAAACAATCGATCATTACGATCAGTTGGGATTGGATCCATACGACAACTGAGGCTGGGTATCTTTCTTCAACTTTTTTTTTTCTTACCAGACGGAGTCATGTGAAACCGGTCTTGCCGCCTTTCTTTGTAATAGTTTCAGAAGTAAAATTAAATCGAAAGGGATTCAAAGAATAACTATACAAAAAACAAGAAAATGAGTTTAAAAAGAAACGTCCCTTTCGGGAAAAGAAGGATTTATCTGGGATGCATGCTGACTTCAAATAAACATGACATGCTTCTTGGACTGGACGCATGACCCACATAAACTTTCCAACTTCTTATGAACCCATTGATTCGCAATTTCTAGACCAGGGAACCTTCCCAAAATTCTTTTAGTGAAGGGATGTCTTCTTTTTGGTCGGCAACGCCCTTTGCGGCTTTTTGCCAATCTACCTCTCTCATTTCTCTTCTCATTGTCGCCCGATAGTGCTCTTCGCAAGTTTTCACTAAACGAACTCTCTCATTTTTAGCTTCTCCTCTTGCCATCGCCTTATGGTGCCCGAAGGTTTTCACCGATAAGATTCTCTCATTTTGTTTCTCTCAATTCAGGCTGTGTCAGATTTCCGTCAATGACATTCTTCACTTCCTTGCCTTTGCCAATTGATCTGAAGGACTTGAACAAGGTTTTTGGGTAAAAAGGAAATTGAATGGAATTACAACTCTGGAACCATCTTGACGGATCTAAACTGAACCGTCATATCATCTGCCCAGTTTCAATTTTGGGGAAATTGGGATTTTGGTTTTGGTGTGACTGAACCTCAGGGAGAGGTTGCCGACGTGTCCTTTCGGAATCAAGTCAGAACGTAGTTCAGGGGTTTTGTTTTTGTTTTGTTTTTTTTTTTTAGATTTTTTTTTTTAGATTCCAAAGAGGGTAGCCAAAGAAAGGTAACCGGCTCAAAGGGTTTACAAAAGGGTTGGTAGTGTTTGGGTAGTGGGAATAAAAGCCTTCAATCATTTCGACTTGTAAGGACATCATCGAAGCAAATTCAGACATAATACCTTTTCACAGCATCTGCATTCACAGCTGTTTCAGGATTTTTTCCTTCCATGTCTCCCAAGTATAACGCTCCTCTCGGCAGTATTTTTCTGATGATGTATGGCCCTTTCCAATTAGGGGCGAATTTTCCTTTCGCTTCCTCGTGATGTGGAAGAATGCGTCTTAAAACCAACTGACCTACTTCGAAATTTCTTGGTCGTACTTTCTTGTTGTAAGCACGAGCCATTCTTTGTTGGTACAGTTGTCCATGACAGACTGCAGCCATTCGCTTTTCATCGATCAAAGTTAATTGTTCCAATTGAGTCTTAACCCACTCGTTGTCTTCAATCTCTGCTTCAACAATTGTACGAAGTGAAGGAATTTCTACCTCTGCCGGTATCACAGCCTCAATTCCATAGACTAGCAGGTATGGAGTTGCTCCTACCGATGTGCGTACTGTAGTACGGTATCCCAGTAAAGCGAACGGTAATTGTTCATGCCATTGTCTAGAACTTTGGATTGTCTTTCTCAAAATCTTCTTAATGTTTTTGTTCGCTGCTTCCACGGCACCATTGGCTTTGGCCCGATAAGGAGTGGAGTTCCTATGCGTTATTTTGAATTGCTCGCATATTTCTTCCATCAAATGACTATTCAGATTCGCAGCATTGTCTGTGATGATAGTTGCAGGTATACCAAAACGACAGATAAGATTTGAGTGTACAAAATCCACCACAGCTTTCTTAGTGACTGATTTGAGAGTGACGGCTTCGACCCATTTCGTGAAGTAATCGATAGCCACTAGTATGAATCGGTGTCCATTCGAAGCTTTCGACTCAATCGGGCCGATGACATTCATTCCCCAAGCGACAAATGGCCACGGCGCGGACATAGGATGCAGCTCAGTTGGAGGTGCATGAATCAGATCTCCATGTACCTGACATTGATGGCATTTTCGGACAAAACCGAAACAATCTTTCTCCATGGTCATCCAATAATAACCCGCTCGAAGGATTTTCTTGGCTAAGACATACCCATTCATATGAGGTCCGCATACTCCTGCATGTACTTCGTGCATGATTCTTCCTGCTTCTTCGGCATCAACACACCTTAAAAGGTTAAGATCTGGGGTTCTTTTATACATGACCTCGCCGCTCAAAAAGAAACCACATGCGTGTCTCCTAATGGTCCTCTTTTGATCTCCAGTAGCATGTTCTGGGTATTCTTGCGTTTTCAGAAATCTCCTGATATCGTAATACCATGGCTTGACGCTTGGTCCTTCTTCGATTACATTGCAATAATCGTGGCTTTCCCTGATTTGAATTTCCAAGGGACTGACATGGGCGTTGCCCGGATAAGGTAGCATCGAAGCTAAAGTGGCAAGTGCATCAGCTAGTTCATTGTGACATCATGGGATATACCTGAACTCTATCGATGCAAATCGCTTGCCAAGGATATTCACGTGCTGTCGATAAGGGAGGAGTTTAACGTCTCGAGTTTCCCATTCACCTTGAGATTGTTTGATAATTAGATCTGAATCTCCCATGATCAACAAATCTTCGACGCCTTGATCAATTGCCATGTTGATACCCATGATACAAGCTTCATACTCAGCCGTATTGTTCGTGCAAAAGAAACGGAACCTAGCCGTGGCTGGGTAATGCTGGCCAGCAGGAGAGATCAAGATTGCCCCAATCCCTACACCTTTAGCGTTTACCGCCCCATCGAAAAACATTTTCCAAGCATGATTGTCTTCCGAAACAACTTCTGTCGTATTTACCTCTTCATCAGGAAAGTAGGTATTCAATGGTTGATACTCATCGTCAATCGGGTTCTTGGCCAAATGGTCTGCCAATGCTTGGGCCTTCATTGCCGTGCGAGTGACATAGACTATGTCAAACTCAGTGAGCAAGATTTGCCACTTTGCCAATCTTCCGGTGGGCATCGGTTTCTGGAATATGTACTTCAAAGGATCCAACCGAGTAATGAGGTGAGTCGTATGGGCTTGGAGGTAGTGTCTCAATTTCCGAGCGACCCAAGTTAAAGCACAACACGTTCTTTCCAGCAAAGTGTACTTGACCTCATAACTAGTGAATTTCTTGCTCAGGTAGTAAATCGCCTGCTCTTTCTTCTCCGTCGCATCACGTTGTCCGAGGACACACCCAAAAGAGTTTTCCAAGACTGTTAAATACAAGAAAAGAGGTCTCCCTGGCTCTGGCGGGACCAAGACCGGAGGGTTTGACAAATATTCTTTGATTTTATCAAAAGCTTCTTGACATTCTGTTGTCCATTTGATTGCAGCGTCCTTCTTCAACAACTTGAATAGGGGTTCACATGTAGAAGTCAACTGAGCGATGAACCTACTGATGTAGTTCAGTCGACCTAGAAGACTCATTACATCTTTCTTTGTTCTGGGGGGAGGTAAATCCCGGATGGATTTGATTTTTGTGGGGTCTAATTCGATACCTCTTCTACTGACTATGAAACCCAAAAGTTTACCTGACGGGACTCCAAAAGCGCATTTGGTTGGATTCAACTTCAAATCGTACTTCCGCAACCTCTCGAAGAATTTCCTCAAGTCTCGCACATGATCGCCCTGAGTTCTGGATTTGATGATCACATCGTCCACGTACACCTCTATTTCCCGATGCATCATGTCGTGGAAAATGGCAGTCATAGCTCTCATGTATGTTGCTCCTGCGTTTTTCAAGCCGAATGGCATGACTCTGTAACAATAAGTCCCCCAAGGTGTGGTAAAAGCAGTCTTCTCGGCGTCCTCTTCATCCATCAACACTTGATGATATCCCGCATAACAATCCACAAACGATTGTATCTCATGTTTGGCACAGTTATCAACAAGGATGTGGATGTTCGGTAAAGGAAAGTTATCTTTAGGACTCGCTTTATTCAAATCTCGGTAGTCAACACACACTCGAGTTTTTCCGTCCTTCTTTGGCACGGGCACAACATTAGCCAACCACGTGGTGTATTGTACCACTCGAATTATCCCCGTTTTCAACTGCTTAGTGATTTCTTCTTTGATTTTATCACTGATGTCAGTCTTGAACTTTCTTTGCTTCTGTTGCACTGGGCGACAGTCAGGGTAGATTGGTAATTTGTGCACCACTAGATCAGCTCCTAATCCCGGCATGTCGTCGTAAGACCAAGCAAACACGTCTTTAAATTCAAACAAGAGTTGGATTATTGCATCTCGTGTTTTCTCATCTGTGTGTGGATGCTTATCTTGGTCTCTTGGACCTCTTCATCAGTTCCCGAATTAACCGGTTCGGTGTCATTCAAGTTTGGCTTAGGTTTATTCTCGAAATGTTCCAATTCTCGATTTATTTCCCTAAAAGCCTCGTCTTCATCGTATTCCGGTTCTTGGTTCATTATTTCTAGATTAGGTGGCGTGTTCGGATTTGAGCATGAGTTCCGCAAGCATGTCATGTTATTTAAAGCCGCATTATTAGGACTGAAAAGGAAGAATAAATAACAAAATTAGAAAGAGTGCAAAAATGAGGAAATGTTTATTTTATTTTCTTGGAATTTTCTGAAAACAAACAAAATTACATAGGGGAAACCAAAAAAAAATACAAGAAAACAAAGAAAATCATCCAAGCTACGTCCTGAAGTAACTTATGATGAAGGAAAAACGACAGGACAAATCTACCAGAACTCCCGCCTGATTGGGAAGGGCATGGCTTTCCAATTTTGCAATTTAGCTTCAGGGCCCACATACAGCACCCCAGCGGTGCTCGTTCCTTCTCCCGATTGGACCATATTAACATCATAGAGTATTTTCCTCATGGCCCCGCATATTTCTTCAATTTCCTCCGCTGTGAAGACCTCGTCTTCTTCTTCTTCACTGTACCTTGGTCGGCCAAAGGTTTGGTACAGATGTGGCAATAGTTGCGGCAGAACCCATCCTTTCTCCTTTCTCTTGTTGGCCCATCTCTCGTCTTCAAGGGTTGGGCAAAAACCCACTCCGAAAAACTTTTCAGCTACAGGTAAAGTTATCAGCTTCGGCACTCCTTGTAGGGACTTTCCCAAACCTTTTCCCGGCTGGAAGCCATATTTAATCATTTCTTTCGCCACCATGATGGAGGCATTAGACAAAAAAGGTTGGGGGAGAGGGTTCCCTCTTCGTGTTGATCTGCCAACACAATCTCGAAAGCTTGATAGACAATGTTTTCGCTTCCCGCTTCCGCTTCTAAGCAAGGGATGGATGGATCTCGATAAATTGATTGCTCGTCTTCCCCGTGGACCACGATCTCTTGTCCCTTGTGCTTAAATTTCAACATCTGATGGAGGGTAGAGGGCACAGCTCCGGCCGCATGAATCCATGGTCTCCCTAGAAGAAAATATTAAGAAGTGTCCATATCCAAAACTTGGAATGTCACTTCGAAGTCCACCAGGCCGATGGTCATAATTACATCAATCTCTCCGACAGTATCTCTTTTCACACCGTCAAAAGCTCGCACACATATGTTGTTAGGCCGAATCCTTTCAGCTCCGATTTCTATGCGGCCTAAAGTGGAAAGCGGGCATATGTCTACCCCCGAACCCCCATCAACCATGACCCTCTTCATATAGTAGCCTTCGCTTTTGACAGTCAAATGCAAAGCTTTGTTGTGGGCGGCACCTTCCAAAGGCAAATCGGCTTTACTGAAAGAAATCTGATTGATCGCGAAGAATCTCTCTGTCATTCTTTCAAGTTGTTCGGATGAAGTCTCAATGGGCACATACGCCTCATTCAAAGCTTTTAACAAAACCTTTTGATGTTCAGTAGACTTCATTAGAAGGGACAACATCGACACCTGCTCTGGGCATTTACGCAGTTGGTCTATCACCTCATAATCAGGCATTTGCATCTTTTCAAAAAAGACCTCTGCCTCTTCAGCACTTACAGGTTTCTTTGATGGGAAACGCCTTTGTGTGGCGTTATTTACTTCCTGTGTGTTTAAGTACTTCTGCCATAGGATGTTCTCAGATGAATTTCTCGTAACCTCTTCCTTTTGCGCGTAACAAGTGTTTGTTGGTAGCTCCAGGGTACTGCGGACGGATCTGTCATTGGTTTTTGTTGCACGCGTGCAATAACCACGGGTTCATCCGGTTTTCGGGCCACATAAGTTCCTTTTGGTACATACATTGATGTTTCTCTCTTTAAGTGGAACTTCTTGGGGGCACCTATTGACAATGGTTTTTCCGACCGACCTCGTGGGAGGTAAAGGACTCCGCTCTTCTGAGACGATGCTTTCAATTCAATCGTCTTTTCAGATCTGGTCTCGAGAACTTCAACCTTTTTCCCCATTTTCTCTTGTTTCGGGGAAGTCTCAGGCCGCTTCTCTATGTTGGCAATGGCGATTATCGCTTTCAAAGCTGGGTCAAATTCCTTATCGTCACAAATCATTCCAATCACTGGCCCATTGTTGTGGGCCGGTAATGGGTTGTTTGTCACATTTGGGATGTCTTCATCTGCGAAGACAATCCTCCCTTGATTGATCAATTCTTGCACTGCCTTTTTCAATGTCCAACAATTGTCAGTATTGTGTCCTTCGACACCCGAATGATATGCACAATATATTCCTCTCTGGTAGGCAGGAGAATCTGGATTCTGCCTGTTCTGCGGAACAGGCTGCAGTAGGTTTTCTTGCCTGAGTTTTGGGAAAAGAGTGGAATATGGCTCCCCGATCGGTGTAAAGCTCATTTTGGGTTGCTCACGGTGTCGGGTGTTGTTTGGCCATGGATTATACTGGTTTGGGTGAGGGGGTTGGTTTCTCTGGAAAGGAGGTGGATTCTTGTTGGCTGGTGGCTGTGGCCGTGCCAGAGGTTGAATGTTCATGACTGCATAAGGGGGAGGCGGAGGAGCATAGGCCATGTTGTGAGGTGTATAGTAATGCTGGGGGGCCCTGTCGGAGAATACCTGTCTTGAGGTTCGATATCTCCTATCTTCTACCGCCGCCATGGCAGTTTCCTCTTTCTTCTTGCTTCTAGGCATCCCTCCAGACCCGCCTTGAATGGCTTGGGAAGTTGCCCGAATGGCCGCTTGACTCAAAATTCGCCCTGTTTTCAAGCCATTTTCTACCATTTCTCCGATTTTGATTGCTTCGGCGAAAGGTTTTCCCATCGCCGACATCATATTTTGAAAGTAGTCCGGCTCTTGAGCTTGGAGAAAAGTCGTGACCATTTCAATGTCGTCCATAGGGGGTTTTACCCTAGATGCTTGCTCTCGCCATTTGATGGCGTATTCTCTGAAGCTTTTCGAGGGCTTCTTCTTTAAGTTCGATAGAGAATTCCTGTCTGGCGCAATATCGATGTTGTATTGGAACTGTTTCACAAAATCTCTGGCCAGATCGTCCCAGATGTGCCATCGAGATATGTCTTGATCCATATACCATTCTGATGCTATTCCGACCAAACTTTCTCCGAAGTACGCCATCAACAATTCTTCCCTGCCGCCGGCACCCCGCAATTGATTGCAGTATTTCTTCAAATGAGCAATGGGGACGCCATGCCCATCATACTTTTCGAACTTTGGTGTCTTAAAACCTGATGGCAAGTGGACATGCGGGAACATGCATAGATCGGCGTAAGATACACTTTTCTGTCCACTTAGACCTTGCATGTTCTTCAGGCTTTGTTCCAAACTCCTCATTCTTTTTGCCATCTCATCCTGCTCGGGGGCCTTTGGATTTTGGCTTGGTAGAAACTCATATCGAGGTGGCTGAGGATATATATTGGCTGCAACCTGGGTATGGTCCCGTGTAAGCGGTGGTGCTGGGAATGTAAAGGATGAGGAGTCGAAGAAAGGAGCATGTATGGTGGGGTGCGTTGTGACTGGAACTGGCAACTCAACCGACGTTCTTGCAGATGTATCATGTGGTGTCACCCGAGGATGGGAGGTGGAGGGTAATTCAGAGAGGTTTGTAGCATTAGAATACCCGAACAGAGTAGGCGGGTAATTGACGGGGGTATTTGAAATACCGCTTGACCTGAGAAGAATTTCAGGGAACCCAGGGATCAGACTCGGGGGCTCTTTCCCGTTGTTCCAATCATCCAACATCTCGAGCATGCGGCAACGCAACATTCTATTCTCCTCCAAAGCTGCCGACTCAGTAGTCGGGATGGTTGTCAATGAGCTTTCCTCTGAAACGGGAATGGTTGCTAAAGGCATTTCTGAAGACATGTCGGCACCCTTTTTTGATCTAGTGAAATAGGGATGAGTACTTTCAGGATGCCGAACTTTTCCTTTGGACCTTGTGAAGTACGAATGTGAGGCCAGAGTACCACAAAATCAACCACCCTTTTCTAAAACCTGGAGTTTGGCAAACAAACGGTTAGTCTGAAACAACATAACAGACAAGTAATCTCACGTTGGGTGTGATGCACTTATACAGGTGATGACGTTGCTACATGTATTCGCTTGCGATGCGTCATTCCGGTTTGTATTTTCCTTCACCTTTATCAATCTTCTTTTTCTTTTAACTTCTCCCCCCTTTTTTTTATTTTTTTATTTATTTTTTTATTTTTTTTTAGTGATGGTCGAATCTTATGTGGATTGCCTACGTATCATGTCCCAGCATGAATCAGACCGGGCGTAGTTCGGAAAATCGGGAATTGAGTAAATCAACTAATTCTTGAAAGAAATGTTTTAAAAGGAAAATATATTCATTCTTTTTTTTTTCTTTTTTTTTTGCTTTTTGATAGAAAAACTTCTAAAAATAAAAATTTATTTGCTTTGGAGTAAAATCCATATTTTTAAATTTTGATTTTTGTCGATTTTTCTTTTTATTTCATGAAAAGCAGTAGAAAGAACGAAACCATTTTTTTTTAGTTTTTTTTTTTTGAACTACTTTTACTCTTTTTTTTTTTGAATTTTCTTGAAGAAAGATTTTAGTAATATGTTTCGGGGGCCCTCTGTCAGGTGGATATGTCCATAATACAAAGGAAACTCTGGCGAAATTTTTCTAAAATATTAGAGTTAGTCAAAATTTTGATAGCTTGCATATCATGTCTTTCAAAACTCATTTATTTCAAAATCCTCATTCGAGGACGAATGATCTTAAGGGGGATCAGTTCTGTAAGGCCCCGTAAAATTTTTGTGCATAAAACCTAGTAGATGTGGTGTCATGGTCCGAATGATGTGTTAGGAATGCGTAGAATTCTTCGCGGCGAGCTTGCGAGCCGCGGTTCGAACCCTTGGTAGTGATTTAAGTTTCAAAAATGTAGAGAAATAATTTTTCCGAAAAAGTGTCAAATATGCGGTCAAGAATGCGACCGCAGGAATCAACATGCGGACCGCATTCTGACCGCAAATCGTTCCAGAGAAGTTGCCCAAAATCGTGTCAATAATGCGGTCAAAATTGCGATCGCATAGTGAATCTGCGATCCAATTTGCGACCGCAGATCAGGAATGCGGACCGCATAATGGCCGCATTTCGTAGCAGAGCTGGAGTAATTTTTGAGGCCATTTTGCGGTCACTTTGCGGACCGCATGTGTGTTCTGCGGTCGCATAGTGACCGCATAATTGACCCCGACCCAGTTTTTGTAACATTTTGACCCGATCTCTTCTTTAATATAACACCTTTCTTCTTCATTTTTATCATATCACCTCACCAAAATTAGAGAGAGAAGAGAGGGTTTTTAGAGAGAGAAATCTTGCATCTTCAAGGATTGTTCCAATCATTTTAATTCCAAGGGATCCTAGGGCAAGGATTCAACTTCCCCAATATTTTCAAGGTAAAAACCCTAACTATTTTCTTTGATTTTCAGTTTTAATTGGGTAAAGAGAGGTTTGCATATAATAGCTTTTAAAAATAGAATTTTTACACTCATGCATGATTATTGAACTTGATTTCTAGTAAAAGAAGTGAGTAGAAGTAAGAGTCTTCAAGAACAAGGTTGGCAAGAGTAAGATAGCTTGGGTAAGCATAAAGTAGGAAGTTAATGGAAGAAAACTCATCACCAGGTATGTATGGCTAATTTTGATTCTTGTGAAATCGCCCTTATGTGTAAAATTGTTTGGCATGTGTTGATTTGAGAAATTGTATGTGATTAATTGATGTTGTTGTTGGATATTCAAAGTTGTTGTTGAACTATGAGTGTTGTGGTAAGAAATATGAACCGAAAGGTAAATGAGAGTTGAATTGGGTAAAGAATTTGTGAATAATGATTATGATGGCCTATATGGCACCTTGTGGAAAAGAAATCGAAACACTTGAGAATTGGTTTATTGTGGAAAGAGATGAAACACTTGAATTATGGAAAATTGTTGAATATACATGTGTGAATATTCTTGAATGTGGAAACATTGTAACTTGGTTGTGATATTGGCTTGAGAAGTAATTGAGAACATGAAACAATGTGCAAGTTGCTTATTTGAACTTGTTAAAATTGTGTGTAGTACCTTATCTGCTGTTTGAAATTGTTGTGTTTTCAACTGTAAGGCGGGGTCGTGTCGCGCGCCGCGACGTGGTGAAATAAGGTGTGGGTTGGGGTGATAAGGGTGGCCGAGGTAATAAGGGTGGTCAGGGGCAATAAGGATGGAAAGCGATCGAAATCGCTATTAAAAATTGATACATAAATCAATAATGTGAAATTGTGAAAGGAGACAACAGGAGAGTTTGCAACCTGTGGGGCACTGATTGCCCCTTTGTTTGACTACTTGTTCTTTACGTGATTGATTGGTTATTGTTAAATTGGTTGATTGTAGAAAGTGCTTTGTGTGAGAATTATTTGAAATGAGGAAAATGTGGAAACATGGTTGGTTGGCTTAATAAATTGTTGATGTAATTTAATGGCTTGAGTTTACTTGGGACAAAGTTTGTCCATACATACCAGTACAATTCAAGTGTACTGACGTCCCTTTTGCCGGGGGCGCTACATTCGTGTCATGATTGTAGGTGGATCAGTAGCAGGCACTTCAGCTCATCGGCGGTAGTATCCTTCTCCTTCCACTGCCCGTTTTGGTGAGCCCCTTTCTTCCTCGGGGCATAGTGTGGCTCATGCCACTTTTATTTCAGACTTTCTTTTGGATTTTGTAAGGTATAGCCGGGGCCTTGTTACCGGCAAGTATTGTATTCCCTTTTGTATCCTAGAGGCTCTGTAGATATGTAAACTGTGGGATTGTGGCCTATGTATATGTATGGGGCGTTGTAAATATAAATTATGAACTTGTTAGTAAATAAATCACATGGTTATGTTTATGCATCGTGAAATCAGTCATTGTTGGTAAGATATTTTGGTTAATGAGTAACAGTCAACACAGGGGTAACGCATGGGAATGGAAGGCACCCAGGTCCGCTTGACTGGGGCAACCCGGTCAGGCGCCGGTCATGTCCCTCGATTTGGGGCGTGACAAAAACAAACTTGATTACAAAGTTTTAAAAACTAGCCATACTAACAGATTTTGATGAAAAGAAATACTTAAAGACTTGAAAATCAAATACCATATGATCTAATCAAAAGAAAATATTAAAAAAAAAAACTAGCAGATTAACTTCCTTGTTTGCCAATTTCAACCAAACGGCTATTTCTGCAAATGTGGCCCTTTCTCAACTCCATATGAATTTTGAGGCCGGGAAGGATTTCTTTACAAACTTGTCCATTCTTTTAACGAAGACAACCTTTCGACAACTGAAAGATGCTATAAGGCTATCTCGGCAAGAACGATTTAAAATACCGCCGAAACTAGCTTGGCTTATTTTGACCAAAAATTCAAATATTCACTTGCCGGTGATTTTTTTTTTTTATTTTTTTTTCAAATTAAAATAAAAGACATGGTTTTGCAGACACGGCCTTTCAGCACCTCGGGGACGAGGATTTTAAGGTTGTGTTTAGCTAATTGACCAAAAATCCTAAAAATGATCAAAAGTGGCCATTTATGCAAAGTCAGCCTTTCGGCGTCCCTCTCGGGAACATTCGACTATTTTTGGTAAAAGCGGCATCACCTGACTTATTTATGACAAAAATTAAAATTTAGATATTTTTTCTTCTATTTTTTTTTCAATTTTTCAAATTAAAAGAAAAAAAAATCCGGTATTGCAAATACGGCCTTTCAGCGCCTCGGGGGCGAAGATTATAAGGCTGTGAGGGTCAATCGACCAAAAAATCTACAAAATGACCCAAAAGTGGCCGTTTATGCAAAGTCAGCCTTCCGGCGTTCCTTTCGGGTACATTCGGCTGTTTTTTGAAAACGGCATCACTCAACATATTTACAACGAAAAAATCAATTTCGATATTTTTGATTATTTTTGGAAAAGGGGAGGTTGGACCCGATGAAGGTTGCCTACGTATCTCACACCATGTGAGAATCAAACCAGCGTAGTTCGGTAATAAAAGAACTAAATCATTTTAAGAAAAGAAAACAAACTATTTTTAAACAGCATTTCTAAAACAAATTATTTTCAAAGGAACTAAGAAAATTTATTTGGAATTTTTTGCATTATTTTTTCAAAATTATTTTCAAAGAAACTAAACTATTTTCGTAAAATTAAGAAAATTTATTTGGATTTTTTTTTTTTGCATTTTTTAAAATTTATTTTTAAAGAACTAACTATTTTCGTAAAATTAAGAAAATTTATTTGGAATTTTTTTTTTTGCATTTTTTCAAAATTTATTTTCAAAGAACTAACTATTTTCCATAAAACTATTTTGACTCTATACCTTGACGTTTCCACTTCTTCCTCTCTTTTTAAACAAACCGGTCGGCATGTAAGATCGAAACAAATAAATGCACACAGAAAGATGCAACAAGTTGGTCTTTTGTTTCAGGTATACCTGTCCTAGACAGGCCCAACCCCTGTGTTGAGCCTCCTAAGTCAAATATGCACATGATGCAAATAAACGTTCCTATCGGGGATCCGCATAAGGTTTTGTTATTCTAAGTCATCATCTTGTTGGAAAAAAGTGTCTAGACTGGCTTTAACTCAAGCGGACAACTCGAGACGAAGAGTGTCAGTGCACCGGTAGCATGGCTTTCCGGCCAAACTCTCCGCCTAAACATGTGTGACTATAAAATCCTTCACCGGGTGCCAAGCACCACAGCTATCTTGAGAAAAAGGGCTATGTCCAGCAAATGCCCGAGATTATATTTCAAAGAGACTCAGAAGAAGAAAACGGGTATCGACACAATTTATATACAATTCACAAAATATCAAAACAGTAAAAACAATATTTAGCACATTAATACAAACATATAATAAAATCGGATAATAAATAAGCCAAATACAACAATTATTCCAAGCTCGAATTCTTAAACCCTGAACCAGTGGTTCTGTGTCTGTGTCCCCAGCAGAGTCGTCAGAGCTGTCACACCTCCTTTTTGGCGCGCCCCCTACCCGGGGTAGGAGCGTAAGGGAGTTTTTCCAATTTAAGTGACAATATTCGAAAACGGGATTATTCTATTTATTTCAGAGTCGCCACTTGGAATAAATTAAGGTGTCCCAAGTCACCGATTTATTTAAGTCCCGAATCGAGGAAATTTCGACTTTCCAAATGAAGTCTGCGAACCAGAAATTCTAAGTAAGGAATTCTGTTGACCCGAGGGAAGGTGTTAGGCACCCCCGGATCCCGTGGTTCTAGCACGGTCACTTAAACTATTATATTTGGCTAAAATCTAATTTTTAAATATGTTATCCTTTAGTGCAATTTGAAGACTATATACTGCTTTATTATTATTTTTAATAAGAATTGCGACGTCGTGAAAATACATCTCGAACCACGTCAGATCAATGTACCCGTGGCTATTGACATATTTCAACTTTGTCGAGATTTGGAATTTGGATCACATAAATATGCACCCGAGTTTATGAAGGTAATTTTAAGTTACACGCCTAAAGCAACTACACGTTTTCAAGTTTGTGAGGGTCATGGAAATTCAACTAAATGGCACGCCTCGAATTCTAAAGATTCAGACATTAATTAAGTAAGGGCTATGAGTTTTCAAATTTTATTTGGCATGACATGCCTCAAATTATTTTTAAAGGCTTTACTCGACTAAAACAAACTACGGATGTTCATAGGTTGTCTCCTAACTACTTGGAGATTATTACAAGGCCAAGAGTTTATGAAAGTTATTGTGGAAGGGTATAAGATTTTTGCTAACTGATCTAATGAGTTATTCAACCATGAAACTATTTATAATTTAACAAATTACATAACATCCTATAGCTTGAAATTATCTTGATATCTAATAATTTGAACCTTAGCAAATTTGGATGTTTCAATGAGAAACTAAAACATGCCACTACGTAGACTCATTAACCGACAACGAGGACTTTCCATAGTACATCGAAACTCAATTTGGCATCCTCCTTATTATTATTGAAGTTTTGCAACATAAATCAAAATTTCTAATAAGCCATTAAATTTATCTAAATGATGAATCCAACTAAACAGTATAGAAATTAGTAATTAAAATGAGCAACGAGAACAAACTATCCAAATTCGGGATCATGTTTTATAAAGTCAAAAGGCAAAGATAAATGAATAAGGCATTAAAATTAAGATGAAATAAAAAACATCCGCATTTGTGTTTCTTTTGACTTGGTCGCATAATCCTCTTTCAAACTGAACATAGCGTTTGCAAGATTCAAGCAAGAAACAGTACCTGATTATAGTAGAACAAACCAAGTAGAAAATGGATCTTTGAAATTGGAAGGAGGAATCAATTATTCAACGAACAGAGCTTCGTCCATGAGAGTTGGAATCCAATCAGATGAGAAAATGTTGAATGATTACTTATAATCCTTTTTTTTTCAAAGAAGCTTTCAAATCCAAACAAAAAGTGAGATCAATTTTTCTGTGCGTAGAGGGTGTCCTCTAATTTGATTTCGAGGGTGTATTTTAATGGAGAAAGGTAGTGGTGGGGAACAATGAGTGGGGGACAAAGCATGGGGAATAAAGAGAAAAAGGGGTTATGAGTGGAAATATGAGTTGTAAAGAGTAGAAGTGGGAAGGTGAGGGAAAGTGGGAGCAAATTCAAATATGGTAAAGAATTAGGTGTTAACAGATGACAAGTCGACGAGCCCCATATTTGATGGCCAGTCTCATACCCGCGATAATGACTTCATATTTTGCCTCGTTGTTAGTCATTTTTGGACATTATATGGACTAGCGAATGATTTCGCCCGTGGGGACTTCGAGGACGAGTCCCGGTCCTAATCCCGAGGCATTAACGGCTCTATCTTTGTAGAGATCCCATAGGTTGATATTTGAGGAGAAGCGTAGAGCTTCTTTTTCTGCCTCTGGTAATATTGTTGTGCTAAAGTCAGCCACGAAGTTGGTGAGGATTTGTGACTTGATGGCGGTTCTCGGGATGTATGAGATATCATGTTCACTGAGCTCTATAGCCCATCTGGAAAGTTGGCCCGACAATTCGGTCTTATGTAGTATGCTTCTTAAGGGGAACATAGTCACCACTTTAATGGGGTGGCATTGGAAATGGGGTCTGAGCTTTCGCGAAGCAGTGACCAATGCCAGGGCTAATTTTTTAATGTACGGGTACCATGTTTCGGCATCCACTAGGGTTTTGCTAATGTAATAGATGGGGTATTCCGTACCTTTAGTTTCACGAACCAAGACTATGCTGGTGGCGACTTCTGATACGGCCAGATATATCAGTAGGGGCTCGCCTAGGTCTGCTTTGGCTAGCAGTAGAGGTGAGGACATATATGTTTTTAGTTCTCGCAAGGCTTTGACACATTCCTCGTTCCACTAAAATATGTTGTCCTTTCTTAGCACGTTGAAAAACTTGTGGCATCTGTCAAAGGATCGTGAGATGAATCTAGATAGGGCGGCTATTCGGCCGGTCAGTTTTTGCATATACTTTTTGTTGTTTAGAACCTTGGGTATTATGGCGATTGCTTTGATTTGGTCGGGATTGACTTTGATGTCTTGTTGGGATACAAGAAACCCTAGAAACTTCCTTGAGGCTACGTCGAAAGCAGATTTCTCGGGGTTCAATTTCATCACGTATTTTTTCAGTATTTTGAAGGCCTCTTTCAAGTGGTTGATGTGATCCTCCTTTTTCGCTGATTTCACCAGCATGTTATCTATGTAGACCTCCATGGTCTTACCGAGTTGTTCTTTGAACATCTTGGTGACCAGTCTTTGATATGTGGCCCCTGTGTTTTTGAGTCCAAAGGGCATTACTTTGTAGCAGTAGGTCCATTGGTGGGTGATGAAGGTTGTCTTCTCCTGATCTTCTTCGACCATCAGGATCTGATTGTAACCGGAATATGCGTCTAAGAAACTCAGCAGTTCATGTCCAGCGGTGGCGTCGATCAACTGGTCGATATGGGGAAGAGGTAAGGAGTCTTTAGGGCATGCCTTATTCAGGTCGGTGAAATCTACGCACATTCTCCACTTCTCATTTTTATTTTTGACCATGACGACGTTGGCGACCTACTGAGGGTATTTTGACTCCCTGATAGAGTCGTTGGCGAGTAGTTTGTCTACTTTCCCGTGGCCTGCCTCATTGATTGCGACGTTAAATTTTCTTCTCATTTGTCATACCAGCGGAAGCAACATATCGACATTTAGCTTATGGGTGGCGATATCTGGCAAAATTCCCCTCATATCTGCATAGGAAAAGGCAAACAGATCTGCGTGGTTAGTTAAAAATTCATGGTACTTACTTGGATTGGCGAGGCCATGTCCGATGTAGGCTTTCTTTGCGGGATTGGTGCTATCCAGTAGGATTGGAGCGAGATATTCGATTGTTGCTTTACATGCTTCCACGATGTCAGGATCTTTGATGGTGTCTGCCGTCGAGTCAATTTTAGTCCCCGACACGACTAATTGCTATACCTCCGCGCTCGCTCCCCTTAGTTGTTAGGTGTGAGCGCAGTCTTGGATTATTTTGTTCTATTTTTGTGCGGTGCATGGCTCTTTCCTTGCCGAATAATCCCCATGGGATAGGGAATTTAACCACCTGGTATAGGCTCAAAGGAATCGCTCGTATGACATGTATCCATGGTCGTCTTATAATGATGTTATATGCCGTCTCCTGGTTCATTACATGGAAAGTCGTCTCCAGTGTGACCCCTCCCGTAAGGATGGGTAGGGTTACTTCTCTGGATGTCCATTCTACTGCATTTTTAAAATTGGTTAGTGTTATGCAGTGTGGTATTACCCTATCCTCGAGTCCCATTAGTGCAAGGACCATTGGGTGGATAATACAGGCGCTGTTTCTGTCATCGATCATGACTCTTTTGACATATGTATCAATAATACGTAAAGTAATAACTAAAGCATCATAGTGAGGGAAAGTCAAACCGTCGACATTAGACTTGTCGAAAGTGATACTGCCTTCGAAGTAATCATACCGCTCGTGGGAGATGGTCCACTTTAACCTGTGAGTGTTGGAAAATTTAACATAGTTAATTGTTGAGTTGTTGCCATTGCCAACGATCATATTTACCGTCCGCATCGGGGAAGGCGGTTTTGGTGGTGCGCGGGGTTGTCTCGCTCGCGTGCGAAGTTGATCTTCCCTTTGTCACTGAGTAGTTCTTTTAAGTATCCTTGGTTTAGCATCCTAATGACCTCTTATCGCAGGCCTATGCAATCTTCGGTCCTGTTCCCGCGTTCCTAATGGAACTTACACACGACGTTTGATTTCCTTGTGGCGGGATCTGACTTTATCTTCTGAGGCCATTCCACCTTGGTGCCAAGCTTCTCTAGTGTGTACACTATTTCTGAAGGAGACACACAAAAGTTATGTGATGATAATAAGGGGGCGTACCTCTTTCATTTCGGAGCGGGGCGATGTGTTGTTGTAATGCGTCCATGTGCTGGGGCGGCGGATAGGAGGATCTTGTGTATGACTGATGTCGTTCTCTGTTGGAACATAGGGAATATTCCCAACATCCCTCGTGGTGTTGGTCTTTCCTTGTTTCCTATTGTATGGCTATTAACCGTTGGGTTGGCCCATTGAGGTCGTCTTCATCCGCCCGTACTTCGGCGCAATAGGCGTTGTGGATTTCCTCCCATGTCGTACGGGGATATTTCATAAGGCGGCTCACCAGCTTCTTAGTTGCTCTTAAACCGTCGAAGGAGGCGACTGCCATTCCTTTCGATACGTTCGGCAGGCTCATTCTCACCCTGTTGAATCTGGCGAAGAAGTCCTTGAGCCCTTCACTTGTGGTTTGTCTGACAGCGAAGATGTCTTTGACCCTTGCCTCTGCTTTCTTTGTGCCCGCATGGGCGGTGACGAACTTATTCGTCATTTTATCGATTGTTGATATTGCCTTGGCAGGCAGTTGGGAGTACCATGTCAAGGCCCATCCGTTTAATGTCTCGTCGAACTTTTTCAGCAACATTGATGGTACCTGCTCTTTTGATAGGTCGTTGCCTTTCATGGCAGAAACATAATGGATCAGCTGATCCTCGAGATCAGTGGTCCCATCGTATACCCTTAAGTAAGGGGGCATCTTTAAAGTTTTTGAGATTGAGTAGGGGGTATCTTTTTCAGAGTATGGCTGCTCTACGAACCTCCCCATGTTGCGTTTTAGCAATAACTTAGGGGCTTTGGGGATTTTATCGACCCTCTCCTGGTGCTCCTTCATCTGGTCACAGAGAGCCTTATTTTCGTTTTCCATTTCCTCCATCTTCCTCATGATGGCGGTCAACGTGCTATCACGGGTCTGTGTTTCGGTGGGTTGGTTGTTTACTTGCGTCTCTTCCTGTTCACCCGTGGCAGTGGTGATACTCGTCGTTGGTATTGCTTTCATGTTACCTTGTGGTGGTTTTTCGACTAAGCCACTCAGGGTGCTTGTTAGCCAATCTTCCAACAATTGCCTGACCACCGAGGGTGCCTCTTTGATAGCGGATGTGGAAGCTCATTTATCATGCAAGGTCCTTGGATATCAGAGGGGGAAGGTGAGATCTCTGCTTCTGGTGCGGTGCCGGAGGTTCTGTTGGTGACAGCGTCGTCGCTGACTTCATTGAGAGAGCCAAGAAGATTAGTTGTGACCCCCATTATTGCTTTGGATCTGGCATTAATTTTGGCCACTTTTGGTTTTCGCGTGATATAGAGGAGATGGTTGGTTGATCTTTAGGTGGATACTATGATTTTGATTCTCGAAATCCCCACAGATGGCGCCAAATTGTTTGTATCAAAAGTTAATCGTTACTTTATAAGCTAGAGACAATCAAAAAGTAAGAAAGGGGTAAATCGTAATCAAATATAATGAACCTAAATATAAGATCAGTGTTATTATGATGTCAAGATATTAAAAATGAAGAACTTTGAGAGTAATTGCTTATCACAGTTTGAGAGAAGATATAGAGAGAAAGTGAGAGAGTTGTATTATTAGATAATAACACATCCTTATTACAATAGGGAAGCATTCCTTTATCTAGAGGAATATAAAGGGATCCCCTTATAAAAACAACAACAGTTGAGGTATGGTCGACTTCCTTTTAATAGGGATACCTAAGCATGAACGATGTCCTTCGCATCCTTACGTCCCAACTACGCCCTCATTGTAAATGGTGTATGAAAGGGGTCGTACCCTATCACTTATAAGCGTAAGGAGCACCGTGTTCAGCCCCGTATAATTAAGCCATATTTGGCCCCATACAAAATAGAACACTCTATTTATAGGGAGATGGTGACTTAGCCACCAAATAATAAACCCTAAAATCTCTCTATATAGATATTCAGCATAAATAGAATTTTATTTATAACAATTGGTAATATTATTTTTTTTCACATAACCAGTACCTTTTCAGGGTGTTTTTGGTTTGTATAAAAAAATTTCCGGCATAACAAAATCCCTACTAATAGCCGAAAACCTTTTACCGCCACCTTGACAGTCACTTTCATCCTCGCCGGAGAAAGGGAACTCAGATAATATGGGAAGCAGCAGCGGTAGCGACGTAGAAGCAGGATTCGCTAAGCTACAAGGAGAAGATTTCGAGTATTACATGCAAACGTACTCCATAATCCTTGGCCGGAACTCCAAAAAATCAACGGTCGACGTCGACTTATCATCACTCGGCGGCGGGATGAACATCTCCCGTCACCACGCGCGCATTTTTTACGATTTCCAACGACGCCGTTTTAACCTCGAAGTATTAGGCAAAAACGGGTGCTTTGTCGAAGGTGTACTTCACTTACCCGGTAACCCGCCGATCAAATTAGATTCACAAGACTTACTTCAGATCGGAGATAAAGAGTTTTATTTTCTCCTTCCGGTACGTAGTATCCTTGGTGGTGGGCCGCCTATTGGACCTAAGCAACATGTGAATGTGAATTATCCAGTAGCGGCCCGTTATGGCGGGGTAGGGAAAAAGGGGGGATTGTTTAGAGGGAGGGAGAGGGAGTATTATGATGAGGAGGAATATGACGACGATGATGATGGTGATGATGATGATGGTACTGGAGGTAAAGAGATAAGAAGGGGCGATGGAGCTGAGGGTGGTGGTGGTTATGGATATGGTTCTTGTGGTTCCAGTGGAAAAGCTTCAATTTCCGGGCAATTAGGTCAGTAAGTTCTATCTGTTTTATGGTATAGTGAGATGTCTCTATAACATCATTTCACTATAACAGACATAGATTTGTTTTATGGTATTTAATCTTGGTTAATCATTATTTTCTTCCTAGCACATGTTAGGGGGCATTGGTTCTTTTTCTATTTAGAATTGCACTTGTCCAGCGGTACTTTGGATTTGGACTTTTGTATTTTAATTCAGCTCCATTAAATTGAATTCTATATTAACTTCTGTTTGTGTGGATGAAAATTGAGGATCGTGAAGTATCTTTTATCTCGTGAATTGCTAAACAGTAAAAAAGTAGTTGTTTTGTTTATGTATTAAGATTTTGTATTCGATTGAGCGACATTGAATTGAACTCTATGTTAATTTCAGTTTGCGAGAATGATAATTGAGGATTATGAAGGTTCTGTTGTGCTCGCGAAGTACTAAGTTGTAAAAAGTTTATCTTTTCTTTTAGTGTAAGGAGTTATTGACATTTTCATTGTGAAATACAGGTGTTTCCCTTAACAACTTTGTGTATAGAGGTGCTTTTGTTGAATTACTCTTTTGACAATGACTGCAAGTGCAGAAGATTATAATTTAGTTTCTTTTTAAACCATTCGACCAAAGTTCTTTCCTTAAACAGCGATTGCTTAGTTCCATAGCTTTAGCTCCTGTGGATAAATGCTTAAAGTATGTACAGATTAAGATTCTGTTGTGGACTCTTTTTACAGCACCTCGAGAGGCACAAGAAGATTCAGCTTAGGCTTTGGACAGGTTTTGTGCTTGAATTACTATTCAAAAACTGCTGCCCTATGAAATACAAGTAATTTCTTCGACCTTTCCGTAAGCTGGTTCATGAAATTACCAAAGCATAAAAATGGCTTGCTAAGACGGAAGCACCTCAGGAGCCTCTAATGTCTACATGCGTGGAATATTTGATACATGATCCACCTGGAATTTGCAAATCCACCATCTCTTACAATCTTCCAGCTTCAGGATAGAAACTTCATTGCGGATCATGTAAAAGGAATTGTTTTTTGCCTTCTCCTTCCAATACCCCTCTGGTAATTGGTTTTCGTTTAGTGTTATTGTCTTGGACTCGTTGGTTGTTTTGATTGTCCTAGACATATAATTTGTCTTGCATCATTGGCCGTTTTAACTTGGGCCTGAGGCATATTAATTTGATTGACAGTTACTTGCCATTTTGAGGGTGTTTAAAGCATTGCTTGAACCTTATATATGCAATGTGAAGGATATGCGCTGCAAATTAGTAAATTATTTTTAAACATGGCTCCGACTTGTATGTTCTAATGATGTCATTAGGAAAAACAACAGAAATCTTAAAAAACTTGTTGTGATGTTTAAGAATCATTGTACATATATTTAGGATGCGATATGCATACAAGATTTCATTTTTCTCCCCTTTGTATCCTGTACATTCGTATTGCAGTGTCGCATTAGTCTTGCTTAAATCATTTACATACTATAGTTGTCAAGCATATATACTCAAAATCTGTTGGAAATATATGAAGTGTGGAAGTTATTTGGCTGAAAACATGTTGCAGATAAGAAGACCGATGGAAGATTGCGTGTTGACAGAGATGCTGACAATCAGCAGCTCATGCAGTTAGAAGAAAAGGATGTCGTGTCATCTGTAGCTAATGTGCTTTCTGATCTCTGTGGTCCAGGAGAATGGATGCCAATGGAGAAGCTTCATGCCGAGGTAACTTTTGAAGCTATTTATCATGTTATACAGAGACCAAAATTTTATTTGTCAAACAAATACTAAACTGTTTGTTTACTTAAACAAACAAAAGAGGGAAAAGCTTTTGCCAATTTGTTTCCCTCATTCTTTTCGCCCTGGATTCTCAGAATGTGAAGTTAAATTTAGGTTAATGAAGTCACGTCAAAGCAGGACCGCACACTTTCCTCCTTTATGAGCTTCTTTTGCCCTTGAATACAATTTCGGTGCATAGGGCGGACCTTTCATTTTACATTCTCCGTTGATTTTCCTGAATGCTAGAATAGCAGTATGAGTGTTTATCTTCTTCTCTTAATATTATGGGTATCGAGAGTACTGGTGAAGTGTGTTAGGTCTTTTGTCTTGCCATGAAGTTACCTCATGGCTGTAAATTTATGCAGTACACCTTAATAGTCATCTGATAGTAGTGGATATTTATCAGACACGCTCAAACTTTTGGCTCAATCTTTTGTGACTTGAGCAGGCTTAAATCTGGCATTACTTGATATTTCCTAACACCAATGCCTTTTAGTGGTGAATTTTTTTAGAAAAGAGCTTCTCCTGCGTGATAAGGCTATGAAATTGTCCAGCTCCAAGTTTGATGGAAATAAGCTGAATGCTTTCCTACTTCTGCCATATGTACTCCTATCCCTTTCGCCCCACTCCATATTTTCCCTTCCTTTTTGGTTTTGGAAGGGTGGACTGGTTTTGGTTGTTTGCTCAGAGGACGAGGAAGGCTACATATGCCCTGGTTGACTTTTTCTCATCATTCTCTTGATATTCAAGTGGCTACTTCTTTCGTTATCTTTTCTGTTGATTTTCTTATCATCCACTTGA
Organism: Nicotiana noctiflora; assembly: GCA_032618575.1. NCBI lineage: Eukaryota > Viridiplantae > Streptophyta > Magnoliopsida > Solanales > Solanaceae > Nicotiana > Nicotiana noctiflora. The sequence continues at coordinate 20,166 of JASVEL010008298.1, read as the reverse complement.
AATTCAAGTGGCTATCTCTTTCACTATCTTTTCTGTTGATTTTCTTTTTCTTTTATTATCTTTTCTGCTTTCTCTCTGCTGTTCCCTGATCACCTCTATCCTAAGTATCAATGGCTTTAACATTAAGTATTAATCTGACATAAATCTATCCAATAGAAAATAGAAATTCATATATTACACTATTTAAGAGATTTGACCTCTTTTAGGTACCGTTGCGTGAGATTTCAGTTTTCTTTAATTTGTTCTTCTGAACACCTGAAGAACAGATCTTATACATAGCTCTTGTGTCAAGTAAACTTCTGATTCTGTGTCTTTCTTTTTTTGTTTTTTTTTTGTTTTGGGTGAGGTTTTATATCGCCCACATACTGCAGACCAGTTAAAACAAGATATCTTTTTCAGCTATCAATTGGAAAAAAGAAGAAATTTGTGGTTATATGCTTTCCTTCTCGTTTTATGCTAGTTCTTTATGAAGGGCCCCGGGTGGGTCTGGAAGAACTTATCTTCATGCCATGTGAAGTGGCGGTTCTGAAGCGCAAATCTAATATTGACAGTCTTGCCTCATCTAAAATTGATCCAAAACGATACTGATATATCTTAACTTTAGTATATGAGATACCATTACTGCTTAATTTCTCATTGTAGTTGTTGGATAACTCCTTCACCGTTTTTGAGTCGTAGCCAGTAGAATTTATCTGTCTTTGTTTGAGAATTGGACTTTTTGCTGATAGCCAGCTTCTGTATTTACAGTTGGTTGAACACTATGGCAATACGTGGCACCATAGTCGTGTGAGGAGATATCTGACATCAGAGGACTATCCCAGTCCAGAAGCCAAAACAAAGCCATGGTATGGATTGTTGATGCTGTTAAGGAAATATCCGGAGCATTTTGTCATCAATACACGGTCTAAGGGACGGGTGACTTTGGAGTTCGTTTCTCTTGTCTCACTGATTTCTTGAGAACTAGTAACAATAGTGTGAAACATGTGGCCTGAAATACTTTCCATCTAGCATCTTTTGCCTCTATTGGGATTTAGACTCTGGTCTTTCACTGTCCATTCCAGCTTTATGGAACGCTTAGTCACCACGTTGATGATGTTTACTTCCTTTAGGTCTCAATTATCTACCTTTTCCAGCCCATTTTGTGGTTGTGTTAACTTGAGAAATCAACAATGTCTACTTTACAAGATGATTTTTCACTTTCTATGCTTATTCAAAACAATCCCGAACAATCGAAGGATATATCTATTAGTTAGGGATGGCAAATGGGACGAATCAGAGTGGGCAGGGAAAAGGGGCAGGGTAGGGGAGAGCATCTAAATAGGACGGGGCGGGGCGAAACTTTATTTTTAGACAACTTATATAGGGAAGGGCAGGTTGCAGGTCACCGTTCCAAATCTCTTCAACAACTCCATAAGAGTTCCGTGCATTATGCAATGCCAATACCTCAGAAAAACCCATCAATTAATCTACTAAAGATACAAAATTTGGCATAAATTCCAATACAACAGATGAAGGATCAAATTTTGATCAATTTGCTAGCTCAAAGGAGAAACTTGAAACAATATTTTAAATGTTTTAATAGAAAGTTGAAAAGGTAAAAGAAATTACAAGCATACTGCAAAAAAAAAAAAAAAAAAGGGGGCCATGGCTTAATAGGGCGGGACAGGGAGTTTTTTTAACAAAAGGTTAAATAGGGCAGGGGTCAATATTTTAGCGGGTTAAGGTTTGACCAGCCCCCTATCCTGCCCTACCTATTTACATTCCTATCTATTTATTATTACTAATAAGAATCAGTTTGAGCTATATCTTGCGTAGACGTGTACAAGTTCCTTGTTTTCAACGCAAGTTGTTGTAAAATACATATATACTGTTCTTGTTAAACTCTCCAAATGTAAAAATATGGTCTTTAAGAATTTGATCCAGTCGGACTGAGATGGTATATGAAGAAGGCCAGTATTGGCTATAATTAATTTCGATTCGAAAAATCGTATCAATTCACATTTCACACACGCCAGTTTCTTGCTATTCAACTATGCGAGTACGACTTACAGTGTTTAAGTAATGCAAAAAATCACATTATTTCAAAAGTTGCCACATGTACTCTGGTAGCACATTGTACAACGCAAGTTAAGCAGGGTACGATAGGCGTTGAGAGCAGAAATTCTGCCATAGCAGAAGCAGTAACCCATAGTGTTAAGTGTCACGGTGGCATTTTTTGTCCGTCGAAATATTGTCTGTTGTGTGGCAGTCAAGTCCCCACTTGATATCATCCTTTGCCCATATTTAATTTCGGATTCGAGGTTTACACTTAGAAATATTCAAGGCAACATAAATAAAAGAAGGAGACAACAGATTTACGGGAACCCTTTCCCAACCTTTTATAATATATGCAATTACAAAGGAAATTTTCGAGTTCGGTAAGGTGCTGCCACCCTTGGTAGGCACCAACTCACAAAATTGCCAACAAGTGTACAAGTCTGCCCTATAAAAGCCCCTGTCTAAGGCCGCTCGTGCTCCCAACTCGTTTGGCAAGGCAATGACACATATTTTGCCATGCTCAAGCCCCAAAATAGACAACCCTATGCCTATTTGATAGACTATTTTCCTCCTTAGGTACTTAGCCCATTTTTAAGGTTGCTAGCATACATTTATATAGTGTAGTCAACCCAAAAGTAGTTCCAATGTTCAGTTGACATCCCCCAACTGATAGGACATGATCACCCATGATCTAAAACGTGGGAACATGTCTAAACATGCCCCAAAAACGTGCAAACACTTAGCCCATTTTCAGCACTTTAGACAAAGGTGGTTGTAACCGCCCAACTGCATCATGTGCACAGCATGTGCGCATTTTCTTGGCCAGCTGCTGCCCCAATTTCGTGCCTAGGCTTGGACCAGCTCCAATGCCATAAATTTCCTAGCCATCGCCCACGAACTTGGCCCGTTGCTGCAACTTCAAAGCCATGACAAACCTACCTGTGCGTAGCCTTTCCGTTGCACATTTGCTTATCCTTGTCAAGTCGCCCCTACTTGATCAAGCTTGCCCTTTGCCAATGCCATGCTTGTCATGCCCCAAATCGAGGGATATGACCGGCGCCTGACCGGGTAGCCCCAGCCAAGCGGACCTGGGTGCCATTCCTAACCCACGCGTTACCCCTATATTGATCATTACTTATGAACTAAAGAATTTACCAATTTATAACTGAAATCACGCTTTTAGCAAACATAACAACATGCGTAGCTTCTTAACAAGTTTACAATTTACAACGCCCCACATATATATACATAAGACCATAATCCCACAGTTTACTGTGTACGAAGGATGATACAATACTTGCCGGTAATAAGGCTCTGGCTATACCTTACAAAATCAAAATCAAAATCCAAAATAGAAGTGGCATGAGCCACGCAGGGCCCCGAGAGGAAAGGGGCTCACCAAAAACGGCCAGTGGAAGGTGGAGAGTGCTATTGCCGATGAGTTAAAGTACATGCTACAGATCCACCTACAATCCATCCCCGGCAAAAGGGATGTCAATACAATGGAATTGTACTGGTATGTATGGACAAGCTTTGTCCCAAGTAAACTCAAGCCATAAACAATTAAATCGCAATAATAGAACAACCAACAGATACACCAAGAAATAACCAAGCGAGCCAATCACGTTCCCACATTTACTTTGTTTCAAGAAATCCTCAGCCCAAGTACAATTAGAGATCAACAAGGAATGTAACAACCAAACATACACGGAAAGCATAATCAAGTCAAACAAAGGGGCAATCAGTGCCCCACATGTTGCAAACTCTCCTGCTGTCTCCTTTCACAATTTCACATCAATGATTTTATATCAATTTCAATGGCGATTTCGATCGCTTTCCACCCTTATTACCTCGTCCACCCTTATCACCCCAACCCACACCTTATTACTTCGTGTTGCGGCGCGCAACCCGATCCCACTGTACAGGTTCAAATTACAACAATCACAAACAACAAACAAGAGCACTACACAAGATCATAAACAAGTGCAATAAGAAAATTACAAATTGGTTCATGTTTCCAAATACTTTTCAAGCCGGTATCACAACAAAGTTACAATATTTCCATATCCGAGAGTATCCATACCATTTTGTTCAACAGTTCATCACAATTCGAGTTGTTTTATTAGTTTCCCACAAGAAGCCAAGTATGCCATCGCTACAATTATTCTCAATTTCTTTACCAATTATGATTTCCCTTTACATCATTCGGTTCACATCTCAAACCACACAACACATAGTTAAACCAATTGAACACCCAACAATCAAATCAAAGAATTACACAATAATTCTCAAAATTTTCACATTACCAAATAAATTGTACACATAAGGGTGATTTCACAAGGATCAAAGTTAGCCATATATACCTGGAGTCGAATTTACTTCATTCAATCTCCTACTTTAAGTTCACCTAAGTTATCCTATGTTGCCAACTTCCGCTTTTGCAAACTCTTACTCCTACCCACTTCTTTTTACTAAATTTCAAGTTCAAAGAACATGCATGAATGTTAAATTCTATTTTCAAAAGCTAATGCATGAAAATCTTTCTTTCCCTTTGACAATAGAAAATTAAAGAAAAATGGCTAGGGCTTTTACCTTAAGAGATTGGGGAAGATGACACTTGCCCTAGGATCTTCTCGACCAAGTGATTAGAAACGATCTTTGAAGATTGTTAGGTTTCTCTCTAGAATCTCTCTTGTTTGCTAAGAAAAATGTGAGAAAATGATGTTTTGAGGTGTTTCATTGAAGAAGGAATCGGGTTAAAATTTTATAAAAATCTGGGCTGAGTCGAATTCGCGGTCGCATCTGCTATCGCAGAATCAACATGCGTTCCATATAATGGACCGCAGAATTGCTCCAAAAATCACCTGTTCTGTTACGATATGCGACCAAAATGCGGTCCACATTTGTGTTCTGCGGTCGCAAAATGCACCGCAGAATTGACACTCAAAAGTCCTTAAGAAATTATGCGATGGATCTGCGGTCCGCATTTTTATTATGCGGTCGTATACTGGACCGCATTTTCAACACCAATTATGCAAAACATCCTGTTACACTCTGTGGTAAGAATGTGGTCCGCATAGCAGATCTGGGACCGCAGAATTGACATTTTATGGAAAATTGTATTCTTTCGATTTTTAAAGCTTAGTCACTACCAAGGGTCCGAATCGCGACGAGCAAGTTTACCGCGAAGAATTCTATGCATTCCTAACACATTATTCGGACCATGACACCACGGGCTACTAGGTTTTGAGCACAAAAATTTTACAGGGTCTTACATCCTCCCCCCTTAAAATCATTCGTCCTCGAATGAGGATTTTGAAAATCAGTTGGTTTTGAAAGGCATGATATGCAAACTGTCAAAATATTCACTAACTCCCATATTTTAGAAACATTTCGCCAGAGTTTCCTTTGTATTATGGACATACCCACCTGTTAGAGAGCCCCCGAAATACATTCCCAAACAACAACACATATTTACAACATTTTCTACAGCTTGTACACACTTTCTTACCTCAACGATTGCACATATTCTATCACATTGTTACATTTGTACATAAACTAGCCACTTCAATGAGTCCCTACTTTATTTAACCATCTCAACACACCATATACACATAAACAAACAATTATCAATTTACACTTACCATTAGTTGTTTACTTAACACATGAGTCTTTATAAGGCTTTCATTTATTAAGAAAGTTTCAAGTGACCTAAAGTAACAACAACACATATAACTCTTGTAAAAGTTAAAGAAACTTTACTAACATTAAGAGGGAAGCAATTTGGACAAAATGACAATTGTTTCAAAAATAGAAGGGCACCTAATTTCTTCTAATCAAATAAATGGGGATATTTTCTTTCATTTCTTTTTCTACTTCCCATGTGGCCTCCTCAACTTGTTGAATTCGCCACAACACTTTGACAGAGGCAACTTCTTTATTTCTCAACTTGTGAACTTGCCTATCAAGGATAACAACCGGAACTTCTTCATATGACAAATCTTCATTAACCTCAATAGCCTCGACTGGTACGATGGTGGATGGATCTCCAATTACCTTCTTCAACATGGACACATGAAACACCGGGTGCACTGATGACATTTCAGAAGGCAACTCCAGCCTGTAAGCAACTTGCCCAATCCTTTGAACGATGCGATACGGCCCGACATACCTAGGACTCAATTTCCCTTTCTTCCTGAATCGCATGACTCCCCGAGATACCCTTAAGAACACCCAATAGTCGACTTGAAACTCTAAATCTCTTCGGCGAACGTCTGCATATGATTTTTAGCGACTCTGTGTAGTTTTCATCCTCTCCTAAATAACCTTAAATTTTTCCAAGGCTTGGTACACAAGATCTGGCCCTAGCAATTCCGCTTCACCCACTTCGAACCACCCAATTGGTGACCTACACCTTCTTCCGTACACTGCCTCAAACCGGGAAATATGAATGCTAGCATGGAAGCTGTTATTATAAGCGAATTCTATTAGTGGTAAGTGTTCATCCCAATTACCCTTGAAATCCAAAACACAAGCTCGCAACATATCTTCAAGCGTTTGAATAGTCTGCTCGGCCTGACCGTCGGTCTGCGGATGGAAAGTTGTGCTGAGATTCACCTGAGTTCCCAAACCTTGCTGAAATTTCTTCCAAAAGTTAGCTGTGAACTGAGCCCCACGATCCGAGATAATAGAAAGTGGAGTGCCATGAAGCCTTACTATCTCCTTGATGTACAACTTAGCATATTGCTCCGCAGTATCGGTGTACTTGACTGGCAGGAAGTGAGCTGATTTGGTGAGTCGATCCACTATCACCCATATTGAGTCGAACTTACGCTGAGTGCGAGGTAACCCTACCAAGAAATCCATATTGATCATCTCCCATTTCCACCTTGGTATTTCTATAAGCTGAGTTAGTCCACCAGGCCGTTGATGCTCAGCCGTCACTTGCTAACAGTTCGGGAATTTAGATACGAAGCTCGCCACATCCCTTTTCATACCGCTCCACCAATAAATCTCCTTAAGATCATGATACATCTTTGTAGAACCTAGGTGCACGGAATACCTGGAAATATGAGCCTCTGCCATCACTCTTTCCTGAAGCTCGTCCACATTCGGGACACATAGCCTACCTTGACACCGCAATACACCATCCTTGTCGCTGAGCAAAAATGCCGAAGTCTTGTTATTCACAAATGTTTCCTTCATCCGAGCCAATGCTGGATCCATAAACTGCTTTTCCTTGATTTCTGCCACCAATGATGATTCTGCTCCATTATGCACCATAACATTCCCTTCGTCTGACGCCGAGATATGAACCCCCAAACTGGCCAATTGGTAAACCTCCCAAGTGAGGGGTCTCTGATCCACCCCCAAATGAGCCAAACTACCCATGGATTTTCGACTTAGAGCGTCGGCCATCACATTTGCCTTCGCTGGATGGTACAATATATTCATATCATAGTCCTTAAGCAATTTTAACCACCGCCGCTGCCTCAGATTCAGTTCCTTCTGTTTGAACAATTACTGGAGGCTCTTGTGATCTAAAAACACATCTACATGAACCCCGTAAAGATAGTGATGCCATATTTTCAAAGCAAACACAACTGCTGCAAGCTCCAAATCATGCGTTGGATAATTCTTCCCGTGATTCTTGAGTTGCCTGGAAGCATAAGTTATGACCTTCCCGCGCTGCATCAATACACACCCCAAGCCGACCCTGGAAGCATCACAATAAACCACAAACCACTCTGTGACTTCTGGCAAGGCCAATATTGGCCCCGAGGTGAACCTTGACTTCAATTACAGAAAACTTTTATCACATACGTCGGACCACTGGAACTTAACTGCCTTCTGCGTCAATATAGTCAATGGGGAGGCGAGGGTTGAGAATCCCTCCACAAACCTCCGATAGTACCCTACCAAACCCAAGAAGCTGCGAATCTCTGGTGGGGTCGTGGATCTAGGCCAATCCTTCACTGCTGCAATCTTTTGAGGATCCACCTGAATCCCTTCACTAGAAATAACATGTCACAGAAAGGCTACAGACTCCAACCAAAATTCACATTTTGAAACTTGGCGTACAATTGGTGCTGATGAAGGGTCCGCAATGCTACTCTGAGGTGAATGGCATGATCCTCCATGCTCCGAGAGTAGATGAGGACGTCGTTAATGAATACAATCACAAAGGAATCTAGAAATGGCTTAAAAACCCGATTCATAAGGTCCATGAAAGCTGTCGGAGCATTGGTTAGCCCAAAAGACATGACCAAAAATTTGAAGTGACCATAGCGAGTTTTGAAGGCGGTCTTAGGAATATCCTGTTCTCTGATCTTCAACTGGTGGTACCCTGCCCGTAGATCAATTTTAGAGAAAAACTTTGCTCCTTGCAATTGATCAAACAAATAATCTACCCGAGACAAAGGATATTTATTCTTGATGGTGACTTTGTTAAGCTACCGATAATCAATGCACATTCGAAGTGACCCATCCTTCTTTCTGACAAAAAGAACCGGAGCACCCCACAGCGACATACTCGGTCATATGAACCCCTTCTATAATAAATCCCTCAGCTGCTCCTTTAACTCCCTTAACTCTGCTGCACCATTCTGTATGGTGGAATGGATATTGGTTGAGTATCTGGCAATACGTCTATCCCAAAATCAATCTCCCTATCTGGCAGGATCCCTGGAAGCTCATCCGGAAACACTTCAGGAAACTCATTCACAACTGGCGCAGACTCGAGGGCAGACACTTTTGAGGTGGTGTCCGTTGCCCGGACCAAATGATAGATACACCCCTTCTTGATCATCCTTGAAGCCTTAAGGTAGGAAATAAACCTACCCCTTGGCACCACACCATTTCCTTTCCATTCAATAACTGGTTCGTTAGGGAATTCGAGCCTCATGACTCTCGTCTGACAGTCAAGATTGGAAAAGCACGAATAAAGCCAGTCCATCCCCATAATTACCTCAAAATCTACCATCCCAAGCTCAATAAGATCGGCTATGGTAACACGACCATTTACCGTAACAATACAATCCCTATAAACTCGTGAGGCTGTAATAGAATCACCAACCAGAGTCGATACTGAGAACGGCTCATGAAGCTGTTTGGGTTTTATCCCAAAACTTGAAGCGACGAATGGGGTGACATAAGACAAAGAGGACCCCGGATCAATAAGAGCATAACAATCAACAACCTGAACAGATAAGATACCTGTAACAACATCTAGAGAAGCCTCAGCACTCTGGCGGCCACTGAAAGCATAGAATCGGGTGGGTCTACCCTTACCATGAGCTCCACCCCTAGTTGCACCATGCCTTGCTGGAGATGGAAGACGTACTGACGATGCATCACCCGAAGAACCAGATGACTGAGCAGATCCCCTACCCATACCCTGAATAGGTGCACGGCAGTCCTGCTGGATGTGACCTCTCACCCCGAACCTAAAGCATATCAGAATATCCAAATAGCACGTCTCTGTATGGAATCTCCCACATTTGGGGCATGTAGGTCTGCCCTGCTGTTGGGACCTCATCAGGATATTGTAGTTCATGGAGAAGATGAGCAATCTATCTATCATGATCCATTCATTATGTGTTTGGAGGCGAGAGAAGGAAGCGAGCATGTAACGACCCGACCGGTCGTTTTAGAAAATTATGCCCCAATCCCCAATTTAACTGTTCCCCTAAGTTCATTTCTGCTATTGTGTTTTGCCGGGAGAGTCGGTTCTGAAATTTGGAGTATTTTGGGACACTTAGTCCCTAAATAAGAGCTTTGAAACTAGAAAACGGTCCGTAGCCGGAACAGTGTTAAGACGATCTCGGAACGGAAATCCGATGGTTCCATTAGCTCCGTTAGGTGATTTCGGGGTTAGGAGCGCGTTCGGGATGTATTTTGGAGGTCCGTAGCTCAATTAGGCTTGAAATGCCGAAGGTTGAAATTTTGGCGAATCCGATCGATAGGTGAGATTTTGATCCGGGGTCGGAATGGAATTCCGACAATTTCTGTAGCTTCGTTATGTGATTTTGGATATGTCCGCAAATTTTCAGGTCATTCGGACGTCGTTTGGACGGGTTTTTGATCGAATGTGCAATTCGGAAAGTTTTAAGAAATTTAGGCTTGAATTCGATGTGAATTATGGGAATTGATGTTGTTAGACGTGTTTTGAGGATTTGAGCAAGTTCGAATAAGGTATTAAGATGTGTTGGTATGTTTGGATGAGGTCCCGGGGCCTCGGGGTGATTTCGGATGGTTAAACGGGAGAAATTGTGGAAGAATTGCAGGTTGGGATCCTGCTTCTGTTGTTTCCGCTCCTGCGGAATTTTGGGCGCAGGAGCGTGTCCGCAGAAGCGGACAAGATGTGCAGGAGCGGCTATTTCCGCAGAAGCGGAATCCAATCCGCTGAAGCGGGGTCGCTGGTGCGATGCCAGGGATCGCAGAAGCGGACGGGGAGAAATGGACATTGTCCGCAGAAGCGGACATCTTACCGTTTGGGCGCTACCGCAGAAGCGGTCAAATATGCGCAGAGGCGGACTTGTCCGCAGAAGCGGATGCTTCTTCGCAGAAGCGGAGCCGCTTAAGCGGCCCTCTTGTTCGCAGAAGCGGGAATGGCCGGCCAGGCCTGGAACCGCTGAAGCGACCCTTTGGTCGCGGATACGGATGCGTAGAAGCGGAAAATATTCCGCAGAAGCGAAAATCGCTGTAAGTAAGTGTATCAGAAGTTAGAAAAATTTCAGAACATTTCACACATTTTTGGTCTCGGCTTAAGGGGCGATTTGGGCGATTTTGAAGGGAGATTCAAGGGGTTTCTTCGGGTAATCAATTATGGACTCCAAATATGATTGTTGTTGATAATATTATGCAAGTTTTTCATGAAAATGGAGGAATTTGGGTAATTAATGGGGGTTTTTCACCCTAGACCAAAACCTTTAGAAAATCAAAGTTTTGAGTGGGCAAACGGAGTCCGATTTTGGTAAACTTTATATGCATAGACTCGTATTTAAACAAGGGTTCCGAATATATAACTTTCGTGAATTTCCGTTAAGCGTACCGAAAGTCGGGTTTTGGCAACTTGTGGGTTTTGGTGAATTTTGAGTTAATTTGATTGGGTAATGCCCAATTGGCCTATTTTGATGTGATTCTATTGATTTTTATCAGATTCTACACTTGTGGAGGCCGACATTCGTGGCAAGAGGGTTATTACTTAGCGGTTTTGTACCGGAATTGAGGTAAGTGGCTTGTCTAACCTCGTGTGGGGGAACTTTCACCCCTAGGATATTATGTGATAGTTTAAATGCCTTGTACGCGAGGTGACGGCGTGTACATGCGCTGGTTGTTGTAACACACACTTTACTTGAATTGTCCGATTTTGTGATATTCCTGCTCTTAGCTGATAAAAGCGTTACTTTTACCTAGTATTAGTTAGAAAAGCATGATTTACTAGGATTCAACATGTTTAATTGCCTAGTTGATTTACTTGAACTCTTGATAAATTGTTGGCACTAATTTAGGTGAAGTTGTAATTTAACATATTATATTCTCTCTGTGTGTTTTCTTATTCGATGTGTTGGTGGACTGCGGGTTCAATTCCCGGAGATCCCAGGGCTGTGGGTTCGATTCCCAGAGACCCGGAGTGATATTATTTGTGGACTGCAGGTTCGATTCCCGGAGACCTAGGGCTGTGGGTTCGATTCCCAGAGACCCGGCGTGATATTGGTAGGGACTACGGGTTCGATTCCCGAGATCCTGACTTATTGGTAGGGACTGCGGGTTCGATTACCGGAGATCCCGAGTTATTGAGATATTATTGAGACATGGGCTGCGGTTCGATTCCCGGAGACCCAGAGGTACTGAGAATGGGACTGTGGGTTCAATTCCCACAGGTCCTGGATTTGTTTATTTGAGTTGGTTATTTGTTGTTAGCTTAATCGTAGACAGTTGCAGTAATTATCATAATGTTGTTATTTCGGAAATTATTATCATATAAACTGGTTATTTTGTTTTCATCATTACATTATTGTTTTCTCAGTAGGGCCCTGACCTACCTCGTCACTACTCCATCGAGGTTAGGCTTGGCACTTACTGAGTACCGCCGTGGTGTACTCATGCTACTCTTCTGCACACTTTTGTTGTGCAGATCCAGGTACATCAGAGCAGGCTCGTACTAGGTGATTCTGCAGCTTTCTGGGAGACTTCGAGGTATGATCCGCTACGTCCGCGGATCCGGAGGCTTCCCTTCTATTCTAGTATTACTAGTTGACATTTTCTTCATTTCGTTGTTAGATACTCTTTACACATAGAGCCACAGCTGTATTTCTCTTTTAGTCTGTGTTACCGTGGGGTTCCGGATCTTGGTAGTGTTCTATTTATTGTGTGACGGATGTATGTGCCAAGCGGCACGGATTACATACCTTTTTGTGTTATTTTCCGCTGTTCCTTATTTAAGTATTTTATAACTTGTATATTCCGCAACGTGTTAGGCTTACCTAGTCGTGGGAACTGGGTGCCATCACGACATGTTCACAATTGGTGAACTAGGGTCGTGACAAGTTGGTATCAGAGCTCTAGGTTCATAGGAGTCACGGGACACAGACCGGTTACTTAGAGTCTCGCTGATCGATACGGAGACGTCTGTATTTATCTACGAGGGGCTATGTAACCGTTTAGGAAACTCTTCATTTCTTTTGGATTCCTTGTCGTGCGACATTTTTGGCATCAAAAATCTAAACTACTGCTTTCTATTCTCTCACAGATGGTGAGGACACGAGCTAACCGCGATGATCAGGTACCCGCGCCCCCTGTTGTCGCCGTCAGAGGCCGGGGCCGAGGTAGAGGACGAGGACGCGCCCGAGGTGCAGCCACAGCACCCGCGCGCGCTGCCGCTGAGGTGCCACAGGTAGACCAGGTTGGAGCGCAGGCACCTGGTACACCGACTACGGCTGCTACTACTCCAGCACTACAGGAGACCCTGGCTCAGTTCATGAGTATGTATACCACTTTAGCCCAGGCAGGACTGCTTCCTCTTGTTGCAGCTACATCTCAGGCCGGGGGAGGGGCCCAGACTCCCGTAGCCGTTACACCGGAGCAGCGTGTGCCAGTGGGACATGTTCCAGATGTTTTGGTTATGCCTCCTGCCGCCCCAGCACAACCCGGAGGTGGACCAGCTGCCTCTGAGGACGAGCAGCGTAGATTGGAGAGGTTCAAGAAATATGACCCTCCAGTGTTTAGTGGTCTGGTTTCAGATGACGCATTGGGTTTTCTAGAGGAGTGTCATCGTATTCTTCGTACTATGGGGATTGTGGAGACCAGGCGGGGTTTCCTTCACCGCTTTTCAGTTTCGTGGGGCCGCTTATGATTGGTGGCGCACGTATGAGTTGGATAGTCCAGAGGAGTCTGCTTCATTGACTTGGACGCAGTTTTCAGATCTGTTTTTGAGGGAGTTTGTTCCACACAGCCTTAGGGATTCTTGGCGCTCGGAGTTTGAGCGGCTGCGACAGGGCTCCATGTCAGTATCGGAGTATGCCACCAGTTTCACCCGTCTGGCCAGGCATGCACCGGGCTTGGTAGCCACGGTTCGGGAGAGAGTGCGGAGATTTATTGAGGGCCTGATTCCGCCTATCCGATCCAGCATGGCCAGAGAGTCGGAGACAGATATATCTTATCAGCAGGTATCAGCAGGCGGTGAGGATCGAGAGTATGCTCCCTAGAGAGCGCGGAGAGAGAGAGGCCAAGAGGTCTCGCGAGTCGGGCCATTTCTCCGGTGCCCGCACTTCGGCCAGCTCGATCGTTTTGGCGAGGGATATTCCGGCCGTCCGCTCACTCGAGCATTGCTCGCAGCCGCGTAGCACTCCGTGTCTTCCAGCGACCACGGGAGCCTTATTATGCTCCCCGCTTCCGGCCGCACCTCCCGCGCGGGTCCTTCCGCGGGTCGACTAGCGGGGCCGAGGCCGGCCGACCGCGCCACCGCGTCCTCTCGTAGCTTGTTTTGAGTGCGGGGATACTCGCCACCCGGTTAGGGAGTGCCCCGAGCGTAGGAGGGAGCACCTCACCGCCTTCGCAAAGCATCGGCCGTGGCTCTCGTGGTCGACGAGCTATCATTCCAGCCTCCGACCGTTATTCCACCTCGCCCAGCGCGCCGGCGGCGGGGTCGTGTTCTAGAGGCCGCCCTCGAGAGGGGGACATGCCAGCGATTCTATGCTATTCCCGATCGCGCCGCGGCTGTCGCATCTGACGTCGTTATCACAGGTATTATTCTCGTTAGTCACGGGAGGCATCGGCTCTATTCGACCCTCGGTTCCACCTTTTCATATGTGTCTTCTTACTTTGCTTCTCATCCGGGTGTGCCTCGGGATTCTTTGAGTGCCCCCATTTATGTTTCCACTCCGGTGGGTGATTCTTTGGCTGTGGACCACGTATATCGGTCGTGTTTGGTTACCATTTGTGATTTTGAGACCGGAGCGGATCTATTGTTGCTCGGGATGGTCGATTTTGATATTATTCTGGGCATGGACTGGTTGTCGCCCCATTATGCTATTCTTGATTGTCACGCCAAGACCGTGACGCTGGCTATGCCAGCATTCCACGTATTGAGTGGAGTGGTACTCTAGATCACACCCCTAGCCGTGTTATTTCTTTTCTCAGGAGCTCAGCGTATGGTTGAGAAGGGGTGTGCTGCTTATCTATCCTATGTGCGTGATGTCAGTATTGACACTCCCTCTATTAATTCCGTTCATGTGGTACGTGACTTTGCCGATGTATTTCCAGCTGATCTCCCGGGCATGCCGCCCGACAGAGATATTGACTTTGCTATTGACTTGTTGCCGGGCACTCAGCCCATTTCTATTCCACCGTACCGTATGGCTCCTCCTGAATTAAAGGAGTTGAAGGATCAGTTACATGAGTTATTAGGCAAGGGTTTTATTCGACCCAGTGTTTCGCCTTGGGGTGCTCCTGTATTGTTTGTGAAGAAAAAGGACGGTTCTATGCGTATGTGTATTGACTATCGTCAGCTGAATAAGGTTACAGTGAAGAACCGGTATCCTTTGCCCCGTATTGATGATTTATTTGACCAGTTACAGGGCGCACATGTGTTTTCTAAGATTGATTTGCGCTCCGGGTATCACCAGCTGAAGATTCGGGAGCCAGATATCCCGAAGACTGCCTTCAGGACCCGGTATGGTCACTATGAGTTCCTCGTGATGTCTTTTGGGCTGACTAATGCCCCAGCAGCATTTATGCATTTGATGCACAGTGTGTTCAGGCCTTATCTGGACTCGTTCGTGATTGTCTTCATTGATGATATTCTAGTATATTCTCGGAGCCGGGAAGAGCACGAGCAACATTTGAGGATAGTGCTTCAGATTCTGAGGGAGAAGCAGCTTTATGCCAAGTTCTCTAAATGTGAATTTTGGTTGAGTTCAGTGGCATTTTTGGGCCACGTGGTGTCGAGTGATGGTATTCGAGTAGATCCGAGGAAGGCGGAGGCCGTGCAGAGTTGGCCCAGACCCTCCTCCGCTACTGAGATTCGCAGTTTCCTTGGTTTGGCGGGCTACTACCGTCGTTTCGTAGAGGGGTTCTCTTCGATTGCAGCACCTATGACTAGATTGACCCAAAAGGGTGCCCCTTTTCGGTGGACAGACGAGTGTGAGGCGAGCTTTCAGAAGCTCAAGACAGCTTTGACTTCGGCCCCTATATTGATGTTGCCTACAGGTTCGGGGTCCTATACTGTATATTGTGATGCCTCACGAGTTGGACTCGGTGCGGTATCGATGCAGGACG
The DNA here is from genome assembly GCA_032618575.1 of Nicotiana noctiflora. Classification (NCBI taxonomy): domain Eukaryota; kingdom Viridiplantae; phylum Streptophyta; class Magnoliopsida; order Solanales; family Solanaceae; genus Nicotiana; species Nicotiana noctiflora. The sequence continues at coordinate 4,350 of JASVEL010008298.1, read as the reverse complement.
GTAGGGTGATTGCCTACGCGTCGAGACAGCTGAAGGTGCATGAGAAGAATTACCCTGTTCATGATTTGGAGCTAGCCGCCATTGTTCACGCCTTAAAAATTTGGCGTCATTATTTATATGGGGTTCCTTGTGAGATCTACACTGATCACCGGAGCTTGCAGCACTTGCTTAAGCAGAAGGACCTGAATATGCGTCAGAGGAGATGGTTGGAACTACCGAAGGACTATGATATTACTATTCTCTATCATCCGGGCAAGGCTAATGTGGTTGCTGATGCCTTGAGTCGTCGGGCAGAGAGTTTGGGGAGTTTAGCATATCTACCAGCTTCGGAGAGGCCTATGGCGATGGATGTTCAGGCTTTGGCCAGGCAGTTGGTTAGACTGGATCTTTCGAAGCCCAGCCGGGTTCTAGCTTGTGTGGTTTCTCGGTCTTCTCTATTTGACCGCACCAGGGAGCGTCAGTTCGACGACCCTCATTTGCTTGTCCTTCAGGATAGAGTTCGGCGTGGTGATGCTCGAGATGTTACCATCGGGGATGATGGAGTTACGAGGATGCAGGGGCGTATCTGTGTGCCCAATGTAGATGATCTTCGAGAGCTGATTCTAGCAGAGGCCCATAGTTCGCGGTATTCCATCCATCCGGGTGCCGCGAAGATGTATCAGGACTTGAAACAGCATTACCGGTGGAGGCGGATGAAGAGGGATATAGTTGATTATGTTTCTAGATGCCTCAACTGCCAGCAGGTGAAGTATGAGCATCAGCGTCCGGGTGGATTGATGCAGCGGATTGAGATTCCAGAGTGGAAATGGGAGCGCATCACCACGGACTTTGTATCTGGGCTTCCACGGACTGTTAGGAAGTTTGATTCCATTTGGGTTATTGTGGATCGGCTGACCAAGTCCGCCCATTTTATACCGGTGAGCACTACTTATTCATCGGAGCGACCGACGGAGATCTATATCAAGGAGATAGTTCGGCTGCATGGTATTCCAGTTTCCATCATTTCATATAGAGGCACTCAGTTCACTTCACGGTTCCGGAGAGCCGTACAACAGGAGTTAGGCATTCGGGTGGAGCTGAGCACGGCGTTTCACCTCCAAACTGATGGCCAGTCCGAGCGCACTATTCAGATTTTGGAGGATATGCTCCATGCGTGCGTGATTGAGTTTGGAGGTTCATGGGATCATTTCTTGCCACTGGCGGAGTTTGCTTATAACAACAGCTACCAGTCCAGTATTCAGATGGCACCGTACGAGGCCCTATATGGTAGGAGGTGCAGGTCTCCCGTGGGTTGGTTTGAGCCGGGCGAGGCCAGGTTACTAGGTACTGATATGGTTCAGGAGGCTATGGACAAGGTCAAGGTGATTCAGGACAGACTTCGTGCGGCCCAGTCTAGACAGAAGAGTTACGCGGACAAGAAGGTTCGCGATGTGGCATTTATGGTTGGCGAGCGGGTTCTGCTTCGAGTCTCGCCCATGAAGGGCGTTATGAGGTTTGGGAAGAAAGGAAAGCTGAGTCCTAGATTTATTGGCTCTTTTGAGATTTTGAGGCGTGTTGGGGAGGTTGCTTATGAGTTGGCCTTACCTCCCAGCCTAGCCGGAGTTCACCCCGTATTTCATGTCTCCATGCTCCGAGATACCATGGTGACCCGTCGCATGTGTTGGATTTCACATCTGTTCAGCCAGACAAGGATCTGTCTTATGTTGAGGAGCCAGTAGCCATTCTAGACAGGCAGGTCAGAAAGCTAAGGTCAAAGAACATCGCTTCGGTAAAGGTTCAGTGGCGGGGCCAGCTGGTCGAGGAGGCGACTTGGGAGACCGAGCAGGATATGCGCAGCCAGTACCCTCATCTTTTCACTACTCCAGGTATGTTTTCTATGCTCGTTCGAGGACGAACGAATCTTTAAGTGTGGGAAGATGTAACGACCCGACCGGTCGTTTTAGAAAATTACGCCCCAATCCCTCATTTAACTGTTCCCCCAAGTTCATTTCTGCTATTGTGGGTTGCCGGGGGAGTCGGTTCCGAAGATTTGAGCATTTTGGGACACTTAGTCCCTAAATAAGAGCTTTGAAACTAGAAAACGGTCCGTAGCCGAAACAGTGTTAAGACGATCTCGGAACGGAAATCCGATGGTTCCATTAGCTCCGTTAGGTGATTTCGGGGTTGGGAGCGCGTTCGGAATGTATTTTGGAGGTCCGTAGCTCAATTAGGCTTGAAATGCCGAAGGTTGAAATTTTGGCGAATCCGATCGATAGGTGAGATTTTGATCCGGGGTCGGAATGGAATTCCGACAATTTCTGTAGCTTCGTTATGTGATTCTGGATATGTCCGCAAATTTTCAGGTCATTCGGACGTCGTTTGGACGGGTTTTTGATCGAATGTGCAATTCGGAAAGTTTTAAGAAATTTAGGCTTGAATTCGATGCGAATTATGGGTTTTGATGTCGTTAGACGTGTTTTGAGGATTGGAGCAAGTTCGAATAAGGTATTAAGATGTGTTGGTATGTTTGGATGAGGTCCCGGGGCCTCGGGGTGATTTCGGATGGTTAAACGGGAGAAATTGTGGAAGAATTGCAGGTTGGGATCCTGCTTCTGTTGTTTCCGCTCCTGCGGAATTTTGGGCGCAGGAGCGTGTCCGCAGAAGCGGACAAGATGCGCAAGAGCGGCTATTTCCGCAGAAGCGGAATCCAATCCGCTGAAGCGGGGTCGCTGGTGCGATGCCAGGGATCGCAGAAGCGGACGGGGAGAAATGGACATTGTCCGCAGAAGCGGACATCTTACCGTTTGGGCGCTACCGCAGAAGCGGTCAAATATGCGCAGAGGCGGACTTGTCCGCAGAAGCGGATGCTTCTTCGCAGAAGCGGAGCCGCTTAAGCGGCCCTCTTGTTCGCAGAAGCGGGAATGGCCGGCCAGGCCTGGAACCGCTGAAGCGACCCTTTGGTCGCGGATACGGATGCGTAGAAGCGGAAAATATTCCGCAGAAGCGAAAATCGCTGTAAGTAAGTGTATCAGAAGTTAGAAAAATTTCAGAACATTTCACACATTTTTGGTCTCGGCTTAAGGGGCGATTTGGGCGATTTTGAAGGGAGATTCAAGGGGTTTCTTCAGGTAATCAATTATGGACTCCATATATGATTGTTGTTGATAATATTATGCAAGTTTTTCATGAAAATGGAGCAATTTGGGTAATTAATGGGGGTTTTTCACCCTAGACCAAAACCTTTAGAAAATCAAAGTTTTGAGTGGGCAAACGGAGTCCGATTTTGGTAAACTTTATATGCATAGACTCGTATTTAAACAAGGGTTCCGAATATATAACTTTCGTGAATTTCCGTTAAGCGTACCGAAAGTCGGGTTTTGGCAACTTGTGGGTTTTGGTGAATTTTGAGTTAATTTGATTGGGTAATGGCCAATTGGCCTATTTTGATGTGATTCTATTGATTTTTATCAGATTCTACTCTTGTGGAGGCCGACATTCGTGACAAGAGGGTTATTACTTAGCGGTTTTGTACCGGAATTGAGGTAAGTGGCTTGTCTAACCTCGTGTGGGGGAACTTTCACCCCTAGGATATTATGTGATAGTTTAAATGCCTTGTACGCGAGGTGACGGGCGTGTACATGCGCTGGTTGTTGTAACACACACTTTACTTGAATTGTCTGATTTTGTGATATTCCTGCTCTTAGCTGATAAAAGCGTTACCATTACCCGGTATTACTTAGAAAAGCATGATTAACTAGGATTCAACATGTTTAATTGCCTAGTTGATTTACTTGAACTCTTGATAAATTGTTGGCACTAATTTAGGTGAAGTTGTAATTTAACATATTATATTCTCTCTGTGTGTTTTCTTATTCGATGTGTTGGTGGACTGCGGGTTCAATTCCCGGAGATCCCAGGGCTGTGGGTTCGATTCCCAGAGACCCGGAGTGATATTATTTGTGGACTGCAGGTTCGATTCTTGAAATGTGGACTACAGGTTCGATTCCCGAGATCCTGAGATTATTAAAATGTGGACTACGGGTTCGATTCCCGAGATCCTGACTTATTGGTAGGGACTGCGGGTTCGATTACCGGAGATCCCGAGTTATTGAGATATTATTGAGACATGGGCTGCGGTTCGATTCCCGGAGACCCAGAGGTACTGAGAATGGGACTGTGGGTTCAATTCCCACAGATCCTGGATTTGTTTATTCGAGTTGGTTATTTGTTGTTAGCTTAATCGTAGACAGCTGCAGTAATTATCATAATGTTGTTATTTCGGAAATTATTATCATATAAACTGTTTATTTTGTTTTCATCATTATATTATTGTTTTTCTCAGTAGGGCCCTGACCTACCTCGTCACTACTC